>JAINUU010000060.1:0-400000 GCA_020205605.1 Panax ginseng
TGAAGATGAAGAATGTGAGGAGGGGAGGGTGTGGATGGAGTTGTCCTTGCTGCATGTGGCAATGGAAAGGAAACTGTTGCACAGAAGGATGTGGCGATAGGAATGAAGGGCCATGAACTGACGAAGGGAACTGTTGATGTTGTGGATGAAACCCAAACTGCTGCTGCTGTTGGATATTAGCTGCTTGTTGCTGCTGTTGGGCAAATTCCATAGCAGCAGTTGCTGCATAATCATGAGACTGTCGATCCATCAACCTTCAAGAATCAATAGCAAGAGAAGGGTCTAAACTCCAACAGAGTTTTGAAAGACTTTGATTTGCCTGATTCAATAAATAAAATCCATTACTTAGATAGCAGTATTAATAAGTGCAATACAAAATTGGATAACAGAAATCCATATCTTCAAACATAAGCTAAGTTCCTTGACACCATCAGTAAGTGGTCCCTAGACCCCATGTCAATTCAGGGTCAGTGAAAGAATGAAAAATGTTTTACTGCAAGAAAAACAAGGTTTATCATGTAATTCTTCTCCTTTCCTTTCCCCAACTACATTAGCCTCTTATTCATTAGTCATTCTCTTAATTCGTTACTTCTATAAAAGTGGAATAGACTAACTAAAATTCAGAAAACAAAACCCTTGATAATAACAAAAGCTCCAAGGATCTTATCAGAGTTAATACTGTTTGGTGAAGTATTCAAGTGAATATGTGCCTCTTTTATCACAGCACTTAACCTCTCCATGTGCAACCCAACTCCATCTAAACAAAACATGAAATGATACATATGAACCCATATTACAAAAACTGAATTAGCAATGAAACCAAGGGTCCTATGCTCCCAGCCTATGGGTACCACATAGGTTCTAAGAAATCACCCTTAATTTATATTACATAAAATGAGTTTCTAATTGATACATAAGAAGATCAAGGCACACATACACATACAGAGGGACCTCCGAAATTGACTAAATTCTAAAACAAGGCCTACTACGGACCTAACATAGTATAATATTGATCTTAATAAAGTCTTACCTTAAGGATTCTCTATGAGTTAGCATGCTGCTACTGCGGCTTTCACATATCTCTTGTCTGTTTAGAGTGTTTATATATTACTTCAATAATACTAGGCAAGGGTTTAAAAATTCTAAATATATACAACATTTAATAGCCAGAAATTTCCAAAAATTAGACTACACAATACATATAACTAATTTTTGTAAATTATAGGATATCCGAAAACCCTTACCCTCTATATTGGTGACATGGCTGGTGCGTGGAGCAAACTGAAGAAATCGTTGTCTCTCAAACGCTCTCAACGGCCACCGATCTCCGCCGTACCTCCGCCGCCTCAAAGCTTTTCCTTTACATAAAAGGCCAATTCAGTTCGGATCCCATCCAGTCTCTCGCTCGTCTGCTGGTTCTTCTCCTTTTGCTCGGATCTTCAGCACCAAATCTAAGGTAATTGCGAGTTGGGTTTTGTTATCATCGTATTCCTCGTCATCGTTATCAGGTTGAAGTCAGGGATACTTCTGAACTTTGGTTGAGGAACAGTGGTGAGTACTTAGGATTTGAGTCTGATTGAGACTCTCTGCCAATGAGGGATTGGAGTAGGTTGTCAAGTTTGGGGTGTTACCAGACTCTTGGTGTGTGTTTGGATGTGGATCCTCTTGAGGATTTTTATGAGATCTATTGATATAACTTTTTTCAGCGTTTGATAATTTTTTCTCAGTGTGAATAGTTGAAATAGTGACATTATTTTTACATATAATTATTTTAAATTTAATTTATTACTTTGTAATTTTTTTATATTTACTTAAGTTTGTTAACGTATTAAGATAGCTACTAAATTTAGCTAAAATTAAAATGAATCTCTATATCGGTTATAATTACTCGTTAATGTTTTCGATATGGCGTTAGTGATTATTAGGTTTTATTGTTGTTTTGTTTGTTTGTTATTTTATATTATTATTCTTATAATTTGTATTTGTCTGTTACGTAAAAGGATTTACTCTCAACTGTTAAAATGTTATTATTATTTACTTTCTAATCGTTGGTACATTTGGAGGTACTAAGAAAATAATACAAGCCTTATCAATTATTTCTTATTTACGTGTTCTGCATATCTTTTTTTATTGTAATAATCGTTTTATATTACCTCTCTTAATCCAAGTATTTCAGCGAATGATCACGCGTCACAACTCAAATCTTATTTTCAAATATATACTTTTACTTTACTTCCTTACGTTGCGTAAAAAGTAAATTGCGTTTAGTAGCTTCTAATTTTTATCGAAACTTGTAAAAAGATTACATCAAAAACTGGCGTCGTTTTGCACACGATACCGCGGAAGAAAAAAAATTGTGAGCCAATTGGATCTGCTTTTACGATGTGTTGTCGGCTCTATTTTCATAAACCTTCGGTGCCATAGAGATCTCCGGGATCGGAAGTATGTTTATCGATTCGATTAGATGGAGATGATTTGGGCAAAGGTTTACGGTTGAGTCTTGGAAAAGCTGAAATTTACAGGGTTTTTGAAAGTAGTAGACTTCTTGCCATTGTTTGTCTTTTAATTTAGGAAATGAATTGTTTTAGTTATAAGGCCGATATACTTGAAATAATAATAATAGTTAGGCGTATGATGCTTTCGAATTGGTCATTGAACTAATTTTTAAAAGCTGATAAAATTACCAGTTGAAATAAATGCGTTAAGCGTATTTTGAAAATAATAAATCTTGGCGAATGACTTTCTTAGGCGGGAAAGGTGGACATTTTCAATTTTATTTTTATTATGACTCCCAAAAAATGTGTAGTAATTATTATTACGGGAAATTTTACAAAATATAATTGTTTTTAGGTACTGAATTTGATACCTTTCTGCAGTAAGATGCATTCTTCGTTTTTTGGAATGTTATGATCAAAAAAAAATTAGAAATGTCCAATTTCTCATAAGTAAAGTTGCTGCAAGTAGAAGGACTCGATGAGAAATACTTGCTGACGGTGCTTTTGAAACCGAAAATCAATTTTTTTTAAAAAAGGAGTTCGATTCGTTAGCCACGTTATTGAAAAAAAGAGGTACCAATCTACTGAAACTTCCCAAGGATTAAATTGATTGACTTTTGCATTTTATCCCTTTACTTTAGGAAACAATCACGATTCAATAACTTTAGATTATCAAATCCAAAATTTTGGGTTCATCAATTAAATTAAAATTAAAAAGGTACAATAAGATAGAGTTGATTGAGATCTTTATCTGACATTCTTTGATTTATACTCTTTTAGATCTGAAAGTTTTTTTATCTACGATGAAGAAAGATTTGCTTAATTACTGCTATTTAATATCATTTTAATTAGGTGTTGATGATGTACATTGAAGGAAAAACAACCCAAGTTACCCTTGATCCTCGTATTCCTGTATTACCTTTTCTTTGATTTAATGTGTTTTTTTTATTATGAACTAGACTTATGAAATGGGCTGAAATGACACACTTTTTCTTTATGCTTGGAATCGTAATATTACCAACTTTATGAAACCATAGTATCCTTTTTCTTTATAAGTAAAACCTTAATATTCATAAAATCAATTTAACCTTCCCCAAATAACTTTCAATGACTTTTGAGCTGTGGCTTTCAACTTGTCACCATTGTTTTATTTGATGATCCCGGTATACATAGGATCTTTTAGGTAGGAATGGGAGTAGTTCCATGGGTTGTAATGTCTAAGGTAAGTAAAATATACCAAGTCGATAAATTCCTTCTAAAGTTTCTCATTCCAAAAATCGAGAATTTCCATTCTCTTGTAGATATTTCTATAAATATCAAAGGAGTTGGTGGAAGAATATTTAATTTTTCTAAATATTATAAGACCCCAAATTTTATGAATAAAAATTTAATTTCTCAAAATATTTTTTTTAATATTAAGATGTGAATTTGATATAATGTTATAGTTGTGGGTAGTATTTATAAATTTTGCAAAGTAAGCAAATTGTTATAAAATATTAGATTGATCGAAAATATTCGCTTTCAACATGAAATATTAAATGCGACAACATAATCATTGATGGACCCCCGGAATTATTATCGGAGTTAGAAAGCGAATAGGTATCTGACACCCGTTACGGAAGGAATTGAATCGTAGTGCGTAATTTTTTCATGATTTCGACTTCAATGTAACACATTTTGTAAATGCGAATCACGACAACACATCTTGTGAGTTTAAATCCAAATATTGTCTTCTAGATAATATCGCACTCAAATAAATTCCTCATTATAATTATTCATACTTTGCTATTTTATATAGAAATAGTAAAGGGTACGCCTAAAATATCTTTCCTAGAACCTTCCCATCCTCCAATGCAAACTAGATAAGCCACAATGTTACTCACATACGAGAAGAAAAAATAGAACCAAAAAAGGAAAAGGGGTGGTAAATACCCGTAAAGAAGAATATTATGACTGAGATATTATACAATAAATTTATCATTAGTCTTGATTGAGGAAAAAATGCGATAAAATATAACTGATTAAATTAGGTTTTGAATCAACATTTAACAGTAGGAAGGCAATGATCCATTAGAATCACGTGAGAATGAATTATACTATCTTCTGAGATTTAAAGTGCATCATCAATATTTAATCACAATAACATCAATCGATATATATTTTTAATCAATAATGCGTCTTTACCCACTGAAACGAAAGATATTCATTTATGTCACCGGTTAATTAGTGCATTGTTAAATACCGACACACAGTAAATGCTTTTATACTACGAAATTTAAAGATATTCATCGATTAATCATTCTAACATCTTTACTCAGGCCAAAAGATATTAGGTAGCTATCATCGTTTAGGGGTATGGGAATGATGAAAAAATATTTTAATGAAAAGCGAAATACGGTGAAGACGGAAGAATGAATAGTTGGGATTATTACAGCAGTTTATCCGAGATCAATAATACTTCGCATAATAACCAAGTTATGAAGCCCGAAATTCAAAATAAAGATCAAAACATGAATACAATCAAATATAGTAACCGCAATAGATATCTTGAAGAAAGGGAAGAATTTTGTTTTTAGAATAGTGCTAGTATTAGTAAATAAGTGAATGTAAATTGAATGAGTGTCATTGAATCGTGACCATGATATTGACATAAAAAGTTCTAAATTTGATTAAAAGTTCAAACCAGTATTTTGGCATAATGATATCGAAAATACTACCATAATTTCTGAAGAAATAACATTCACACACCTCGAAATAACTTGAAGTATACATTTGAATGCTCAGGATATACAGTGAAAAAGAATCTTGTCTTTGAACAACAACTCTCCAAAGTATCAAAATACTCACTGAAATATACTCGATAATCTGAGAGAAAAGAAAACTTGTTTACGGTGTGATTTTCAATTCTAACCTAAAGCGTCTATTTATAGGAAAATCTTTAGGCAGCGAAGGAGACTAAAATAATAAAATATTATTTTTTTTTCTTTTCTAACTTCCTATTACCACCTTTGACAATTAGGTAGCCTTCTTTGAACCAAAAATCAGCAGCCCTCATCATATTTAAAAACAAAAGTGGGTCCACCCATAGAATTAATAAAAATCATTTTGTTTTAAAACTTCAATAATTAAATAGAAAATAGCTTTAGGTTATCGGAAAATCTGATTTTATGTCATTCCACTTTTGATCAAATTATCTACAACTTTGTAACAAAAAGTTTTCCAAATTTCAAACAGAAAATATCAAAAATCTACAAGCGGGTGATTTTAATGCACCTCCCAGCTACCAAAATCTTGATAAAATATCTAAAGCATTAATTTCTTCATTTATAACCTCTTAAGTAAATAAATGCATCATTTATATCCACATCAAATAAATATTTTCCTTATATAAATCAATAATTAATTATTCACTGAATAATATTATAGAATCCTGATTATGACAACCAGGCGGGTTCAGGAAAGGGGGCTTTCCAATGGGGATTTCTCCTTCTTTGTGGCGTAATTAGGTGACCAAACCTCTCCTTGTGAACTTTCTAGACATTGCCAATAATGCTATCTAATAATATTATTCAAATAATATGAATTATTGATCGATAATCAGGAAATCTTAGATGATGTGATTATTGAAACAACGATAATATAAAATATCAACGCATCAATTATTGAATCAATAAAATAAAATATTGACATTAACATCGCCAAATAATTATTGAGTAGTGTCTTCTTACGTCACGAATCAATAATTCAACAATCTTTATGTACAATACCCATTGTCAACTATTGTGCCACCACGCGTGTTCTTGTATTTTAACCACCCGAGTAACCCAACTGATTATTAGCGGTAACAATTATCTATTGTTATTTAAAAAACTTATACTTTGTTGTTTCTTTCAGGTAAGCCAATTATCTGCGTTATGGGCTCATACGAATAATTAATGTCTTGTTAGTATGAATATTCCTCGGAAACAACGAGAATATTCCACGACCGAACGAATATTCCCCGACGATAATGAATATTTTATAACCACTTAGCTTATTTTACAAAATTTTTACATTTCACCATAATCAAAGTATTATATCACATTAACACCTTATTAATTTAGAATAATGAATAGAGAAAATTCAATTTTATTTATAATAAGTTGGGATCTTATAACCTCCCCTCAATATAAAATTTTCATCCTCGAAATTTACTGGTGTTTCACCGCGAAGTGAGGTTTTCGCTTTCATTTGATTCAACTCCGGGTCATTTCTTCACCTAGCATGGTTCCTCCACAAAACCTTAACTTGTGGTATAACCTTGGTCGTAGGACGTACTCTTTCCTCATCAGAGATCTTAACGGTACCTCCTTAAATCCGTTAAATCTTAATATATTCGTCAGTTCTAACTTTCGATAATGTGGTTCGAGGTCTTTCATATATTTACAAAAGCATAGACAATGTGAAAAACATTATGAACCACGAGACATACTTGGAGGTAATGCTGAGTCTATGTGCCACATTTCCTATTAGATCAAGAATCTCAAATGGACCAACAAATGCTTGGATTGAGCTTTTCTCTTCCCCAAATCTTGTAACTCCTTCCTTGAGCAACACGTAACAATACGTGATCCCAAATATTAAATTCCCGTCCTTTCGATGAAGATCGGCATAACTCTTTTATCGATCTTGTGAGGTTTGAATACGTTATCGAATCATTTGGATCTTTCTTTGTGGTATGCTTGCAATTACTAATTACAGTCCCTGACAACGTTGCTTCTCCACCTCGTCAGTACGTCTTTTGAAGCGACACTTTCGTCCATCTAACGCCTCGAATGGGGCCGCTTTTTACTTGCTTGACTAAATGTTGTTGTAGGAGAATTCTACCGATTGGAAAGTACTTATCAACTTCGCTTTGAAATCTAGGACCACGAAGTCTTAATAGATCTTCAAGGGTTTGAATAATCCTTTTCGATTGTAAGTCGTTTGAGGATGGTATCTTTGAACTAAATCATAAATCCCGTGCCCATAGCTTTACGCAAGCTAACTTAAAATCTTGAAGTGAATCTTGAGTCACAATCCGAAACTATGAATCTTTGGCGTGCCATTCAATCTCTGATCTCATTCATTGGCGTCATCTGAAGCTTAAGACGTTAAGGAATAAGTTTCCCAGTATAGGTAAGAATGGGCGGACTTGGTTAATCTATCGATAATAACCCAAATCGCATCTATGCCTTGAGAAACTTTGGGAAGACCGTGCATGCTGAAAATCCGTAGTAATGTGTTCCCACTTACATTTCCGGAATCTCAAGTGGTTCTAATGGACCTTTTGGCATAATGCTCTGCCTTTACTCGTTGACAAGTTAAACACCTCGAGATAGTAACTACGGCGATCTCTCTCTTCATATTGTTCCACCAAAATGTATGTCGAATATCATGATACATTTTGTGTGCTCCGGAGATGGATTGCAAGCGATGTGTTGTGTGCCTCCATCCTTGATTCTATGCTTCAAGTCGAGTCGTTAGGAACACAAAGTCCGAGTTCAATCAAGCATTCCTTATTTCATCAATTCTTGCTTCGGAATAGCACTTTCTTCTTCGACCATCATCCCCAAGTCCAGTAGCTTGAAGCGACTTTAACTTTATCGATTAAAGTCGATTCTACTTTCGTATATGTTAAGCCATCATCGTATGTGGGTCGCAGGTCTTTAACTCTATCTCCATCCTTTGTAAGTCAAGGCCTGAAAATAGGCGAAAGCTTTAGTTGACAATACTCCTTGTAGCATACGCATATGATCTTTACTGCTCGATAGGTCGAATATTACGTTTAGCTTTTACTAGAGATGATATTGAATGGTATGATCGTAATCTTCGATAGCTCGAGCCTAGCGTCGTTTAATAAGTGTTGAGTTCCTTTTAAGTGAAGAAGTATTTGAGGCTTTTATGATCGGTATAGATCTCCACTTTCTCCCATTACAAGTAGTGTCTCCAGATTTTCAGCGAAAATGACTCACGCCCGACTCAGGATCATGAGTAGGATAATTCTCTCATATTAACTTTGGTTGTCGCGAGGCATATCATACGCGACTTTCTCATGTTGCATGAGAACACATCTTAACCCTTTACTGAAGCATCATTTGGCGTAGATAACAAATCCATCCAACCCGGATGGTATTGCCGAACGAAGATGTAGAAATGAGTCTCATCTTGAGCTCTTTGGAAACTTTCTCGCATTCCTGCGCTTCCATCTGAATTTTTGTATCTTCCTTGTTAAAAGTGAGTTAATGGAGTAGCGATTTAGAAAATCCTTCCACGAATCTCCAGTAATAACTTGACTAAGCCCGAAAAGCTACAAGACTTAGGTCCACCGTCTTGATTTGCTCCTAACTTTCAGATTGCTTGATCTTCACCAAGAATGACGAGATACTCCGTATTTTTGACCTTACGTGCCCGAGAAATGCTGCTTCCTCAAGCCCGAGAACTTGCATTTGTTGACTTGGCATATAACTTGTTTTCACGCGAAGCCTTTTAATTATCGGCTTCAAATGGTGCTTCATGATCTTCCACGACTTTTGGAATAGATGAGGATCTTCAATGATAAATGATAACAACGGTCGATCGAATATTCCTTGAAATCATGGTTCATCATATCCATGAAAGCGGTAGAGACATTAATCAATCCAAAGACATGACTCAAAATTCATAATGCCCATCTTAGGATTACGGCGGTCTTGGAATATCCTCGGTTTAATCTTGATTTGATGATATCTAGAGCGAAGATCGATCTTTGAAAAGAATTGTGCTCCTTTTAAATTTGGTCGAGCAATGGGTCATCAATGCGAGGGTAGCGGATACCTATTCTTGATGATTGACATGGTTGAATTCTCGGTGTTAGTCAATATAAAGTCGCATACTCAAATCTTCTCTTATTTACTTAAATAAAATAGAGCACCAGGAGGAGATGTCTTTAGAGACGAATGAAATGATGTCTAATAACTCCATGTAGCCGGACTTTTTAACTCACGAAGTTCAATAGGAACCATTTGATATGGGGTTTAGAAATGGGTTTTGTACCCGCCTCAAAGGTCAAAGAATTCAACATCACGTTACGGGGTATTAGGCCAGAGTTCTTCAGAAATACATCGGGAAAATTCTCTATGATAGAAATATTGGAGAAATCCTTATCGGAAAGCCCCCTCTTTCACAGGAATGATCTGGTTGTTAAATATTGTGAGTTATAATATTAATGATGAATAAGTTTGTGTTGATTAAAGATGAAAATTGATAAAAAATATTTCCATTGTGTTGGGATTATTAGTGTTAGTGGAAATCGACATTTATTTCGATAATAATTGATTTTGGAGGTTAAATTGACCGATCGGGTAATTAATCGGATAAATGAGCAATTAATTGCTATTAGTTCACATGCGTATATTCTATTTGGTTCACATGAATGGAACTATTGATTCACATGCATGTACTTATTAGGGGAGGTGGTGCAAGATTGATAATACTTGAAGGACTAAATTAAAAATGGAGGTATAGATGAAGGTCTTATATTGTAATAATTGAGCCCTAAAATGTGTAATTATCGAAACTATGTTTTCCTATAAATAGAAGCTCATTTCTTCTTTCATTCTCACCAATTCACTAAGACTCACAAGAGCAATTATAGAGAGAGAAAGCTATAGAGAGAGAAGAAGAAGTATAGAGACTATTAAGAGTATCAACTCTTTACTAAGGTAAGGGGTATTATTTATTTCATATTAAGGTTTACGATATTATTATTTCGTAAGGAATTTTATTTATTAGTAAAGAATATTATTTTGTTCAATATTAGTATGAAATAATATTTTCTTCCATACTACGTAGTATGTAAGTAATATTATTTAGTTTGAGATTCTAATTCTACACTCATTTTGTTAAAGTATTGCTTACTATACTAGTGAAATTAGTAGAATATCCTTGAAATTTGTGCTTCATCTAGTATCGTTTTCACAAGGATATTTTACGAACATTCTTGTTAAATTTTAAGCTTTTCATGTTGGAGTACTATTCATGGGTACTATTCAGTTTATATACACTATTCATATATGCGAGTCTTATTCATGATAGGTCTTATTGATGGATCTTTATTCATAAATATACTATTCATAAATGTGATACTATACTATTATTCACGAAGTACTATTCAAAAGTACTATTCACGGTACTATTCATACTATTCATGAAGTACTATTTCATCGGGTCTTATTCACCGAAGTACTTATTCATGAGTACTATTAAAAATTGATTTCTTTTTGGTCCAAATCATTTTTTTGATACAATATTATTCTTGAATTTTACTCCACAAAGCGGTATCATGTTGACAATTTGGATATTATTAATTTCTGGATAAATTAAATTATAAATCTTTAAAATTTATCCTTGCTTTCATTTAATTGAATTCTTATATCATTTGTCATCATCCTCATGCTTATATTGTGATGAAAGTCATCTTTGGCTAGTAGTCGTAGATGAATTTGTTGATTGGTATGATTATGACCGAGGATTATTCGATTATAATCATGACTAGTAATGTTACAAATGATGTGGTAAAGTCCTCATTGGCCAGTAGTGCATTGATGGGCGGATGTTGGTATGATCATAACCGTATGCGTTCTCTTGACCAAGGGTGCAAAAGATGAATTGTTGTTTGGCATGATCATGACCATTGGTGAAAACACGAATATCCTTGGCGTAGTGCATGGATAATTCGTGGTTGTGATCTTAATGAATATCCTTGGCCGTAGTGCATGGATAATTCGATGATGTGGATTATTTATTAAAAGTTGAGTCTCGATGATAAAATTGATGATAAACTTTTAAATCATAGAAGATAGTAGATATCATGCTCTCTTGACTCTTCTAATGGATTGCTTATTCCATTGCGGTTGTTGATCTAAAACTTGTTGTCTATTGTATTTTATCGGTTGTTATCTTTGTTGAAGGCTAACGATAATTTATTACGCATTATCTTAGTCATAATATTTCTTCTTGGGCTAGTTGAGCTCACCCTTTTCTTTCATTGTTCTCTTGAGGAAATGAGAATATAGTTGGGACTAGTCGGGGAATGGAGTGATGGTCCGGATGGTGGCTATAGTAGTCCTCACTATTACATGAAATAGTGTGATAATAATTGTAATGAGATTGAATTTGAGTTTGGATATTGTCTAGGAGACAATATTCTTGTATTAAAACTCTCGACTTATGTTTTGTCGTATTTTACGACAGTTATATAATTAAGTTTGTATTTGTATTTTGTACCATGTATTTGGCGACTCAAGAATGGGTGATGTATACCTATTTTTTGGGGCGTCACGAGTTGGTATCAAAAGCTTAGGGATATGATCCTTGGGTGAGATGTGAGACTAGAACTAGGAGGGGAGGCGGGTAAATCCTTCGCTAGTATGACCTACCTAAGTTTATTTGTTATTTAATTGGTGGAATTAGAGAATATAGGGATAATATGTGGCATGTCGATTAACCCTTGTTTTGTGGCGGTGTTTGAAAATGGCATCTGAAAATGTTGAGATAATGATGGAGCACATGAGGCCAGTTGAGTCACTCAAGCGATCGATAACGAGGATAATGTGCATCGGGAAGGCAATAATCCTCGTGTAAACAACAACTTGACCAAATGATGAGCGATGGTATGTTTAGGAACTTTTTAGAATTTATGCAAAACCAAGCGAGAGAGACTCTTACATTCAAAATGCGGTGGAAACACTTTGGCAACTCACGGTGGTGGTCCATTAAGCGATTCGAGGAATTTGGGACCACGGGAGTTTTGGGAAAGCAGAACCACTTAAAGCGGAGGCGTGGATAAAGCGGATCACCAAGATATTTGATGTCTTGGAATGCTCGGAGGAGCAAAAGGTTCCCTTTGCCACCTTTATGTTGCGTGAAGAAGCGGATCTTTGGTGGGAATCGTAAAAGCGTACTCGACTTTTTACCTTACTAAAGATGTCTTGGGAGAAGTTCAAGAATTGTTCAACGACAAGTACTTTCGAAAGTATTAAGTCACATGAAGGAGGTGGAATTCATCAAGTTGGAGCAAAACAATATGGTAGTGTCGCATGATACTGAGGCTAAGTTTTGCGAGTTATCGGTTTGCATCCCATTTGGTTGATAATGAGGAGCGAATGACGCGAATGTTTCTAAGAGGTTTGAAACCCGAAATCGTCGATACCTCATTTTTCTCACAAACTTTGTTTATATTAGGATGTTGTGAATAGGGCTCGATTATTAGAGCGCGATAATGAGTCGGCTCGACCAAAAAGCAGCGACCAACAACACGATAATAATAAATCCGATTGTATGACCATCGAACAATGATAACCATCGTGGAGGAAATTATCATGCGAGAAATGGTAACCACTTGGTGGTAATCATGGCCAAGATAATAGGAAAGGTGAACTAAGTGAGAACAACTTTAAGAAGAAGAAGATTCAACAATGATGGAAAGAGGCGTCGACGGTGACACACACCCATTTTGAAGGAAGAAGAGCGACCACCGGTCGTATGTTTCAAATCACGGACGGGGAGGACACATCATCAAATGCTATCTGTGACAACCCAAAGCGTGTTTCAATTGCGGAAGAGAAGGTCACCTAGCTCGATTTTGTCGTGTAGTGAAGTCAAGTCAATTTGGGATGGTGGCGCGAAAAGGATGTCCCAGACAAGTTAAAGTCGGTAGTTTAAGTGAGGCGTTTGTCGAGGAACGAACAAGTTATCACGGGTAAGTTAATCATAAACTCTTGAAGTCTATACCTTATTGAATCTGGGTTCTACCCACTCTTTTATTTCACCTACTTGTGTTCAGCGTTTGAACTTGACTCTTGAGAAATTAGACTTTGACTTATCTGTTGAAACTCGTTAGGAGAAACCTTCGTTACATCCTTTATTTATAAATCTTGTTTGATTCAAATCGGCACCCTCACGTTACTGTCGATCTTATCTCTTTGAAAATACTTGCCTTTGATGTGATTTTAGGAATCGATTGGTTAACTACTCTCATCATACTAAAATTGATTATTTTACGTAAAGTTGTTAGTTTTCATATTCTAACCAACTTTTATATGAATTCAAGTAACCAAACCACTAAAGTCAATCTTTGTCATATTAAGCCATAAGTAAAGAGCCCCGAGCCTTTCATTTGGTGACTTCCAAGTCTTGGAATGCTGTGAAGCGGACTTTCCGTGGGGGCCTTGCGTGTGAATAGCGGTGGCAAGTTGATAGGTATCAATGTGACGTGTTATCAAGTCTTGGATGAGAGTCATAGTTTTGAATGATATTTCTATCGTTAATAAATTTCTGGCGTATTCCACGAAGAACTTCTGGCCTACCCTAGGCGTGAAATCAAATTTTGTATTGACCCCGGTACAAAACCCATTTCTAAAACCCTCAAATATTTCTTCACCAAAAAATGAGCGTATCATGCGCGAAAGCGTTGGCTCGGTACATTGAAAGATTACGACCATACCATTCGATACCATCTTGGAAAAGCGAGCGTGGTAGGCGTAGCGTTGAGTAGAAGATCGTATGCGATTCTGAGTGTGGCGTTGTTAACACAAAGACCCATTTTGTATAATTTACAAAGGATGGAGATAGAGTTAAAGACTCGAGAACCTACGTGAAGATAATGAATATCTGAGTAGAATTGACTTTAATCGATAAAGTTAAAAGTTGCTCAAGCTCTGAGACTTCGAGGTGATGAATGTGAAGAAGAAGGTGCTGAGAAGGCGTTATTCTAGAAGCGAGAATCGATGAAGAGGAAATCTCAACCCTCGATTTTATTGGTCTATTTGAAATCCTCGATCGAGTAGGAGCTGTGGCCTATAGACTCGCTTTTACTGCTTAAGTATGTCGGCGTGTTCATAATGTTTTTCACGTATCGATGTTACGTAAATATGTGGATGACCCGAACCACATTATTGAATTAGAACTAGGCGAGATAGCGGAAGATTTAGCGTATGAGGAGATACTGTTAAAATCTTGGATAAGAAGAAGGAATATATTCTACGCTCGAAGGTTATACCTCGAGAGTTAGAAGCGGAGGTATGTAATCCCCCTCTTTTATGAATAAAGTAAATTTGATTTTTCATAAAATATTTTTTGTAATATTATGAATTTTATGAATAAAAGATTAATTTTCTTATTATTTTTAATATTAAGGTAAAATTTTGATAAAATGTTAAAGTTAAGTTGATATTTAAAATTTTTCAAAAGTTGCAAGTTGTTATAAAATATTCGTTTGGTGGGGAATATATTTTATCGAGGGAATATTCATGCGATGTGGACACAATCATTGGTGGACCCCTAGCGGAATTATTATCGGAGTTAGAAAATGGCGAAATATCTTTTTAAAAAAATAACGGTGAAAGTTTCTTAGTTAAAGCTATTGAAATACCCGGTGGTAAAAATGCGATGTAATGGCGTGGTTGCATAGTAGTTGCGGTATTATACGATATATTGATTATTGATGCTTACGTGAGAAGTCACTCGGTTATACTCAATTATTGCTACGATAATTCTTTGCATAATATCTCTCGTATTATTGATTCAATTATTGTCGTAGTATCATCTGCATAATATTTTTATTATTAAATCAATAATTGAGGCGACAAAGTTATTCATATTATTATTTGCATTATTGGCGATGTCAGAAAGTTACATCGAGGAAAAGGGTTTGGTCACCTAATTGCTTGGCATGATAGGGAGAAATCCTTATCGAAAAGCCCCTCTTTCTTTCTGGGAATGATCGGTTGTTAAATATTGTGAGTTATAATATTAATGATGAATAAGTTCGTGTTGATTAAAGATGAAATTGATATTTTCCATTGTGTTGGGATTATTAGTGTTAGTGGAAATCGACATTTATTTCGATAATAATTGATTTTGGATGTTAAATTGACGATCGGGTAATTAATCGGATAAATGAGCAATTAATTGCTATTAGTTCACATCATATAACTATTTGTTCACATGAATGGAACTATTGATTCACTATTGATTCACATGTACTATTAGGGGAGGTGGTGCAAGTTTGATAATACTTGAAGGACTAAATTAAAAATGGAGGAAAAAGATGAAGGTCTTATCTTTGTAATAATTTGAGCCCCCAAAGCGTGCAATTATCGAAACTATGTTTTTCTATAAATAGAAGCTCATTCTTCTTTCATTCTCACCGATTCACTAAGACTCACAAGAAGCAATTATAGAGAGAGAAGCTATAGAGAGAAGAAAGAAGAAGTATTAGTATTATTACTTTACTTCATTATTCGATATCCGATCTTTACTACTAAGGTAAAGGGTATTATTTATTTCATATTTTACGATATTATTTTTTCATTATTAAGTAAGGGATATTATTTTTGTTCAATATTAAGTATGAAATAATATTTTCTTCCATACTACGTAGTATGTAAGTAATATTATTTTCATTTGTATTCCTAATTCTACACTCATTTTGTTAAAGTATTGCTACTATACTCAAGTGAAATTAGTAGAATATCCTTGAAATTTTGCTTCATCTAGTATCGTTTCTGAGGATATTTTTTTGAACATTCTTATTAAATTTTAAGCTTTTCATATTAGGAGTACTATTCATGGGTCTTATTCATTTATTGACACTATTCATATATGCGGTACTTATTCATATTCTTATTAATGGGTCTTATTTAATAAATACTATTCATAAATCTACTATTCATATTCAAAGTCTTATTCAAAAGATCTTATTCAAAAAGTACTATTCATAAAGTACTATTTAAAAGTACTATTCATAAAGTACTATTCACGAAGTACTATTTCATACTATTATGAAGTCTTATTCACGAGTCTTATTCACAGAGTCTTATTATTCATGACAAAAATTGATTTCTTTTTGGTCCAAATCATTTTTGATACAATATTATTCTTGAATTTTACTCCACAAAAGCGAGTATCATGTTGACAATTTGGATATTATTGAATTACGGATAAATTAAATTATAAATCTTTAAAATTTATCCTTGCTTTCATTTAATTGAATTCTTATATCATTGTCATCATCCTCATTGCTTATATTGTGATGAAAAGTCATCTTTGGCTTAGTAGTGCATAGATGGATTGTTGATTGGTATGATTATGACCGAGGATTATTCGGTATAATCATGACTAGTAATGTTACAAATGATGTGGTAAAAGTCCTCATTGGCGCGTAGTGCATTGATGGACGAGATGTTGGTATGATCATAACCATGCGTTCTCTTGACCCGAGGGTGCAAAGATGAATTGTTGTTTGGCATGATCATGACCATTGGTGAAAACACGAATATCCTTGGCCCGTAGTGCATGGATAATTCGTGGTTGTGATCTTAATGAATATCCTTGGCCGTAGTGCATGGATAATTCGATGATGTGGATTATTTATTAATTTGAGTCTCGGTGATAAAATTGATGATAAACTTTTAAATCATAGAAGATAGTAGATATCATGCTCTCTTGACTCTTTAATGGATTGCTTATTCAGCTGCGAGTTGTTGATCTAAAACTTGTTGTCTATTGTATTTTATCGGTTGTTATCTTTGTTGAAGGCTAACGATAATTTATTACGCATTATCTTAGTCGTAATATTTCTTCTTGGGCTAGTTGAGCTCACCCTTTTCTTTCATTATTCTCTTGAGGAAATGAGAATATAATTTGGGACTAGTCGGGGAATGGATTGATGGTCAGGATGGTGGCTATAGTAGTCCTCACTATTATATGAAATAGTGTGATAATAATTGTAATGAGGATTGAATTTGAGTTTGGATATTGTCTAGGAGACAATATTAGGTATTAAAACTCGACTTACGCTTTTTTTCGTATTTATATTGATAGTTTATAATTAAGTTTTGTATTTATTTTTGTACCATGTATTTGGCGACTCGAGAATGGGTGATGTATACCTATTTTGGGGGCGTCATGGTTGGTATCAAAGCTTAGGGATATGATCCACTGGTGAGATGTGAGACTAGAACTAGGAGGGAGAGGCGGGTAAATCCTTGCTAGTATGACCTACCTAAGTTTATTTGTTATTTAATTGGTGGTCGATTAGAATATAGGGATAATATGTGGCATGTCAATTAACCCTTGTTTTGTGTGGTGTTTGAAAATGGCATCTGAAAATGTTGAGATAAGCAATGGAAGCACATGAGGCCAGTTGAGTCACCAGATGATCGATAACCGAGGATAATGTGCATCGGGAAGGCAATAATCCTCGTGTAAACAACAACAGACCAAATGATGAGCGATGGTATGTTTAGGAACTTTTTAGAATTTATGCAAAACCAAGCGAGAGAGAGACTCTGTTCAAAATCTTTGGTGGAAAACACTTTGGCAACTCACATTTGGTGGTGCTAAGCAGTTTAAGAATTTGGGACCACCGGGAGTTTTGGGAAAGCGAGAACCACTTAAAGAGAGGCGTGGATAAAGTAGATCACCAAGATATTTGATGTCTTGGAATGCTCGGAGGAGAAAAAGGTTTCCTTCGCCACCTTTATGTTGCGTGAAGAAGCGGATCATTGGTGGGAATCGTAAAAGCGTACTCGACTGCGCACTTAAAGATGTCTTGGGAGAAGTTCAAGAATTGTTCAGCGACAAGTACTTTCGAAAGTATTCGTCACATGAAGGAGGTGGAATTCATCAAAGTTTGGAGCAAAACAATATGACCATGTAATGATGATGCTGAGGCTAAGTTTGCGGAGTTATCGGTTTGCATCCCATTTGGTTGATAATGAGGAAGCGAATGGCGAATGTTTTCTAAGAGGTTTGAAACCCAAAATACGTCGATACCTCATTTCTCACAAACTTTGTTTATATTAGGATGTTGTGAATAGGGCTCGATTATTAGAGCGCGATAATGAGTCGGCTCGACCAAAAGGTGACGACCAACAACACGATAATAATAAATCTTTGGTGTTAGCAATGACCATCGAACAACGATAACCATCGTGGAGGAAATTATCATGCGAGAAATGGTAACCACTTGGTGGTAATCATGGCCAAGATAATAGGAAAGGTGAACTAAGTGAGAACAACTTTAAGAAGAAGATTCAATAATGATGGAAAGACATCGGCAATGCGCGCAACACCCATTTCAAAGGAAGAAGAGCGACCACCGGTCGTATGTTTCAAATCTGAGACGGGAGGGACACATCCGTCAAAGCTATCTGACGACAACCCAAAGCGTGTTTCAATTGCGGAAAGAAGGTCACCTAGCTCGATTTTGTCGTGTAGTGAAGTCAAGTCAATTTGGGATGGTGGCGCAAAGGATGTCCGAGACAAGTCAAGCCCGGTAGTTTAAGTGAGAGCGTTTGTCGAGGAACCGAGCGAAGTTATCACGGGTAAGTTAATCATAAACTCTTTGAAGTCTATACCTTATTTGATCTCGGTTCTACCCACTCTTTTATTTCACCTACTTGTGTTCAGCGTTTAAATTTGACTTCAGGAGAAATTAGACTTTGACTTATATGTTGAAACTCCGTTAGGAGAAACCTTCGTTATCCTTTATTTATAAATCTTGTTTGATTCAAATCGGCACCCTCACGTTACTGTCGATCTTATCTCTTTGAAAATACTTGCCTTTGATGTGATTTTAGGAATCGATTGGTTAACTACTCATCATACTAAAATTGATTATTTTCGTAAGGTTGTTAGTTTTCATATTCTAACCAACTTTGTTATGCGAATTCAAGTAACCAAACCACTAAAGTCAATCATTGTCATATTAAGCCATAAGTAAAGAGCCCCGAGCCTTTCTTTGGTGACTTCGAGTCTTGGAAATGCCGAAGCCGGACTTTTAGGGGGGGAAGAAGTGAATAAGCGGTGGCAAGTTGATAGGTATCAATGTGACGTGTTATCAAGTCTTGGATGAAAGTCGCGATTTTGAATGATATTTCTATCGTTAATAAATTTTCTGGCGTATTCACGAAGAACTTCTTGGCCTACCCTAGGCGTGAAATCGAATTTTGTATTGACCCGGTACAAAACCCATTTCTAAAACCCTCAAATATTTCTTCACCCAAAATGAGCGTAACATGCGCCCAAAGCGTTGGCTCGAAATTTGTTGAAAGATTACGATAATACCATTCAATACCATCGTGGAAAAAAGCGAGCGTGGTGGTGGCGCGTTGAGTAGAAGATCGTATGCGATTCTGAGTGCGGCGTTGTTAACACAAAGACCCATTTTTATACGAATTTACAAAAGATGGAGATAGAGTTAAAGACTCGAGAACCTACGTGAAGATAGTGAATATACGAGTAGAATCGACTTTAATCGATAAAGTTAAAGCGCGCTCAAGCTCTGGAACTCGAGTGATGAATGTGAAGAAGAAGGTCAAGAAGGCGTTATTCTAGAAGCAAGAATCGAAGAAGAGAAATCTCAACCCTCGATTTTATTGGTCTATTTGAAATCCTCGATCGAGTAATTGTGGCCTATAGACTCGCTTTACCGCTTAAGTATGTCGGCGTGTTCATAACGTTTTTCACGTATCGATGTTACGTAAATATGTGGAAGACGAACCACATTATTGAATTAGAACTAGGCGAGATAGCGGAAGATTTAGCGTATGAGGAGATACTGTTAAAATCTTGGATAAGAAGGATCATATTCTACGCTCAAAGGTTATACCTCAAGAGTTAGAATAAACGAGGTATCCTCACCTCTTGACATACCGAGTGCGTCGTAAATTTTGAGGATGAAATTTCATAAAGAGGGGAGGTTGTAAGACCCCAAATTTTATGAATAAAGATTTAATTTCTTATAAATATATTTTTATTTAATATTATGGTGTGGATTTGATATAATGTTATAGTTGTGGGTAATATTTATAAATTTTGCAAAGTAAGCAAGTTGTTATAAAATATTAGATTGGTGGGGAATATTCTTTTTATCGGGGAATATTAAATGCGATGACACAATCATTAGTGGACCCCCTAGCGGAATTATTATCGGAGTTAGAAAATGACGAAATATCTTTTTATAAAAATAACGGTGAAAGTTTTCTTAGTTAAGCTGTTGAAATACCCGGTGGTAAAAAAATGCGATGTCTGGCGTGGTTGCATAGTAGTACGGTATTATACGATATATTGATTATTGATCTTACGTGAGAAGTCACTCGGTTATACTCAATTATTGCTACGATAATTCTTTGCATAATATCTCTCGTATTATTGATTCAATTATTGTCACAGTATCATCTGCATAATATTTTATATTATTAAATCAATAATTGAGGCGACAAAGTTATTCATATTATTATTTGCATTATTGTGATGTCTAGAAAGTTACATCGAGGAAAGGGGTTTGGTCACCTAATTAATTGCGCATGATAGGGAGAAATCCTTATCGGAAAGCCCCTCTTTCACAGGAATGATCTGGTTGTTAAATATTATGAGTTATAATATTAATGATGAATAAGTTCGTGTTGATTAAAGAAAATGTTGAAAAAATATTTTCATTGTGTTGGGATTATTAGTGTTAGTGAAATTGACATTTATTTGATAATAATTGATTTACGGAGGTTAAATTGACCCGATCGGGTAATTAATCGGATAAATGAGCAATTAATTGCTATTAGTTCACATGCATATAACTATGTTGGTTCACATGTATGGAACTATTGATTCACATGCATGTACTATTAGGGAGGTGGTGCAAGATTGATAATACTTGAAGGACTAAATTAAAAATGGAGGAAAAGATGAAGGTCTTATCTTTGTAATAATTTGAGCCCCTAAGCGTGCAATTATCAAAACTATATTTTTCTATAAATAGAAGCTCATTCTTCTTTCATTCTCACCGATTCACTAAGACTCACAAGAAGCAATTATAGAGAGAGAAGCTATAGAGAGAGAAGAAGAGTATGATACTGCTACTTCACTATTCAAGTATCGAGTCTTCTACTAAGGTAAGGGGTATTATTTATTTCATATTAAACTTACGATATTATTTTTCATTATTAATAATGAAAATTTTATTTATTTTTCAATTATTAAGTAAGGAATATTATCTTTATTCAATATTGAAATAATATTTTCTTCCATACTACTATGTAGTATGTAAGTAATATTATTTCGTTTTATATTTCCTAATTCTACACTCATTTTGTTAAAGTATTGCTTCTATACTCAGTGAAATTAGTAGAATATCCTTGAAATTTGTGCTTCATCTAGTATCGTTTCTGAGGATATTTTTTGAACATTCTTGTTAAATTTTAAGCTTTTCATGCGGAGTACTATTCATGGGTACTATTCATTTATTCATTTATTCATATATACAGTACTTATTCACTGAAATTACTATTCATGGGTATTATTCATAAATATGGTATTCTATTAGTAATTCACGAAGTACTATTATTCTAATGAGGTCTATTCATAAAGTACTATTCAAAAGTCTTATTCATGAAATCTATTCACAAAGTACTATTCATGAAGTACTATTCAAGAATACTATTTCAAAGGTAGTCTTATTCACCATGAGTATTATTCATGACAAAAATTGATTTCTTTTTGGTCCAAATCATTTTGATACAATATTATTCTTGAATTTTACTCCACAAAGGCGGTATCATGTTGACAATTTGGATATTATTGAATTACGGATAAATTAAATTATAAATC
Organism: Panax ginseng; assembly: GCA_020205605.1. Classification (NCBI taxonomy): domain Eukaryota; kingdom Viridiplantae; phylum Streptophyta; class Magnoliopsida; order Apiales; family Araliaceae; genus Panax; species Panax ginseng. Next base: position 22,164 of record JAINUU010000060.1, read on the forward strand.
TTTAAAATTTATCCTTGCTTTCATTTAATTGAATTCTTATATCATTGTCATCATCCTCATGCTTTATATTGTGATGAAAGTCATCTTTGGCCGTAGTGCATAGATGGACTGTTGATTGGTATGATTATGACCAAGGATTATTCGGTATAATCATGACCCGTAATGTTATAAATGATGTGGTAAAAGTCCTCATTGGCCCGTAGTGCATTGATGGGCAGATGTTGGTATGATCATAACCATATGCGTTCTCTTGACGAGGGTGCAAAGATGAATTGTTGTTTGGCATGATCATGACCATTGGTGAAAACACGAATATCCTTGGCCCGTAGTGCATGGATAATTCGTGGTTGTGATACTAATGAATATCCTTGGCCCGTAGTGCATGGATAATTCAATGATGTGGATTATTTATTAAGCTGAGTCTCAGCGATAAAATTGATGATAAACTTTTAAATCATAGAAGATAGTAGATATCATGCTCTACTTGACTCTTCTAATGGATTGCTTATTCCGCTGCAGTTGTTGATCTAAAACTTGTTGTCTATTGTATTCTATCAGTTGTTATCTTTATTGAAGGCTAACGATAATTTATTACGCATTATCTTAGTCATAATATTTCTTCTTGGGCTAGTTGAGCTCACCCTTTTCTTTCATTATTTCTCTTGAGGAAATGAGAATATATTTGGGACTAGTCGGGGAATGGGTGATGGTCGAGGATGGTGGTTATAGTAGTCCTCACTATTACTATAAAATAGTGTGATAATAATTGTAATGAGGACTGAATTTGAGTTTGGATATTGTCTAGAAGATAATATTTGTGTTAAAACTCTCGACTTATGTCTTTTGTCGTGTTGTGTAAAGAAGTTTGTATAATTAAATTGTATTTGTATTTGGCGACCAAAGATACCATGTATTTGGCGACTCACAGATATGGGTGATAATATATATTTTTTGCAAAGTAAGTGAGTTGTTATAAAATATTCATTTTGTCGGGGAATATTCTTTTTATCGGGGAATATCCAAATGCGGCGGCACAATCATTGATGGAAACACATACTTGGAATAACTATCGGATATAAGCGAAAAAATAACCTTTTCATAAAATAATGGAAAGATCTTTTCTGATTAAACTTTTGAAATACTAAGTAATAAAAAAACGATGTAATACGGCTTTGTTACATAGTAGCACACGGTATTGCACACTATCTCTGATTATTGATACTTATGTAAGAAGTCACTCAGTTTTATTCAATAATTGCCACAGTAGTTGCTGCATAGTATCTCATATTATTGATTCCATTATTGTCACAGTATCATCTGCACAATATTTTATAATATTAAATCAATAATTGAGACGATATAGTTATTCATATAATTATTTGCATTATTGACAATGTCTAAAAAGTTTTGTCGAGGAAATGGGTTAAGTTATTTAATTGTGTGCCAATAAGGAGAAATCTTTATCGGAAAGCCCCATCTTTCCTAGGAACGATCTGGTTGCCAATATTGTGAGTTATAATATTAAGGATGAATAATTGTTGAAAGATTAAAAATGTGTTATATATATTTATTAAAGATAAGTGATGAGATTTAATTTAATAGTTAGTCAAAACTAATTAAATAGTTTGAACTAACTAAGAAAGCAAAAGAGTGTATAAAACACAAGAAAATGAAATAAAAACTCGAATTTGAATTTGGAGTTGAATTTGGAGAAGCGGATGAGATAGTTGAGTTCGGATCGATGAAATTAGTCAAAATAGATTATAAACACAAAATTTATCGAGGTTAACTTTTTGGTCAAAAAGTCAACAGTTGAATTTTTCAGAAAAAGTAAAACTTCGAAAATCTAAAGATGAAATTGTTGATAAAAATATTTTCATTGTGTTGGGAATATTAATGTTAGTAGAAATCGACATTTATTTTGATAATAGTTAATTTTTGGATGTTAAATTGACCAAATGGGTAATTAATCAGATAAATGAGCAATTAATTGTTATTAGTTCACATGCAAGGAACTATTTATTCACATGTAAAGAACTATTGGATCACATGCAAGTACTATTAGGGGAGTTTGTGCAAGATTGAAAATACTTGAGGGACTAAATTAAAAACGGAGGCAAAGATGAAGGTACTAAAGTATAATTATCCTTGTAATTTACCACATGTTCCTAGCCTATAAATACTCCTTCATCCATTCATTATTTCCTACCAATTTGAAGAGCAAAGTTATAATCACAAGTTATAGTGAGAGAAACTATAGAGAGAAAAAAGAAGAAGAATATTACCTTTAATTATTTTATTTCTTGTAAGACCCCAACTTTTTATAAATGAAATTGAATTTTTTCTATTTATTAATTTGAAATACTAAGGGGTTGATTCGATTAATGTGGCTAGTTATGAGTAAAATGCGCAAATATTTTAAATAAGCAAGTGGTTATAAAATATTCATTGTTGTCGGGGAATATTAGTTTGGTAAGTGGAATATTCTTCTTTGTCGAGAATATTAAATGTAGGCGCGCCATTTGTGGGCCCCATAACAAAAAGCATCCGGATAAAAGAAAATGACAAGTATGAGTTTTTTTATAAATAGCAGGCGTAGTTATTCTGAATTAACAACTTGTTGGAATACCCGGTGGGTAAAGTAAAATGTCTGGCGTTGTTGCATAGTAGCTTTGCGGTATTGCATATTAAATCTAATGATTGATTCTTACGTGAAGGCACTACTCAATAATTATTCACGGTAATTCTTTTATTGATATTTTATTTTATTGATTGATAATTGTCCTTTTGCAGTATTTTCCATTATCGGATCAATAATTCATATTATTTGAATAATATTATTAGATAGCCTTATTGACAATGTTTAAGGAAGTTACATCTAGGAGAGGTTGTTTAATTTGCAGCATTAGTAAGGAGAAATCCTCTAGGAAGGCTCCTGCTTTCACAGGAGCGACACTGATTGTCATTATTGTGATTCTGTAATATTATTTGTGAATAATTAATTATTGATATATATGATAAGGAAAATATTTATTTTATGTGGATATAAATGGAGGAATTTTTAGAAAAGTGACAATTGTTAAAAATTGATATTTTATCTTTTACGATAAAATAATTCATTCAAATATATTATTATATTACATTATGAATGTATAATGCGATAATATAATAATATAATAATGGTGATATTTTTACAATGAATGTGTGATATATGAATAAATGAGGAGGAAAGTATTTTTGTTACAATAAATGCTAAAACATATTAAACATGTTGGTGGACCCCATTTTTGGTTTGAAATTTGATTATAGCCTACAAAATTGTCATTATGTGAATTTCGGTCAATTTCTGTTTAGAATTTGAAAAAACTTAAAGCTATAAAGTTGTAGAGAATTGAATTTCCTATGGAATGGACATAAGATTTGAATTTTTTTGGATAAAAGGGCTATTTATTATGAATTATTGAAGTTCGAATAATTAATTTTAGAGTTTAAAATATTTATTTTAAGAAAAACATTTTTAGAATTGGGTGGGCCCCACATATGTTGTAAATGTCTTTGAATTGATTTCAAGAGGTGGGCGTGAATTTTTTTAGTAAATATTATTATTTTATTAAATTTTACGCTTTGGTGTTACAAGCATTTTTACATAAATAAGATCTTAAGTTAGAATTGAAAATCACCCCGAATGAAGTTTTCTCTCTCTATATTATCGGCGTATTTTTGTGAGTATTTTGATACTTTGAGTGTTGCTTTATATGGTGCAAGTTTTTCTTGATGTTATATTTGATATTCCGGCGGAAATCTTATTCTTTTGAGGTAAGGGATAGTAAGGGATGTTATTTTCTTCGTAAATGATATTATTTCTTTTAATATCATTATGTCAAAATATTGGTATGAATTTTATTATGGAATTTTTACCTTTTTATGTGTAGGAGTTACTATTCACGTATCTGACCTTTATTCATGTATCGACCTTTATTCATGAATCTGACACTATTCAATCAAAAAATGAAATTTTCTCTTCTTTGTCCAAAATATGTCTTATCTTACTATCTTTGATTGTATCCATGTTTTGATCTTCATTCTTGAATTTTACTCCTTTATGGTTTATTATGGAGTGTTTTTGAACTTGGATTATCAAAAATACGAATACACTAATCTTTGTTCTTTTGTCTCACTAGATTCATTTTTTAAAAATATTTTTCATTATCCTCAATCCTAAATGTTGATATAACTGAATATCTTTGGCATGTAATGCAAAGATGAATGATTACCTGATGAATATCTTTGGCCCGTAGTGCAAAGATGAACAGGTGTTGAGATGAACATGACCCATTTGGTGATCTGAATGAATATCTTTGGCCCGTAGTACAAAGATGAATATTTAATTCAAGATGTATATTGATTGATGTTACAGGGATAAATATTGATGATGGACTTTAAAATTCATAGATGATAGTAGATTTCATTCTCTACTTAACTCTTCTAATGAATTGTTGTTTTACTGCTGAGTTGTTGATCTAAAACTTGTTATGCTATTATATTACATCAATTTTTTTCCCTGTTGAAGACTAAGGATAATTTGTTATACATTATCTTAGTCATAATATTCTTTACTGGGCTAGTTGAGCTCACCCTTTTCCTTTTTGTTCCATTTTTCTTCTCAGGAGGTGAGAATTTAGCAAGAACTAGCCGGGGTATGGAGTGATGATTCAAGATAGTTGTTATAGTAGTCCTCACTATTTTGTAAAATAGTGTATCAATAATTGTAATGAGGACTTATTTGAGTGTGGATATTGTCTAGAAGATAATATTTGTATTAAACTCACAGTTTATGTGTTGTCGTATTTTGCACGACAATTGTAATAATGAAGTTTGTAGTTGTTTTCTGTACCATGTATTTGGCGACTTAGAATAGGTTGGGTGGATTGGACCTATTTTGGGGGCATCACAGTTGGTATCAGAGCTTAGGGATATGGTCTCTAGCGGAGATCAGGAATAGAACTAGGAGGGGAGAGATGAGTAAATCCTTATTTAGTGTGTCTACTAAGCTTATTGGGTATTTAATGGGTCGATCAGACATATGGGTAATATGTGATTTGTTAATTTATTTAATGAACCCTTGTTTTTGTGATAGTATTTGAGAATGGCGGTGAAAATGTTAACAAGGAGTGAATGAGGCAGATTGAGACAATATTCCTCATGTAAACAACACCACCGATCAAGCGATGAATGATGGGATGTTTAGAAGCTTTTTTGCGAGTTCATGCAAAATCGAGACGAGGAAAAGTACTGCGTGTACAAAATATGGGTGGAAATGATAACAGCAGCGGTTTGTCGACCAAGCGGTTTAAGAGTTGGGACCACGAGTTACGGGAAAATTTGGATCCGATTAAAGGCGGAAACATGGGTCAAGCAAATTATCAAGATATTGATGTCTTGGGATGCGGAGGAACAAAAGGTTCCATTACGCCACCTTTATTTTTTCGTGGTGAAATGATTCTTGATGGGAATACGTGAAGCGTACTTGACCGTACTTTTCGATATGTCTTGGGAAACATTTCAGAAACTTTTCAATGACAAGTAATTTCCTGAAAATATTCGTCATATGAAGGAGATAGAGTTTATTAGACTGGAACATAACAACATGATTGTGTCTCAGTACGAGGCTAAGTTAGCGGAGTTATCCAAGTTTGCACCTCATTTGGTAGAGAATGAGGAACGTATGATGTGAATGTTTCTGAGAGGTTTAAAACCCAAAATTCGTCAATACCTCATTTCTCACAAATTTTCTCTGTATTTAGATATAGTGAATAGGGCTAAGTTATTGGAGCAGGATTATGAGTCATTTCGACCAAAGAGAATGAACAACAACACGATAATAATAAATGCTTGGGTGGTAATGGCCATCGGGACAATGATAATCATCGTGGAGAAATTACCATGCGAAAAAATGGTAACCACTTGGTGGTAATCATGGCCGAGATAATAGGAAAGGTGAGTCAGTGGAAATTTGAGAGAAAAAAAGATTGATAATGATGGGAAGGCGTCGGCACCGGCACGACAACAAATTCTGGGGAGGAGAAAGATCGCTTGACTAGATGCTACAAATCACGGAGAGGAGGACACATAAGTCCAAACTGTTCACATCCTTCTAAGGTATGTTTTAGTTATGGAAAAGACGGTCATATAGTTCGAGATTATCTTATAGCGAAACCAAGTCCAGTGGGGATGGTGACTCAAAATTTGTCCGGACAAGTCGAAGTCATTTGTTCGGAAGGCGTTTGTCTTAAGCGCCCAAAGCGTGAGGAACGAGCGAAGTTATCACATGTTAGCTAATCATAAACTCTTGCGAAGTTTATACCTTATTAGATACCGGTTCTACCCATTCTTTTATCTCTCTTACTTGTGCTCAACGTTTGAACTTGACTCTTGAGAAATTAGACTTTGGCTTATCTGTTGAAATTCCGTTAGGAGAAACTTTCGTTACATCCATTGTTTATAAATTTTACTTGATTCAGGTTGGCACCATCACATTACGTGTTTATCTTATTCCTTTGAAAATACTTGCATTTGATGTGATTTTAAGGATTGATTGGTTAACCACTCATCATTCTAAAATTGATTGTTTTCGTAAGGTTGTTAGTTTTCATATTCTAACAAACTTTTGTTATGCAATTCAAGCAACCAAACCATTAAAAGTCGATCATTGTCATATCAAGCCATAAAGCCATGAATATTTATTGAAAAGCGGATGTCAAGCTTTCTTAGCCCATTTCATGGATTTAAACAAAAATATGTCAGATTTGAATGATATTTCTGTTGTTAGTGAATTTCCTGACGTATTTCCTAAAGAACTTCCTGGCCTACCCCAGAGCGTGATATCGAATTTTTAGTATATACCTTGAACACGGTATAAAACCCATTTCCAAAACCCCATATCGAATGGCTCTTATTGAACTTCAAGAGTTAAAAATCTAACTACAGGAGTTGGTACCCTAGCCTCTATCTGGTGACTTCCTTTGTGGAATGCACCAAAGCCGGACTCTCCGTGGGGACACCATATTAAATGCGGTGGTAAGCCCGATAGGTGCCATTGTGACGTCTTTATCAAAGTTGGGATATGAGTCGTAGTTGAGAGTAGCCTAAAGTCGATGTCGAAGGCGTAGCTTCTAGAAGCAATTTGGTTATTATCGGAGATTCGTGTAAGCATTTTCTCGAATCGCTACTCCATTAACTCAGCTGACTTGAAAAGATACAAAATTTGAACTGAGCTGTGACGCCCTCAAATCCGGGTCTCTTTCAACCCGAAATATGGTGCTACACGGTACTACCATTCACACATACATTCAATTGAAAATCCTCAAAAGAATGAACATGTCTTCTATATATTCAAAATAATATTTACATTACCTAGGTTCTTTATAACCCTTTCACTTGTTCTTGTTATAATATCAAATATATTATAAACATTCATCCTATACTATTACATAAGTATTCTACGGGTTCGTCTTCGCCTTGCCTTTATCCTTGCCGGAGCCTTCAGTCCGTTCAATTTTAGCTGTGTTCATATTGTTCAAGCAAGAATGAGCATGACTAGCTCAGCAAGTAAAACATTTTTAATAAACAACATGCTTGAAACATATTAATCATATATCTTCAATAATTGAACAATAGTTATGAAGTACTATCGATAATTCAAAATATCACTTCTTTTCCTTCAAAACGTTTTACAACAACAATATTTAGTAAAACATCAATTCCGGTCCAAGACCTTGAGCATTTCATAAGTTCTTTGAAAAGGACATCCCGACACTAAGTTAAATAAGTCAGGCATTTCTTACGAAACACGTCTAGGTGATCAGCCTATAGTACTCTATGTTGATCAACACTACATTCATTAAACGTGTATACGTTTAAGTTGTGGCAACCTCATGTGCCTGTCGTATGACGACAAAACATTTTTATCATACTCAGTCTTCGATTGAAAACTACACCAATATAACTTGGTAAACATTGTACATGCTTTGATAGAAACATAATTTAAGTCTAGCCGAAAGAATTGGCTTGGACTTCATTATGCAATACTTCATGTGTAAGAACACATAAATTACAAAGCTTGTCCAGATTTAACTGGAACAAGGGTTAGAGTACTTTCCTTCAGCGTCTTCTACAGGTAATAACACATTCTTTGTTTAAGTCTTTAAGTCTCTACAGTAATGATAATATTACATAACACATTAGGTCATGAATAAGCATACATAGTCCCTAATGTATCTTACCCTTCTTTTCAATCTAATTATAACTTAGATTTGTTCTTATTGGTTCCAACTTTTCGTTACGTTGTTCTTATCATCACATTACATTCATAATTGATTGCTATCTTTAACCTTTAGTCAACATTATTAAGGTTTAACAATACCTTACAATGCCTTAATAAGTTCCTCATTTCATTACTGATGAGTCATTGTTCATGCTATACATGTAAACCTTCATCACTATTTAAAACTTAGGGTAGCTGCGGCTTTTGATCATTGCTCTTCATCTCATATTTGCGTGGCTGAGTTAGCGATATTGAGCCCGACCTTGGAGCTGCGGTGCCACACTTTAGTCTCTCGGTCATGTGCATGGCATGACTCTGTAGATATCATTCTTACCTTTGTATATGGCGCTTCTGGCGCCACAATATACTCTGTGGGTTGTGCCATGGCGCATGACTCTGTGCACCAAAAAATTTTGACAGACTTTTTACTTTGCAAAACTCCCGAACGCATAACTTCTTCGTTATAAGTCCGAATTGGCTCGTTCAAAAGCCTACGGTTCACAAATTACATACTCTATGCGTTTAAGAAAGAATTTTATCAATTTGACTTCATTTGCTAAAATTTCGCCAATTAGTTCATTTTTAACGAAAACGATAAACGTTCATGAACGTTCAACGCTCGTTTCTTCGTTCTAAGTCAGAATCCGGTCATTTTTGAGTCCACAAATCTATAATGCCAAATATGACTTGTCTCCATCAAAAACCAATGTCTCCAAGTTCAAACACAAAATTTAACTTCTATTCCGAGAATTTCACGAATTCGACGCTTAACGTCCAATCGTGTGAATTCTGGCATAACTTCGTTACTAACGATTTCATCATTGTTCTAAATGAATTCTAACCATCATATGAACATTTCAAACTACTTATCATATTAACGTATTTTCAAATTAGGTTTTGACTTATTCTTCATAAGTTTATGGCTTATCAACTTATAACTTTTATGATTTCATTTACTTATGACTTATTATTAATTTAAGTCCTTTACTCAATGTTCTCATATCTTATCCAACATACTAGCTTCATATGACAAAACATATTACTAGTTCATCATAAGTTCATAACTTATTTAGGTTTAAGTTACTTATTCATAACTTATTCGGCTTAAGTCCATTCATTAATCAATTCTTATATGTTCTTAACATACATGCTTATTTCATTACATGTATCTTATCATCCTACAATGATAGAGATGGAAGAATATTGGACACAAGATCATTACCTTTGATGAACTAGTTCTTCTTCTTGGAAAATCTAACAAAGGAAGCTTTGACTTAAAAGTGCTTATCTCTACAACGATAAGTTGCTTTATATTTGGAAGTTGTTAGTGTTTTGAATAATAAACAAATGTCTAGCAAACTTCCTCTATTTATAGGCTTGACAAGGTGAGGGCATTATGGTCAATAACACATCCCACCTCCTTACTATTCATATCTTAAGCTCTAAGTAATCTTGCTAGCCACTCATCTTTCTTGCTCATCACAACACTTGATCATCACATAAAGTACTCGGGCATCACATAAAGTTCTTGCCCATCATGTCTACCCATGGGTTGCACCATGGATCATGGCCAATCCATTGGATCATTACATTGGACTTGCTTAATTAATCTAGCTCATTCCTTGTTGGGCTTGCCTTATAATAGTTTGGGCTTGCATCTAAATTCTCATTGGACTCTACCAAATTAACAATAATCCTATAAGTACAATCCACTTAATTAAAAGCCTTATCATTATACCATACGTATAATTCTCATATTCTAGTTCGTATATTAATTCATAATATACGTTATCTCATCACACATAATCGTACAATACCTCTTATCATACAATCATTACACTTTCTTCTTAACGTTTAATATTCCTAACGTTCTCAAATTAAGTCAACATGCGAAATATTACGTTTTCTATTCTTAGATTATTGTTACATAATCCATCTCACCTTGATATTGTAATGTTACGTATTTCTCGGAAGTTCAAAAATAATTCCCAAGCAGAAATTGATGAATAGTGTTTTTTAGAAAATTTCTTGGAAAACTTTTATTTTCATTTTAGAAATTCAAACACTTTAATTCTCCCACGTAGTTAAAATACTACGGCTTTCCGACGTTTCTAGGTTATAGAACGACAAACATCTTACTAACACAAAATAATAATAAATAATATTATTTTATTCATTATTAAAAGTATTTACAAAATGTTCGATTTTCTAGGGCGTTACACTCTCTCCCCCTTATAAGGATTCTGTCCCCACAATCTCACTATATAACAAAAAAAATTATACACAAATAATTGAGGGTAATTCTTTTTCATCTTTTCTTTAAGTTCCTACGTTGCTTCTTCTGCATCGTGGTTCTTCCATAACACCTTTACTGAAGATATAATTTTGTTTCGCAGAACTTGTTCTTTTCTATCGATGATTTGAATTGGCATCTCTTCATACGTTAAGTCCTTCTCGATATGGATAGGCTCATATTCTATTACGTCCTTATAATCTAGCTTATAAGGGCCTAATCTACGATCGTGAAACACGTTATGTATACGTTCTAGAGTGCGGAGGTAATGCTACCATATAAGTTACCTCACCTACCCGTTTTAACACTTGAAAGGTCCTATAAACCTCGGACTTAACTTTCCCTTCTTTCAAAGCGTATCTTTCCTTTCCGGGAGATACCTTGAGGAAAAACGTAGAAACTGCCAATTCTCTATTTTCTCGATGCGAATCAGTAAACTTCTTCTGTTTGTCTTGAGTTGCTACTAGATGCATCTGTATTAGTTTAACAATGTCCGTTGTTTGCTGCACCAATTCAGGTCCTAGCATTCGGTGTTCTCCCATTTCATCCCAATACAATGGTGTTCTGCACTTTCTTCCATACAAAGCTTCGTAAGGCGGCATAAGTATGCTTGTATGATAACTATTATTATATGCAAACTCTACTAATGGTAGATTATCATCCCAACTACCCTTGAAATCCATGACGCAAGATCTTAACATATCTTTTAACGTCTGAATTGTTCTCTCGCTTTGTCCATCGATGCATGGATGATATCGTGTACTACTAGCTTCAAGCTGCGTTCCCATTTGCTGCTTGTAGACTCCTCCAAAAGTTTGATGTGAATCGTGGGTCACGATCGACACAATTAATCTTTGGTGCTCCATGTCTAGAAATTATTTCCTTAATATAAAGTCTAGCTAACTGATCCAAGTTATACTTAACCTTAATTGGAAAAAAGTGAGCCGACTTTGTTAATCGATTCACTATTACCCAAATCGCATCATACCCCTTCTGAGTAGTCGGAATTCCCACCACAAAATCCATCGTGATATTCTCCTATTTCCACTCTGGAATTTCTAACGAATGTAGCAAGCCACTTGGTCGTTGATGTTGACCTTAACTCTTTGACAAGTCAAGCACCTACTTACATACTCAGCAATTTCTCTCTTCATGTTCGGCCACCAGAAACTCTGTCGAAGATCTTGGTACATCTTAGTGCTACCAGGATGAATCAAAAACCTTGAACTATGAGCCTCTTGTAGAACCTGCTCCTTTAATTCCGTCTCACTCGGAACCCAAATTCTTCCTTCAAGTCTCAATAACCCCTCGTTATCAAGACTGTACTTAGTCTCTTTTTCTTTGGTTAACCATTCCTTTACTCGATCACACTCGTTAGTTCTGAGCTGCACCTCCTTGATTCTCTCTACGATAGTAGATTGCATATCTATCGTAAACAGTATCTGCCCCGATTCACTTGGCAACTTCACTTCTATCTCCATCCTAGCCATCTCTGTTATTAACTCAGTTTGAGCCATTAACATAGACAACTTTTCCCGACCCTTTCTACTTAAGGTGTTAAGTGACTACGATGGCTTTTACAGGGTGATCTGAGTTTCACGGTCGTAATCCTTTATCAACTCGATCATCTCCTACGCCTCATATTCAACTCCTTTTGGTGAAGATATATTTGGAGACTCTTATGGTAATTAAGTGTATATTTCACATTTTTCTCCATAAAGATAATGTCTCCATATCTTTAGAGTAAAAACTACTGCGGCTAGTTCCAGATCATGAGTAGGGTAAACTTTCCTATAATCTTTTAACTGCCTAAATTCATACGCAATGACATTACCATGCTGCATGAGCACGCAACCAAGTCCTCTATGCGAAGCATCGTTATAAACTACAAAATTTCCTATGTCATCAGGTAATGACAAAACAGGCGCTTCACTCAATGTCTTCTTCATTTCTTGAAAACTGTCCTCGGACTTATCAGTCCATGCGTATTTCATTGTCTTCCTTGTTAAGTTAGTCAACGGAGTAGCTATCTTCGAAAAATCCTGAATGAATCTCCGATAGTAACCCGCTAACCCTAGGAAACTCCGCACCTCAGTCGGCGTTTTTGGTTGTTCCCAATTCATCACTGCTTCCACCTTTGCTGGATCTACTAAAATCCCTTCTTAATCAATGACATGACCTAAAACTTGCACCTTTTCTAACCAAAATTCACACTTCGTGAATTTCGCATACAACTTCTCCTTCCTTAGTGTCTCCAACACTAATCTTAGGTGTTCAACATGATCTTCTGGCATCTTAGAATAGACTAGAATATCATTAATAAACACCACAACGAACTTGTCCAAATATTGCTTGAACACTCTGTTCATCATATCCATAAATGCAGCTGGAGCATTAGTCAACCCAAATGACATCACTAGAAACTCGTAATGACCATAATGAGTCCTAAATGCTATCTTTGGCACATCCTCCTTCTTAACCTTCAACTGATGATACCCTGTTCTTAAATCTATTTTAGAAAAATACTTAGCCCCTTTCAACGGATCAAAAAGACCATCGATCCTGGGCAATGGGTATTTATTTTTTATCGTTAACTTGTTCAACTCTCTGTAGTCGATACAAAGTCTTAACGATCCGTCCTTCTTCTTGACAAATAGTACCGGTGCTCCCCATGGTGAAACACTCGGTTGTATGTACTTCCTGTCCAACAGTTCTTGTAACTGCACCATCAATTCCTTCATCTCCTTTGGCGTCATATGACGATACGGTGTCACAGGCCCGAGTGCAGCTCTGGCACTGATGTCTATTATGAACTTCGGTCTCCTATCCGTGGAACACCCGACAGTTCACTCGGAAATACATCTGTGAATTCACTCACTATAGGTATTTGTTCCATGGTTGCTACCACTCTCTGAGTATCAACAACATGACACAGATAACCTACACACCCCTTCCTCAATAATTTTCTCATCTGTGTCATCGTTAAACAACACGAACATCCTGGTGATCTATTCCCATAAAATACTACCTGAGGTTGTCTTAACGTTCTAATATTCACACATTTCTTTTGACAATCTATAATTGCCCCATGGTTTACTAACCAATCCATCCCAAGAATTACGTCGAATTCTCCTAACTTTATCGGTATCAAATCTACCGATAATTTACAACCCCGTATGTCTACACAACAACTCCTATGAATATCTTCAATAGGAATTATCTCTTCGTTCGCCACCTTAATATTTAAAGGTATATGCAACTTTTTGGGAAGTAATTCTAATCGTTTAGCAAAATTACAAGCTATAAATGAACAAGTAGCTTTTAGAATCAAGCAAAGTAAGAATTTTATGTCGTTGATCGAATAATACTGCGATGGCGTCCCCGATGCTGTTGCATCTTGGGCGATCATGTTAAAAGTCGACCCATCGGCCTACCCGTTACTTATTTGGACCCCAATAGTTAACTTCCATTATTAGTGCCCCCGGTTCCGTTCGTTTCCTTCTTGGACTGACTCTTTGCCATGTGGTGATTGACCCCACACAAAGCACCATAATTCTTCTTTGATTTGGGGCGGTTAGGTGCAATGTGCCCCTCACATCCGTAATTATAGCACACGACCTTCCCTTGAGGGCAGGACTCCTAAATGAGTCTTCCCACGGGTCTTACAGGCCTCCATCCTTCTCTTTGGGTCTCCTTGCTTCATTCTGATATTCCCAGAGCTAAATACCTTCCTCTTTTCACCACTACCACTAGCTCCTTCTATTTTCACTCCCCCGTCAATCTTCCCCTTATTCTTTTTTTCCTTGTGGTACTGGCTCAACGCTTCGCTACCACCCTCGGCAATTATCGCCTTCTCTAAAAGGGTCCCAAAAGTAGTGCTTTGGAATACAAACACACGGTTATAGAGCCAAGGTTTAGGCCCTGCTCGAACCGTCGCGCCTTCCTTACCTCGGTGTCCACTTGGTGTGGAGCAAACCTTGCCAATTCATTAAACTTAGCATCGTATTGGGGAACTGTCATGTCCCCTTGTTTCTAATCGAGAAACCTCATCTCCATCCTCCCATGCATGCTTGTGGGAAAGTAGTTCTCGAAGAATATCTCCTTGAACCTCACCCACGTTACGTTCCCTATATCCGCTCTGGCCTGATTGGCCTCCCACCAAAAGTTGGCCTCTCCCTTCATCATATAGGTTGCAAAGGCAACCTTCTGGGCCTCATCGACATTTGCTATCACAAATGCCTTCTCGATTTCCTTTACCCACGTTTGGGCCTCAATAGGGTCCGTAGTTCCTTTAAACTCCGGTGGACCAACATTTTTGAAATCCTTAAAGGTCGTAGCCCGTGCTACTCCCGAATTTACGGGGACATTAGCCCCAATTCTATTAAATGCAGCTGTTATTAAGTTAACAAACTCTTGCATTGGATTAACCAGACCTCCCTCCAGTTGGTTTGCATTAGCGCCTTGGTTTCGTTGCACTCTTCTTGGCATCATTTTACTGATATAATAAACAACACATCGCGTTATTATTTCCTTCTTATTAGTTAGTTATTATTCAAGATTAAACAATAACTTTAACATCCATGGCTCGATTGTTTCATAAAGAAGTTTATATTCATTCAATCATTGTAGTATAATACTACATCGTTTCATTACACAGCCTAAGCTGATTACATTACTATCCCATTATTACTTTCCAAAATTGGGATTTACAAAGACTACCCTTTCTTTATACAAAGAGGGTTTTCGTCATTACTAGATATAAAATATTTACATATCTAAACTACTCTATTCACTAATAGATCACATCTATCTCAAGGCATTATCAAAATCTTCCTTGGCAAGACCGACAATAATATCACGGCTGATAGTATGCGCGTCACCCCTCCTCTCTGAGGATAACTTGACTACTACTCTCGGAAATCTATGTGAGAACTCCTATGGATATAGGACATTTTCCCTATCTTCTGATGTTTGGTCTTTAGCTCCTCCTTGAGCTCAAAGGCCTCATGTTTCAGCTCATCAACCTTGTCCTTAGCCAAAACCCTTTCGTCATATTCCTGCTCCCACATGGACTCCACGTCCGTCTTGTCCTCTATCACCGCTTGGAGCTCTGCCTTCAGCTCCTTAACCTCCTGACAGTAATGGATATTTCTATCCAATACTGACATAAATAATGACATCATCGAATCCCAAGAGCCATCTCTACTGTTATAGCTACCGGGTTGAAGGACACCACCTCCACCTCTTCCTTTATTATACCATCGAATACTGACAAGAGGTCAGGGTCCTTTGAGTCTCCAGACTCAATAACAACTACTTCAGGTTCTGCCGCTATGGGGTTCGGTATAACCTCTACTTGGTTAACCGACTCTTCACTAACTGCCTGCACATCTAACTGCATTCCATTTACTCGACATCTACACAAAATAATTAAGTTGATTAGTATACGTCAGTAGAATAATAAAAACACATAACATACTCATAATGCATTTTTATAAGGTTATTTTCTTCTTTTACTTCTTTGACTTCTCTTAAGGTTATGACTTAAGGTTTTATTTCCCCCCTTAAGTTTTATAACCTAATGCTTTGATACCAACATGTGACGCCCCTAAATTCGGGTCTCTTTCAACCCGACAGATGGTGCTACATGGTACTACCATTCACACATACATTCAATTGAAAATCCTCAAAAGAACGAACATGTCTTCTATATATTCAAAATAATATTTACATTACCCAGGTTCTTTATAACCCTTTCACTTTTTCTTGTTATAATATCAAATATATTACAAACGTTCAACCTATATTATTAGATAAGTATTCTACGGGTTCGTCTTCGCCTTGGCTTTATCCTTGCCAGAGCCTTCGGTCTGTTCGATTTTAGCTGTGTTCATATGGTTCAAGCAAGAGTGAGCATGACTAGCTCAGCAAGTACAACGTTTCTAATAAACAACATGCTTGAAACATAGGAATCATATATCTTCAATAACTGAACAATAGATATGAAGCACGATCGATAATTCAAAATAACACTTCCTTTCCTTCAAAACGTTTTACAACAACAATATTCAGTAAAACATCAATTCCGGTTAATGACCTTGAGCATTTCATAAGTTCTTTGAAAAGGACATCCGGCACTAAGTCAAAAGTAAGTCAGGCATTTCTTACGAGCACGTCTAGGTGATCGACTTTAGTAGTACTCTATGTTGATCAACACTACATTCATTAAACGTGTATACGTTTAAGTTGTGACAACCTCACGTGCCTGTCGTATGACGACAAAACATTTTTAGCATACTCAGTCTTCGATTGAAAACCACACCAATATAACTTGGTAAACATTGTACATGCTTTGATAGAAACATAATTTAAGTCTAGCCGAAAGAATTGGCTTGGACTTCATTATACAATACTTCATGTGTAAGAACACATAAATTACAAAGCTTGTCCAAATTAAACTGGAACAAGGGTTAGAGTACTTGCCTTCAGCGTCTGCTACAGTTAATAACACGTTCTTTGTTTAAGTCTTTGAGTCTCTACAGTAATGATAATATCACATAACACATTAGGTCATGAATAAGCATACATAGTCCCTAATGTATCTTACCCTTCTTCTCAATCTAATTATAACTTAGATTTGTTCTTATTGGTTCCGGCTTTTCGTTACGTTGTTCTTATCTTCACATTACATTCATAATTGATTGCTATCTTTAACCTTTAGTCAACATTATTAAGGTTTAACAATACCTTACAATGCCTTAATAAGTTCCTCATTTCATTACTGATGAGTCACTGTTCATGCTATACATGTAAACCTTCATCACTATCTAAAACTTAGGATTGGGCTGTGGCGCTTGATCATTGCTCTTCATCTCGTATTTGCGCCTTGAGTTAGCGATAGTGAGCGAAGCCTTGGTATGGCTGCTATTTCACACTTTACTCTCTCATTCGGGCATGATACGACTCTAAGATATGTTCTTGCCTTTGTATATAGCGCTTGGTACCACCAATATACCTTAGGTTGGTGGCATGGCTGACTCTGTCACTAGAAAATTTTGACAGACTTTTTACTTTGCGAAACTCCCGGACGCATAACGTCTTCGTTATAAGTCCAAATTGGCTCGTTCAAAAGCCTACGGTTCACAAATTACATACTCTATGCGTTTAAGAAAGAATTTTATCTATTTGACTTCATTTGCTAAAATTTCGCCAATTAGTTCATTTTTAACGAAAATGATAAACGTTCATGAACGTTCAACGCTTTCGTTCTTCGTTACTGAAAGTCGAGAATCCAGGTCATTTTGAGTCCACAAATTTATAATGCCAAATATGACTTGTCTCCATCAAAAACCAACATTTCCGAGTTCAAACACAAAATTTAACTTCTATTCCGAGAATTTCACGAATTCGACGCTTAACATCCAATCGTGTGAATTCTGGCATAACTTCGATATTAACGATTTGATCATTGTTCTAAATGAATTCTAACCATCATATGAACATTTCAAACTACTTATCATATTAACTTATTTTCAAATTAGGTTTTGACTTATTCTTCATAAGTTCATGGCTTATCAACTTATAACTTTTATGATTTCATTTACTTATGACTTATTATTGATTTAAGTCCTTTACTCAATGTTCTCATATCTTATCCAACATACTAGCTTCATATGATAAAACATATTACTAGTTCATCATAAGTTCATAACTTATTTAGGTTTAAGTTACTTATTCATAACTTATTCGGCTTAAGTCCATTCATTAATCAATTCTTATATGTTCTTAACATACATGCTTATTTCATTACACTTCTCTTATCATCCTACAATGATAGATATGGAAGAATATTGGACACAAGATCATTACCTTTGATGAACTAGTTCTTTTTCTTGGAAAATCTAACAAAGGAAGCTTTGACTTAAAAGTGCTTATTCTCTTTAACCAATAAGTTGCTTTATATTTGGAAGTTGTTAGTGTTTTGAATAATGAACAAATGTCTAGCAAACTTCCTCTATTTATAGGCTTGACAAGGTGAGGGCATTAGGGTCAATAACACATCCCACCTCCTTACTATTCATATCTTAAGCTCTAAGTAATCTTGCTAGCCACTCATCTTTCTTGATCATCACAACACTTGATCATCACATAAAGTACTTGGGCATCACATAAAGTTCTTGCCCATCAAGTCTACCCATGGGTTGCACCATGAATCATGGCTAATCCATTGGATCATTACATTGGACTTGCTTAATTAATCTAGCTCATTCCTTGTTGGGCTTGCCTTATAATAGTTTGGGCTTGCATCTAAATTCTCATTGGACTTTACCAAATTAACAATAATCCTACAAGTACAATCCACTTAATTAAAAGCCTTATCATTATACCATATGTATAATTCTCGTATTCTAGTTCGTATATTAATTCATAATATACTTTATCTCATCATACATTATCGTACAATACCTCGTATTCAATACCTAATATCATACAATCATTACACTTTCTGCTTAACGTTTAATATTCCTAACGTTCTCAAATTAAGTCCGCATGTGAAATATTACGTTTTCTATACTTAGATTATTATTACATAATCCATTATTTTAACGTTACGTATTTCTCGAAAGTTCAAAAATAATTCTCGAGCAGAAATCGATGAATAGTGTTTTTCAGAAAATTTCTCAGAAAACTTTTATTTTCGTTTTAAAAATTCAAACACTTTAATTCTCCCACGTAGTTAAAATACTACGGCTTTCCGACGTTTCTAGGTTATAGAATGACAAACATCTTACTAACACAGAATAATAATAAATAATATTATTTTATTCATTATTAAAAGTATTTACAAAATATTCAATTTTCTGGGGCGTTACAGGAGCGAGGAATGTTAGAAAGGCTTCCAAGAACTCATGAGGAGACTCATTTCGGCACTTGTTCTGACCAAACCATCCAGAAAAAGCGAACGTGATAGCTGACTCGTTGAGTAGAAGATCGTATACGGTTACGAGTACGATGTTTTTAACACGAATACCCATTTCGTATAACATATAAATGATGAAGATAAAGACTTTAAGGACCCACGTGATGATGTCGAATATACGATTAGAACCGACTTTAATCGTTAAAGTTAAAGATGCTCAAGCCACAAATCCGGAAGCTGTTGCGTATAAAGAAGAAAGTACAAGACTGTGTTATTCCATAAGCAAGAGTCGATGAAGAGAGGGAATCTCAACCCTCGATTTATTGGTCCATTTAAAATCCTCGATCGAGTAAGAATTGTGGCCTATAGACTAGCTTTATCGCTAATTATGTCGCGTGTTCTTAACGTTTTTCGCGTATCGATGTTACGTAAATATGTGGACGACCCGAACCACATTATTGAGTTCTAACTAGACGAGATAACCGAAGATTTAATGTACGAGAAGGTACCTGTTAAGATCTTGGATAGGAAGGAGCATGTCCTACGCACAAAGGTTATACCACAAGTTAAGGTTTTGTAGAGGAATCATGCTATTGAAGAAATGACCTAGGAGTAGGAATCAGAAATGAAAGAGAGGTACCCTCACCTTTTCGAAACAACAGGTACGTACGTCAATTTCGAGGATGAAATTTCATAAGGAGGGGAGGTTGTAAGACCCCAACTTTTTATAAATGAAATTGAATTTACTCTATTTATTATTTTGAAATACTAAGGGGTTGATTCGATTAATGTGGTTAGTTAGGAGTAAAATGCATCAATATTTTAAATAAGCAAGTGGTTATAAAATATTCATTGTTGTCGGGGAATATTCGTTTGGTCGTGGAATATTCTTGCTGTCGGGGAATATTCATACGACGGCGCTGCTATTTGTGGGCCCCATAACAAAAAATTTTCGGATGAAGAAAATGACAAGTATAAGTTTTTATAAATAACGGCGTAGTTGTTACCGTTAACACTATTGGAATACCCGGTGAGTAAAGTAAAGTAATACGCATTGTTGCATAGTAGCACACGGTATTGCACAATAAATCTAATTATTGATTCTTACGTAAGAAGGCACTACTCAATAATTGTTACAGTAATAACTGCTCAATATTTTATTTTATTGATTCAATAATTGTCACTTCACGGTATTTTCCATTATCAGATCAATAAGTCATATTATTTGAATAATATTATTAGATAGTCTTATTGACAATGTCTAAGGAAGTTTTGTCTAGGAGAGGTTGTTTAATTACACGCGATGATGAGAGAAATCCCTCTAGGAAGGCTCCCTTCTCACAGGAGCGAATTTTGGTTGTCATTATTGTGATTCTGTAATATTATTTGTGAATAATTAATTATTGATATATATGATAAGGAAAATATTTATTTTATGTGGATATAAATGGAGGAATTTTTAGAAAAGTGACAATTGTTGAAAATTGATATTTTATCTTTTCTGATAAAATAATTCATTCAAATATATTATTATATTACATTATGAATGTATAATACAATAATATAATAATATAATAATGGTGATATTTTTACAATGAATGTGTGATATATGAATAAATGAGGAGGAAGAGTATTTTTGTTACAATAAATGCTAAAAACATGTTAAATATGTTGGTGGACCCCATTTTTGACTGAAAATTTGATTATAGTTTGCAAAATCGTCCGTATGTGATTTTCGGTCAATTTATGTTTAGAATTTGAAAAAACTTAAACCTACAAAGTTGTAGAGAATTGAATTTTCTATGAAATGGACATAAGATTCGAATTTTTCTGATAAAAGGGCTATTTATTATGAATTATTGAAGTTCTAGAATAATTGGTTTTTGGAGTTTAAAATATTTATTTTAAGAAAAATGTTTTTTAGAATTGGGTGGGCCCCACATGTGTTGTAACTGTGCTGAATTTCAGATTTCAAGAGGTGGGCGTGAAAAAATTTAGTAATTATTATTATTTTATTAAATTTTCTACTTTGGTGTTCTAAGCATTTTCCTATAAATAGGATGCTTAAATTAGAATTGAAAATCACCCCAGAATCTGAAGTCTTCTCTCTCTATGTTATCGAGCGTATTTTTGTGAGTATTTCGATACTTTGAGTGTGTTTATATCGTTGCAAGTTCCTCAAAGCGTTATATCGATATTCCACCCGAATCTATTCTTTTGAGGTAAGGGATGTTATTTTCTTCGTAAATGATAATATTTCTTTTAATATCATTATGCCGAAATATTGGTATGAATTTTATTATGGAATTTCTACCTTTTTATGTTGGGGTTACTATTCACGTATACGACATTATTCACGTATACAACACTATTCACAAATACGACACTATTCACCGAAAAATGAAATTTTCTCTTCTTTGTCCAAAATGTCTATTATGGTTACTATCTTTGATTGTATCCATGTTTTGATCTTCATTCTTGAATTTTACTCCACTATGGTTTATTATGGAGTAAATTTTACTCCACTATGGTTTATAATGGAGTGTTTTTGAAATTGGATTATCTAAAGTATGAATCCCTAATCTTTGTTCTTTTTTCTCTAGATTCATTTTTTAAAAATATTTTTCATCATCCTCAGTCCTAAATGATGATATAACTGAATATCTTTGGCCTGTAGTGCAAAGATGAATGATTATCTGATGAATATCTTTGGCCCGTAGTGCAAAGATGAGCATAGGTGTTGAGATGAACATGACCAGTTGGTGATACAAATGAATATCTTTAGTGCATCTTTGGAAAGATGAATATTTGATTCAAGATGTATATTGATTGATGTTACATGGATAAAATATTGATGATGGACTTTAAAATTCATAGATTATAGTAGATTTCATTTCTACTTAACTCTTCTAATGAATTATTATTTCATTGCGATTGTTGATCTAAAACTTGTTGTATATTATATTCTATCGGATTTTTCCCTGTTGAAGACTAAGGATAATTTGTTGTACATTATCTTAGTCATAATATTCTTTACAAGGCTAGTTGAGCTCACCCTTTTCCTTTTTGTTCCATTTTTCTTCTCAGGAGGTGAGAATTTAGCAGGAACTAGCCGGGGTATGGAGTGATGATTCAAGATAGTTGTTATAGTAGTCCTCACTATTTTGTAAAATAGTGTATCAATAATTGTAATGAGGACTTATTTGAGTGTGGATATTGTCTAGAAGACAATATTTGTATTAAACTCACAGTTTATGTGTTGTCATATTTTGCACGACAATTATAATAATGAAGTTTGTAGTTGTTTTCTGTACCATGTATTTGGCGACTCAGAATAGGTTGGGTGGATTAGACCTATTTTGGGGGCGTCACAATTGCAGTATCCAATCTCCAACTAAGGTAATGGATATTATTTTTCATATTCGTAAGGGATATTATTTTTGTATTCATTCCTTATTAATCTGCGGGAGTAACCTGTCTACGTGGATTACCGAATGCATGGTGAATAACCCTTCGTATTCATTCTTTATTAATCTACGGGATTAACCTGTTTATGTGGATTATCGCATGCATGGTGAATGACCCTTCATATTCATTCTTTATTAATCTGCGGGAGTAACCTGTCTACACGGATTATCGCATGCATAGTGAATGAATGGTGAATAACCCTTCGTATTCATTCTTTATTAATCCGCGGGAGTAATCTGTCTGCGCGGATTATCGCATGCATGGTGAATAACCATTCGTATTCTTTTTTTATTAATCTGTGGGAATAACCTGTCTACGCGGACTACCGCATGCTTGATGAATAACCTTTCGTTTTCATTCCTTATTAATCTGTGGGAATAAATTGTCTACGCGGATTACCGCATGACGGGTAAAAATCCATTTGCAGTTTCTTATATTATTTCATATTCCCAAATCTAAACTTACTATTGCTTCTATAATTCCTGAAATGATTAAAAATTCCTTGAGATTTGCGCTTCATCTAATATCATTTCACTAGAACATTGGTCTGAACTCTCTTATTGAAACTTTAATCTTTTCATGTCGGGGGTACTATTCATCCAAGGTACTGTTCATACGGTACTATTCGTGGGTACTATTCATACGATACTATTCACAGTACTATTCATAATAGAATTTAATTTCTTTTCTGTCCAAATTATTTTTGATACATGAATATCATTCTTTAATTGGTGATCATGTTGACAATTTGGACATTGTTGAACTCTAGATAAATTAAATTATAAATCTCTAATATTTATCGTTGATCTCACTTGATTGATTCTTTATATCATTGTCATCATCCTTATGCTTATGATGTGGTGAAAGTCATCTTTGGCCCGTAGTGTATAGATGGATCGTGGATTGGTATAATTATGACTAGGAATTTTGTATTGGTATAATCATGACCCATAATGTTACAGATAAATGATGTGGTGGAAGTCCTCTTTGGCCCGTAGTGCATAGATGGACAATTGTTTGGCATGATCATGACCACTGGTGATACAAACGAATATCATTGGCCCGTAGTGCGTGGATAATTCATTGATGTGAAATATTTATTGATTTGTGTTACAGAGATAAAATATTAATGATGAACTTTTAAATCGTAGAAGATGGTAGACATCATGCTTTACTTGACTCTTCTAATGAATTGCTATTTTCGCTGCAGTTGTTGATCTAAAACTTGTTGTCAAATTGTATTCTATCAGTTTTTACACTGTTGATGTAAGACCCCGAATTTTTTAAAATAAAATTGAATTTCCTCTAATTATTATTGTGAATAATAAGGTGCTAATTTGATATAATGTTTTGATTATGGGTGAAATGTGCATATTTTTCAAAATAAGCAAGTGGTTATAAAATATTCATTGTTGTCGGGGAATATTCGTTTGGTCGTGGAATATTCTTGTTGTCGGGGAATATTCGTACGACGGCGCAACCATGTGTGGGCCCCATAACGGAATAACTGTCGGATGAAGAAAATGACAAGTTTGAATTTTTATAAATAACGACATAATTGTTATTGTTAACACTGTTGGATTACCTGGTGGTTAAAATACTGATGTCTGGCGTGGTTGCATAAGATGTAGCACTGAGTATTGCGATATTTTTGAATTATTGATTCTTACGTGTATGAAAGCACTACTCAATAATTATTACGATAATTCTTATTCAACATTTTATTTTATTGGTTCAATAATTGCTGCGTTGATATTTTATATTATTGTTGTTTTAATAATTGTCACTGCACAGTATTTTCCATTATCAGATCAATAATTCATATTATTTGAATAATATTATTAGATAACATTATTGGAAATGTCTAGAAAGTTCTGTCAAGTAGAGGTTTGGTCAACTAATTGCGCGCCAGTAAGGAGAAATCCTTATCGGAAAGCCCCCTCTTTCCTAGGAACGGTCTGGTTGTCATTATTGTGATTCTGTAATATTATTTGTGAATAATTAATTATGGATTTATATGATAACGAAATATTTATTTTTGTGGATATAATTGATGGATATATTTATTTTATATGGTTATAAATGAAGGAATTAAAGCTGAGGTGTTTTATCAGTATTTTGTTGGAATTGAGGTATTAAATAATCAAATCGGTGTTCTTAAAGCTCTAATGCGTGAGTTATAATTTTAATCCGACCGTTGGATCGTTGTAATTTTTGGATATGTTATACATATATAAGTTTAGTATATATCCACAAATTTTGAACCATTAAAAATTAACGTATGATTTATTATGAATTTTAAGAGGTGATAAAAATTGTCCGTTTGAGGAATTCGGATATTTTCTGTTTAGAATTTAGAAAAACTTAAAGCTACAAAGTTGTAGAGAATTCGATTTTGTATGGAATGGACATAAAATTTGTATTTTTCTGATAAAAGGGCAATTTTTTATGAATTATTGAAGTTTCGAAAATTAAAATAATTTTCTTATTAAAATTGGGTGGGACCCACTTTTGTTTAAAAACATGTGGATTGTAAATTTTCTTCCAAGATGGCATGCTGATGGCTTTCTAATAAGGTGGGCGTAGAAAGAAGGAAATAAAATAATATTACTTTATTATTTAGTCTCCTTTGGCGTTCTAGCATTTTCCTATAAATAGG
This sequence comes from Panax ginseng, assembly GCA_020205605.1. NCBI lineage: Eukaryota > Viridiplantae > Streptophyta > Magnoliopsida > Apiales > Araliaceae > Panax > Panax ginseng. Next base: position 47,827 of record JAINUU010000060.1, read on the forward strand.
TGCTTAGTTAGAATTGAAAATCACACCAGAAACAAGTTTTCTTTCTCTCTATATTATCGAGCGTATTTTTGTGAGTATGTAGATAGTTTGAGAGTTTCTATTCAATACAATTTTCCTTCAGCATTACCTCCGATATTTCAGTCAGAAATACTGTTCTTTTGAGGTAAGGGATGTTATTTTCTTCTTAAATGATATTATCTTCTTCATTATCATTATGCCGAAATATTGATATGAGTTTGATTATGGAATTTCTACCTTTTTGTGTCGGGGTTACTATTCATGTATATGGCACTATTCACGTATACGACACTATTCACAAATACGACAATATTCACCAAAAAAAATAAAATTTTCTCTTCTTTGTCCCGTATGTCTATTATGGTTACTATCTTTGATTGTATCCATGTTTTGATCTTCATTCTTGACGTTTACTCCATTATGGTTTATTATGGAGTATTTTTAAACTTCAATTATCTAAAGTACGAATCTCTAAAGTTTATCCTTTTATCTTACTGGATTCGTTCTCTAAAATGTTTTTCATCATCCTCAGTCCTTAATGATGATACTTGATAAATATCTTTGGCCTGTAATGCAAAGATGAATGATTACCTGATGAATATCTTTGGCCCGTAGTGCAAAGATGAACAGGTGTTGAGATGAACATGACCAACTGGTGATCTGAATGAATATCTTTGGCCCGTAGTGCAAAGATGAATATTTGATTCAAGATGTATATTGATTGATGTTACAGGGATAAAATATTGATGATGGACTTTTAAATTCATAGATGATAGTAGATTTCATTCTCTACTTAACTCTTCTAATGAATTGTTGTTTCTGCTGCAGTTGTTGATCTAAAACTTGTTGTCTATTATATTCTATCAAATTTTTCCCTGTTGAAGACTAAGGATAATTTGTTGTATATTATCTTAGTCAAAATATTCTTTACTGGGATAGTTGAGCTCACCCTTTTCCTTTTTGTTCCATTTTTCTTCTCAGGAAGCGAGAATATAACAGGAACCAGTCGGGGTATAGAGTGATGGTCCTAGACAGTTGTTTTAGCAGTCCTCACTATTTTTATAAAATAGTGCATCAATAATTGTAATGAGGACTTTATCTGGGTGTAAATATTGTCTAGAAGATAATATTTGTATTTAAACTCACAGTATGTGTTGTCGTATTTTGCACGACAATTGTAATAATAAAGTTGTAGTTATTTTCTGTACCATGTATTTGGAGACTCAGAATGGGTGATGTATACCTATTTTGGGGGCATCACAGTTGGTATCAGAGCTTAGGGATATGGTCTCTGGCAGAGATCGGGGAATAGAACTAGGAGGGGAAAGACGAGTAAATGATTCGCTAGTGTGTCCTACCTAAGCTTATTTGTTGGTCGGTCATAATATAGGGATATTATGTGACATGTTAATTTGTTTAATTAACCCTTATTTTATGGCAGTTTTTAAGAATGGCAGCTAAGAACGTTAACAAAGGAGTGAATGAGACTGTGGAGACACTTCTAATCACCAACCAAGATATTGTGATGTCAGGCGAAGAAGGAATTAGAGATATTTTGTGGTGAGGGAAGAATTAATAGTTGCACCCGAGCTAGTCGCAGAGGTAGCAGCTGAGAGTGAGGAAGAAGAGGAACCTGAGGAGAATTTATTAGAAGAATTTTATGATCGAAATATAGAATTGCAAAATCGTATTCATGAGTTAGAAGAGCAGGCTAAAGAACGACAGGCGGTCGTGGAGAAAAATTATGCAACAATTCAAGCTTGTGTTACCCGATATATGATGCTTGAACAGAAGCACTCTTTGGCAAAGTATAAGATGATAAAGCTGGAATCTGAGCCAAAAGAAGAAACAACTGAACGAGTGAGAATGAGTGATGCATGGGTAAAAGTCGCACGACGCGTTGATATTGTGGAAAGAGATGTCCGATCTAAGAAGGCTAAAATAGATAATATGTATTTCTCTTTTTGGACAGCAATTGAGAGAACCTAACATCGAGTTTTGAATTACCCTGTACAATGCGGTCATCCCCAATTCGATATGGATCGAAGATTAATGATTCAGATTATGAAACAGGAGTACGATGAAGCAGTTGAGGGTGGAATATGCCGTATAAAAAAGTCAATTTCAACGGTAATGATGACACTAAATGTTGCCCTAGACAAGTTAAAGCCGGGTAGTTCAAGGGAGAGCGGTTGTCATGACTTCCCAACAAGTGAGGAACCCAAATAAAGTTATCACGGGTTAGTTAATCATAAATTTTTGCAAAGTCTATACCTTGTTAGATACCGGTTCTACCCATTCTTTTATTTCTCTTGCTTGTGCTCAACATTTGAACTTGGCTTCGGAGAAATTAGACTTTGACTTATCTATTGAAACTCCATTAGGAGAAACTTTCATTACATCTATAGTTTATAAATCTTGCTTGATTCAAGTTGGCACCATCACATTACCTGTTGATCTTATCTCTTTAAAGATACTTGCATTTGATGTGATTTTAGGGATTGATTGGTTAACCATTCATCATGCTAAAATTGATTATTTTCGTAAGGTTGTTAGTTTTTATATTCCTAACCAACCTATTATGCGAATTCAAGCAACCAAACCACTAAAGTTAAACACTTTCATATTAAGCCATAAAGTCATTCGTTTATTGAAAAACGGATGTCAAGCTTTCTTAGCCCATTTCATGGATTTAAACAAAAATACGTCAGATTTGAATGATATTTCTGTTGTTAGTGAATTTCCTGACGTATTTCCTGAATAAACTTCTTGGCCTACCCCCAAAGTGTGATATTGAATTTTGTATCAACTTTGAACCCAGTATAAAACCCATTTCTAAAATCTCTTATCGAATGACTCCTATTGAACTTCAGGAGTTAAAAACTCAACTACAAGAGTTGGGTACTCAAGCCTCTATCTGGTGACTTCCTTTGTGGAATGCACCAAAGCCAGACTCTCCGTAGGGGACGCTATATTTGTGTGGTGGTAAAACGATAGGTGCTATTGTGATGTGATATCCAAGATTGGGATATGAATCACCGTTGAGAAAGCAACAAAGTCGGTGACAAAGTCTGTGACTTTACGGGCTTATTTGGTTACTATCAAAGATTCGTGGAAGGATTTTCTGGAATCGCTACTCCGTTAACTCAGCTGACTCGGAAAGATACAAAATTTGAATGGAGCGAGGAATGTGAGAAGAGTTTCTAAGAACTCAAGAGGAGACTCATTTCGGCACCTGTTCTGACCATACCATCCTAGAAAAGCGAACGTGGTAGCTGATGCGTTGAATAGAAGATCGTACGCGAGTACGAGTGCGATATTGTTGAACACAAAGACCTATTTTGTATAATTTATAAACGATAAAGATAGAGTTAAAGACTCTAGGGACCCACGTGATGATGTCAAATATACGAGTAGAACCGACTTTAAATCGATAAATTTAAAGATGCTCAAGCTACATACCTGGAGCTGATGAATATGAAGAAGAAGATACAAGAAGTCGTTATTCCAAAAATGAGAATCGGCGATGTGAGGAAAGCTCAAACCTTCGATTTATTAGTCCATTTGAAATCCTTGATCGAGTAGAAACTGTGGCCTATAGACCCGCTTGACCGCCAAGTATGTCTCATGTTCATAACGTGTTTAACATATCCATGCTACGTAAATATGTGAAAGACCCAAATCACATTATTGAGTTAGAACCAGACGAGATAGCCGAAGATTTAACGTACGAGGAGGTAACTGTCAAGATCATGGATAGGAAAGAGCATGTCCTACGCACAAAGGTTATACCACAAGTTAAAGTTTTATGGAGGAACCATGCTATTGAAGAAATGACCTGGGAGTTGGAATCATAAATGAAAGTGAGGTATCCTTGCCTTTTCGAAACACCAGGTACGTACGTCAATTTTGAGGACGAAATTTTATAAGGAGGGGAGGTTGTAAGACCCTAAATTTTTTTTTAAATAAAATCGAATTTTCTCTAATTATTATTGTGAATAATAAGGTGTTAATTTGATATAATGTTTTGATTATGGGTGAAATGTGCAAATTTTGCAAAATAAGTAAGTAGTTATAAAATATTCATTGTTGTCGGGGAATATTCGTTTGGTCGTGGAATATTCTTGTTGTCGAGGAATATTCGTACGACGGCGCAGCCATGTGTGGGCCCCATAACGGAATAATTATCGGATGAAGAAAATGATAAATTTGAGTTTTTATAAATAACGACGTAATTATTACGAATTAACCTTTGTTGGATTACGGTGGTTAAAATACTGATGTACGTGTGGTTGCACGATAAGATTTGCAGTATTGCGATATTTTTGAATTATTGATTCTTACGTTTTAAGGCACTACTCAATAATTGTTACAGTAATTACTGTTCAATATTTTATTTTATTGGTTCAATAATTGTTGCGTTGATATTTTATATTATTGTTGTTTGAATAATTATCACTGCACAGTATTTCCCATTATCAGATCAATAATTCATATTATTTGAATAATATTATTAGATAGCATTATTGGCAATGTCTAGAAAGTTCTGTCAATGAGAGGTTTGGTCACCTATTTGCGCACCAGTAAGGAGAAATCCTTATCGGAAAGCCCCATCTTTCCTAGGAACGGCCTGGTTGTCATTATTGTGATTCTGTAATATTATTTATGAATAATTAATTATAGATTTATATGATAAGGAAATATTTATTTTTGTGGATATAATTGATGGATATATTTATTTTATGTGGTTATAAATGAAGGAATTAAAGATGAGGTATTTTATCAATATTTTGTTGGAATGTAGGTATTAAATAATCAAATCGGTGTTCTTAAAGCTCTATTGCGTGAGTTATAATTTTAATCCAACCGTTGGATCGTTGTGATTTTTGGATATGTTATACATATATAAGTTGAGTATATGTCCACAAATTTTAAACCGTTAAAAATTAACGTATGATTTGTTATGAATTTTAAGAGGTATTGAAAATCGTCCGTTTATGGAATTCAGATATTTTCTGTCTAGAATTTGAAAAAACTTAAAGCTACAAAGTTGTAGAGAATTCAATTTCGTATGGAATGGACATAAAATTTGTATTTTTCTGATAAAAGGGCTATTTTTTTATGAATTATTGAAGTTTTGGAAATTAAAATAATTTTTTATTAAAATTAGGTGGGACCCACTTTTGTTTAAAAACATGTGGGTTGCAAATTTTCTTCCAAGATGGCATGCTGATGGCTTTCTAATAAGGTGGGCGTAGAAAGAAGGAAATAAAATAATATTACTTTATTATTTAGTCTCCTTTGGCATTCTAGCATTTACCTATAAATAGGTGCTTAGGTTAGAATTGAAAACCACACCAGAAATAAGTTTTCTTTCTCTCTATATTATCGAGCGTATTTTTGTGAGTATTTAGATACTTTGAGAGTTTCTATTCAATACAATTTTCCTTCAGCATTACCTCCGATATTTCAGTCAGAAATACTGTTCGTTTGAGGTAAGGGATGTTATTTTCTTCTTAAATGATATTATCTTCTTCAATATCATTATGCCGAAATATTGATATGAGTTTGATTATGGAATTTCTACCTTTTTGTGTCGGGGTTACTATTCACGTATACGATACTATTCACAAATACGTCACTATTCACCAAAAAATGAAATTTGCTCTTCTTTGTCCCAGATGTCTATTATGGTTACTATCTTTGATTGTATCCATATTTTGATCTTCATTCTTGAATTTTACTCCATTATGGTTTATTATGGAGTATTTTTAAACTTGAATTATCTAAAGTACGAATCTCTAAAGTTTATCCTTTTATCTTACTGGATTCATTTTCTAAAATATTTTTCATCATCCTCAGTCCTTAATGATGGTACTTGATAAATATCTTTGGCATGTAGTGCAAAGATGAATGATTACTTGATAAATATCTTTGGCCCGTTGTGCAAAGATGAACATGTGTTGAGATGAAGATGACCAACGGTGATACAAATGAATATCTTTGATGAATATTTGATTCAAGATGTATATTGATTGATGTTACAGGGATAAAATATTGATGATAAAATTTTAAATTCATAGATGATAGTAGATTTCATTCTCTACTTAACTCTTCTAATGAATTGTTGTTTTCACTGTAGTTGTTGATATAAAACTTGTTGTCTATTATATTCTATCAGATTTTTCCTTGTTGAAGACTAAGGATAATTTGGTGTTTATTATCTTAGTCATAATATTCTTTACTGGGCTAGTTGAGCTCACCCTTTTCCTTTTTGTTCCATTTTTCTTCTCAAGAAGCGAGAATATAGTAGGAACCAGTCGGGGTATAGAGTGATGGTGCTAGACAGTTGTTTTAGCAGTCCTCACTATTTTTGTAAAATAGTGCATCAATAATTGTAATGAGGACTTTATATGGGTGTGGATATTATCTAAAAGACAATATTTGTATTTAAACTCACAGTATGTGTTGTCGTATTTTGCACGACAATTGTAATAATAAAGTTGTAGTTGTTTTCTGTACCATGTATTTGGCGACTCAGAATGGGTGATGTATACCTATTTTAGGGGCGTCACAGTTGAGGACTAAAGATAATTTATTCTATATTATCTTAGTCATAATATCCTTTACTGGGCTAGTTGAGCTCACCTTTTTCCTTTTCATTTATTGTTCTGTTCAGGAAATGAGAATATAGTTGAGACTAATCGCGGAATGGAGTGATGGTCCAAGATGGTTGCTATAGTAGTCCTCACTATTCTATAACATAGTGTGATAATAATTGTAATTGTAACGATCGAAAAAATCGGATTATTTGTAAAATAATTTTATTTAATTAAATAATGAATAAAATTATATTATATGTTATTATTAAGGAGTAACCAAGATGAAGGTTGTTCTATAACCTAAAAGTGTCATAAAATCGTAGTATTTTGGCTACGTGAAGGAATTAAAGTGTTTGAATTTCCAAGACGAAAATAAAAGCTTTTCGAGAAATTTTCTGAAAAACACTATTCATCAATATCTGCTCGGGAATTATTTTTGAACTTCCGGGAAATACGTAACGATAGAATAATAAGGAATGATGGATTATGTGATAATAATTCAAGTATGACAAACGCAGTTTTTCGCTTGCGTACTAAATTCAAGAATGTTAGGAAAAGTAAAGATTTGAGTAAATAATGATCGTATAATAAGAAAGTATTATACGAAGCCATGAATACGAGTATGATATGAAGTATCATACGAGTATATACGAAAGATAGTATATCGTATATGATGAATGATTATACGAACTAGAATACGAGAGGAATACGTAGACTATACGTTAAAAGCTTTAAGCTAAAAGTAATGGACTTGTAGGAGTTGTGTAGGAATTGGGCAAGCCCAAGTGCAAACTTGTTAATGCCCAATGATATGAAATATAAGCCCAACATTAGGCCCAAAGTAATTAAAACTTAAGTCCAAACCAAGAATCAGACCCGTGGATCGAACTAATGGGTCACCGGGTAAGAAAACCTATGGGGCAACCCATGTGGGCCCCCCATGAGTGAGTCATAGCTATCCATCTTGGTGGCCAAGTAAAGTGATTTACTTGGTGGCTAAGTTAGGAATAGTAAGGAGGTGGGAGGGCCTAAATGACTATTATATCCTAACCTTGCCAAGCCTATAAATAAGGGAGTTGTTGGTTCATTTTTTTGCCTTGTTCAAAAACACCAACAACTTAGCATAAATATATTGAGAGAAAAGTGAAAAGTGCTTTGATAACTCAAGAAGAAAAAAAGAAGAACCAAGCTTGAACTTCAAAGGTAATAAACCTTTAACCATTATTCTTCATCTCTTCAATTCTAGTCGATAGAGAAGTGAATATTGGTGGAGCATGTATGATAAGGAGTGATAAGGATGGTTATTAGAGGACTTAAACCTTAATAAACCATGTTGTAAGTGAATCATAATCATAAAAGTCATGAAATAATGAAGAACATTGAAGAATTGTCATTTTGTTGTTGATGGACAAGTTTAAAACCATCATTTGTAGGCTTAAATGATTTATGTTATGTTAATGGAAGAAATCCATTTGGAACGGAGTAAAAATCTCAAGTAACGAAATTATGGCAAAATTTACGAGATTAGACGATAATCGTCGAAATCGTTAAATTCTGGAATGAAAGTTAAAAGTCATCATTGAACTTCGAAATGTTGGTTTTAATGGAGAAACGATCTAAGTTTGCATTTTAGAGTTGCGAACTCGAGAATGGTCAAATTTCGACTTAGAACGAAGAAACGAAGCTATGAGTGTTCATGAACGTTTAATCTAATTAAGTAATAAAGAACTTTGTAGCGCCCGAAATCCGGTCTATCTTCACACCTCGATTCCGTGCGTAATGAGTACATCACTCTTCCAAACATACATCATTATATACTGAAATATAACAACATACATTCTCAACTCCCAGGTTCTAATACCTTATAACCTCTTTCATTTCAAATGATGATAATTACACTATTATTTACATCTTACACAAGTGACTTTCATCCGCAACCAAGGATACATAACAGTTCATTAAACTAGTCTATAGTTTAATTCTATCATTCTATATTACAAGTCTTTGCTTTATCTTCTTGCTCATTCATCTAATGAATGACACTTCATCTAGACACCGATCAAATTGATCTTTACGGGATCCTTAAGTTCTTCTAACATCATACGCTGAAAATATTTTTCATTCAAAGCAAGTGTGAGCATTCAATTGCCCAACAAGTCATAACAGTTGAACAAACAACTTCAAGAATTCAAACATTCCTTTAGAACTTCGATAACCGAACAAAGGTTATGAAGCAACTCGAATAATAGGAATAATTCCGATTCCTATCATTTTAAAACATTATTCACATTCACTTTGAAATACATTCATACTTCTACCTTTTTCATACTCATCCTGTCTGGCTAGAATCATTAGCACAGACTTAACAATAATGGTTCATGTATAAACATAACATTCTCATATTGAACAGCTCAATCACAGAGCAGTTCATCTCATAGAAACATCGAAGTGTTCAAATTGTGGCACAAGGCCTTATACGTTCTACCACCTTGCACAAATATCACACATTCACACATAAACAAAACTTCTCAAGTTCAACATCTGAGAAGTTTAAGAAACTAGCATTCATTTAAAATATGAATGAAGTTAGGAAACTTGCCTCACGCACAGCTACAGCTTACACTGAAATGCTCATTCCAATCCCTATAAAACACATAAGGAAATAACACGTACACCAATTAGTCATATACTTGACTTACGCACTGGTTTAAGCTTAACTGTACTTCTTAGGGTTCACGTTCTTTCGATCTAAGTTTACGCGACCAACTTTCATTATCGGTTTACGGCTTCATGACATACGGAGCATTTTACGTTACCTTATTCTTATCTTACAACATTCAGTTCATTCGACTCAGAAAGTCATCCAAGTTATACACATTAACTCGATTTCTTTACGTTATGCGTACTTGTCTTTAATTCAGTTCTTCACCGTTCCTAGGTTTTCTTGATAATTCATATCTTACTTACTACCTTCATCAACGTCTACATCATACAACCTTTGTACACTTAGAACGTTCGTCCAACACGAATACGATTCACGAGAATCGTTTACGTATTCAGCATTTACGTTGCTCATCTCTTAATCTCTTGTTCAACATTTTCTCGAGGTTTCAATCACTTTTAATCGTTATCCATCCCCTGAACCCCATGTTCATTATTCTTTCTTAATGTCGAAGCCATACTGTTCGTTGTATGCTAAGACTGCTCGCAACTGAGTTACGTTTACGTTCATTACATTCTTTGTCTTTTAATCTCTTTTAATCATTTTGTTCAACCTTTACCAAAGGTTTAAATCACTTGTTTAAGTGTTACGTTACATGAACTACATGTTCATTATCTATCCGTACACTTTCCCCAGTATTTGAGCAATAAAAAGTTCATTTCTAGTCCTTACCACCTTGCCAACACTGTGAGTGTTTGGCTCCTCCTTCTCCTTCACGCCGCGGCACCACTCATCGATGGTGATGGTGGATGCAGTCTTCTTGGCCGCTTTTCTAAGGCTTCGGCCTTGTGTGGCACTGAGCTCAACATCTCCAAAATTTTTCTAAGTCTAAAATTTTTTTGAGACGCTTACTTTGAAATCTTATATCTTCTTCGTTATAGCTCAGAACGAGGTTGTTCCAAAGCCACTCTCTTCCTTATCGTACGTACTTTGATTACTCTTAGAAAAAAATTCATTCTAAATCCGTTAACATGCCATTCGATTGGCTAAATTTTCATCCTTCGTTCGTTTTATGTTTTTAATGCTCTTCATTCGTTCGTCCGTAATTCGGTCATCCAAACTCGAAATTCGTTCTTTCTTGAGTCTACAACTTACGTTTTCTATGTTCTCTTACATTCTTATAAAACCCTACACGTTCAGGTTCATTTACACACTTTCTAATTCTCGTTAATCTTTTATAAAATTTTCGCCATAACTTCGTTATAGCCAAGTTTTAATCCTTTCTTCATGAACGTTTCTACCGTTCCTAACCAAGCAATAAGAAACTAACTTATACGCAATAGTTTTAAACTTGTCCATCAACAACAATTATACTATGATGATTTTAAATTTGTCCATCAACAACGTTCTTCGCTTTCTTCGTGTGTTCTTCGCGTATTCTTCATTTTTAATCGATATTTTGATTACGATTTCACTTTTTCTTGGAATTCAATGTTATAAAACACCATTCCTAACTTATTTCACTGAATCATTCATATGATTCATTCAGATCGCTCAAATTCATTATGAATCTTATACTTCCTTAAGAAATTTATTTACTAAACTTCTAATTCTTGATTCTTCATTTTCTCATGATTTCAACCATATGAAATCATTTCTAACATATTTTACTTCTTATTCTCATTAAGCTATGTTTTAAACATAAAAACTTAAAGAAAAACTATATAGAAGTTAGGTTCCGGATTACCTTCCTTCTTTAATCTCCTTCCGTCGGACAAAGTTTGCTCACGAGCAACGTTTCCTCCTCCTTTTCCTCTTCTTTCTCCCACCTGAACTCTCTCTCTCTCTCTCACTCTCAATGTTGTAGGATTTTCAAAATCCTAAACAAATGAAATTAAGCTTCCTATTTATAGATTTTCCAAGCTAGGGGCCATTTTGCCCCTCCGATTACTATTCACACCTCCTTACTATTCCACCTCCTTACTATTCACGAAACTGTGGTTCCGTCTTTTGAGTTTCGTCCGACAGTTTTAAAAACTGTGATTCTCGAAATCAAAATATTTTTGGATATTTCGTCTTTCCTTTACCGAGTAACTTTTACGCATTCTTCGGATCTCCGAAAAACTGAAAAAAACTTTTCCATGATAAACGTTTTCCTTCACATTTTCCTCTAACGTAGATAAACGAATGAAAAGTACATAACAATACTTTTCATCATTTTTATTTTGTCCAATTTCTGCACGTTTTTTGAGAAAAACTTTTATCGGCTTACTTAACTTTTTACGATATATTATCGTCAAATCTTTCGACGGAATATCATTTCAACATACCGATCTCTCGAAAAGGCTTAGGTTATTCAAACCCTAACCCTTAGGGTTTCGTCGGGTGAATAGTGCCTATTTCATCTTTTTCCCACGAAAATATTTTGTTCCCGAAAAATTTTTATTTTTGTCTTGAAAATTCTTACTCGTTCAGTCTAGCTCGTAGCCAGAATCCTCTCGATTTATAATCATCCTAGGTTCTAGAATGATTAATAAACACATAGCATAGAATATTATTAATAAAAATTCATTTTATTAATAACTAATTCTTTAAATCTTAAATTCTGAACAATCCGGATTATCCGGGTTGTTACAAACTTAAACGGTGAATTTTATGTTAACGAATTTAAAAATATAAGATTTTCTAATGAAATCATAGTACATGTGGTTTGTGAGCTAACGTCTTTTGAACAAGCCAATTCGGACTTATAATGAATAAGTTATGAGTCTGAAAAAATTACAGAAGAAAAAAACTGTGAAAAATGTCTGAGGCTCAGGCCGGCGCTGCAGCGTGACCCAAGGCTTTACAGTTGGCGCTGCAGTGCCATAGCCGACCCTAACCCACTGAAGAGTGGCGCCACAGTGCGGCATATAGAATGCAGTATGGCGTTGCAGCGCCGAGGCTTGGTCTGAGGTACTGAAGAGTCGCGCCGTAGCACGAGCTTTGTAGGGGAAGCTGGCGCCGCAGTGCCAACAGTAGGAAGGAGCCAGTAAACAATGGAAATGAATGTAAAACAAATAAAAGTTGATTAATGGTGAATTATTACCTTACTAAACTTAAAGTAATGTCCTTAAGGATGATAATAACATTGAGACTTTTAACTAAAGGTTCACAAACGATTACTTGAACATAAATACAAAGTAATATGATAAATCGTAGCAAACGTTTACCAATCTAAAGAATAATTAGATTGAGAAGAAGGGTAAGATACATTAGTGATTATACATGATTTTTTATGACCTAATGTGGTATGTTATGTACTTATGTGTTGTAGAATCCTTAAAGACTCAAAAGGAAAGTATATTATCTGTAGAAGACGCTGAAGGAAAGAATTATAACCCTTGTCTATGTTCATTCTGGACAAGCTATGTGATTCATGTATCTTACGCATGGATTGATGTAAGATGAAGTCAAAGCCAATTCCTTCGGCTAAACTTAGTGTGTTTTGTAGATTTCCTTATAATCTATCAAAATATTGTCAATGTTGCTATCTTTTGCCAAACTGTTTTGGTATGGATTTCAAAGAAAGACTGAGTATAAATAAATAAATGTTTTGTTGTCAAACGACAGGCATGCGAGGTTGACAAAACATAAACGTAGATACGTTTAAGGAAGTAGTGTTGTACAACATAGAGTACTATAGGTTGATCGCCTAGACATGCTCGTAAGAAATTCCAGACTAACGAACTTGGTGCCGGGTTTTCCTTTTCAAAGAAAGAATGAAATTCTCAAGGTCTTGGACCCAAAATTTATGTTTATTGAACGTTGTTCATTTTGAAATGTTTTAAAGAAAAGAGAAGTGCTATTTTGATTTATCTATAGTACTTCATAACTATTGATTCAGTTATTGAAGATATACGATTCATGTGATTCAAGCCTGTTGTTTAAATGAAATTGTCATACTTGCTGAGTTAGTTATGTTCACTCTTGCTTGAACCATATGAATGCAGCTAAGACCGAACGACCGGAAGGACCTAGTAAAGATAAAGGGAAGGCTAAGGCAGACAAATAAGTTATCTTTGTAATAGTATAGTATGAATGTTATAATTATTTGATATTATGACAAAGAACATATGTAATGGTTACAAAGAACCTGAGAAAGGGAATATTGTTTTGGAATATATAGAATACATATTCACTCTTTTGAGTTATTTCAATTAAATATATGTGAGCTGTAGCACCGCAGTAGCACCATCATCTGTCGGGTTGGAAAATACTTGGATTTGGGGGCGTCACAGTAATGAGGACTTTATTTGAGTTTGAATATTGTCAATAAGATAATATTTGTATTAAAACTCATACCTTATGTTTTGTCATATTTTGCACGATAGTTAATAATTGTATAAATGAAGTTGTATCTAAATCGTATAGTGTGTATTTGGCGACCCATAATGGGTTGTGGGACGTATTTTGGGGGCGTCACACTAGTGAATTGGTTCGGTGCATGGGCAGTATCCTACACCTTCAATTTTCACATTACCTGGAGCTCTTGTAACTATATGTAACATATTAATGGAGCTTTTGTTAGAATCTTTGTTATATATCAATTTGTGATATCAGGAAATTTGACTGATTCTAAAACTTATACTTTTCTTTTTATGAAATTTCAGGAACTTATATTCTTTATGCTATGATAAATCTACTCGCCATTGTATTTGTGATCATCGTACCAAAAACAAAAGAAAGAACTTTGGAACAAATACAGACGACCATAAATGCTTCATAATCAGAAAGGTTTCATCTGAAATTATGACAGCTCAATTGGATTTTTTGATAGATGTAAAATGGTGCATGGATACCCACAAGAACTTAATTTGAGATGACAATCTTCATTCCTACAAATTGTGTATCTTAATTCATTGATAAGTATTTAGAAATTAGTCTTGCGAAGAACAATATAAGTTTTTAATACAGTTCTAGTTATGTAATCAATATTCATGTGTTTGGAAACAAGAATTTTTTCAAAACTACTATATATTTTTCACCTCAAATACTGACTTCCACACTGATAACTATTTTATCAACCTTACCTTTGTAAAGAATAAGGAATGCAATTTCGTAGTTATCGCTTGCTTCGCAGTCCATAACTTCATAAGGAAGTATAACATTGAGGATGAATTGTTTACTCAATATGATCAAGATAACAAGTTTGACGATGAAGCAAAGCAAAATGAAGGGAACGAAGAAGAGGGACAAGATGAACCACAATGGGGAGACCAAGGCATAGAATTTATGGTTAATGTACGTGAACAAATTATACTTCAACTCTTAACAACTGTTTGAAGTACATTTAATTTGTATGGTTGAATTATTATGCTATGTTAATATTTTCATTGGACATGATACATTTTGTTTTATCATATTGTGGTCAAAATATTATAAACATATATTTAAAAAACTATTCTGACCTTTCTGATTATCAAACAGGTTTTGCTTAAACTGTTCAGAGGGTTAAAATGGTAAAATACTGTTATTAAGACATTTTGAAAAAATTAATTATCAAACAACATTTTTTTATTCAGACACAATTCTAGACAGAGGCTTTATATTATTCAGATGTCTAAACTGTTCAGATCTTAACACTCAGTTTTATCGAGCACCACCTAAATATAGACATTTTAAAAAAAATATAGGTATTGTAGCTGAACTCACTTGCTTTTAGGCAAGTGGAGTACACTCTCGATTAATTTGGATGAAATTGAGTTAGTTTTCAATGTTAATGAAATCACATGTGGTTAAAAGTTCACTTTTAAACTATAGGTGGTTACAAGATATTTTGAATAAACCATGTGTGGTTATTTGCAATTTATTTTAATATTTATGTTTTTCAAAATTTTGTGTCATTTATTTTATCAATTCTTATACCAGTAAGTTTGCATGGTAAAATAGGTATACATCACCCATCTTGAGTCGCCAAATACATGGTACAAAATTCAAATACAACTTAATTATACAACGATGATCGTGTAAAATACGACAAAACATATCTTTGTGAGTTTTAATACAAATATTGTCATCTAGACAATATCACACTCAATTGAGTCCTCATTACATTTATTATCACACTATTTAACGAGAATAGTGAGGACTACTAATGCTATTATACGGATAGTCACTGGTTTCCCGACTAGTCCTGCTACGTTCTCATTTCTGAAGAGAACAATGAAAGTAAAAAGGTGAGCTCAACTAGCCCGATGAAATATTATGACTAAGATAATACGAGAATAAATTATCGTTAGCCTTCAACGATGTTAAGCGATACAATATAACAAACATCAAGTTTAAGCTGCGGTGAACAAGCGATCCATTTAAAAAGAGTCAAGTAGAGAATAAAATCTACTATCTTTTATGATTTAAAAGTTTTTCATCACTTTTATATTTGGGACTCGACAATAAATAATCCACATCATCCACACTTTTCTGACCGAGGATATTCATTAGTATCACAACCACAAATTATCCATACACTACGGCCGAGGATATTCGTGTATTCATCGATGGTCATGATCATGCCAACAAGCTGTCCATCGATGCACTCACGGGCCGATGAGGACTTTTTTACCACATCATTTGTAACATTACGGTCATGATTATCTAGATTAATCCTGGTCATAATCATACCAAGTCCATCTATGCACTACTGAGGCCACGAGATGACTTTCAACATAATATAAACATGAGGATGATGACAATGATATAAAAATTCAATAAAACAAGTTCAAGAATTAATTTATCGAGGAACTAATAACGTCAAATTATCGACATGATACTTCTTTGTAGAGTAAAATTCAAGAATGCTCGGAAGAATATTTCCATGAA
The DNA here is from genome assembly GCA_020205605.1 of Panax ginseng. Lineage (NCBI taxonomy): Eukaryota > Viridiplantae > Streptophyta > Magnoliopsida > Apiales > Araliaceae > Panax > Panax ginseng. Next base: position 63,970 of record JAINUU010000060.1, read on the forward strand.
AAGATCTTTGGATGAAGCGCAAATATCGAGGATATTCCACTAATTTCATGGAGTATAGAAGTCAAAACTTTAACCAATGAGTATAATAAAGAATGGAATAATAAAAAGAAATCACCGGGCATGCGATAGATAGCACTTGCAGACGAGGTTATTCAACGAGAATAATAAATAACGGAACCGGTCGTGCGTAAGCGCTTATGAGAGCGGATAGAATAATAAATAACGGGATATTCAACGAGAATAATAAATAACGGAACGAGGTCAGGTGAAAGCGCATGCAAGCAGGATGTTCAATGAGAATAATAAATAACGGAACCCGGTCATGCGTAAGCGCATGCAGACGAGGATGTTCACAGAATAATAAAGAATGGAATAACGAGAAGAATTTCACCATGTATGCGGTACTTGGCATAGGCGAGGTTATTCAACATAATGATAAAGAATGGAATAACGGAAGAATTTCACCAAGTATAGGGTACTTAGCGTATCTGAGAGTTATTCAACAGAATAATAAAAAAATGGAATATGAAGTTCTCTTCATGAATCTGAAAGAAATAAACCCCCTTACCTTAGAACAAAGCTGGATATAGGAGTAGTGAAGTAGCGAGAATACTTTTCTTCTTCTCTCTATAGTTTCTCTCTCTAGAGTTTCGGTGAATTCGTAAGAAATAATGAAGGAATGAGCTTTATTTATAGGAGAATGGGTGAATAGTAACTAATTCTGAGCGGTCAGATTGATTTACTTTTAAGCAGACGGTCAGTTGGTTTACTATAAAATATTCTAATAAAACAAAATCTTTTAAATAAAATATAATATATTCTATTTATAATCTAATAAAAGCGAATAACTTTATAAAAGTATTACATTTTTATAAAAAAAAAATATTTTACTATATAAAAAATACTATACGAGCCTTATACAAAAATATGCATAATAAAATATAATATATTCTATTTATAGTCTAATAAAATGAATAACTTTATAAAAAGTATATTTTTTTATAAAAAATTATTTATATACAAAATATATATGCATAATAGAATATAATATATTCTATTTATAGTCTAATAAAGCGAATAACTTTATAAAAGTATTACATTTTTATATAAAAAGCTTTTACATTTTATTACATTAATAATACTAATAAAACAAAACTTCATCATCATTATTATAATTCACAATATTAATCGACCGGGTCGTTTCCGGGAAGAGGGGCTTTCAATAAGGATTTTCTCCTATATTGGCGCATGATTAGGTGACAAACCTCTCCTTGGCGAGAACTTACTGAACATCGTTAATATTGCAAATAATAATATTAATAACCGTCGTCTCAATTATTGATTTAATAATATATAAAATATCGACAATAATTGAATCAATTAACGTGAGATCTTATGCAACAATTCTTTGAAGCAATAATTGAACAAAAGCGGTGACTTCTCACGTAAGCATCGATAATCAATCTGAGTGTGCTCTTATGCGACCACAGCGTATTCTGTACTTTTAAACAAGGGTGTTTCAGCGATTAACGATAAAACTTTCGCCGTTATTTTCATAAAAAAATATTTTTGTCGTTTTCAAATCAAACAATAATTCCGTTTGTGGGGTCCACCGATGATTTGTCGTAAATACGAATATTCCTGTTAAAATGAATATTCCCCGAGCCAATCGAATATTATATAACAACTTGCGTACTTTGCAAAATTTATAAATATTACCCACAACTATAACATTATATCAAATTCATTCCATAATATTCAAAAAAAATGATAATTATAGAAAATTCATCTTTATTCATAAAAGTTGGGGTCTTCTGATCTCCCTTCTTATGAAATTTTGCCCTCGAAATTAGAAGTGCATACTGGTATGTCGAAGAGGTAAGGATACCTTGATTTCATTTGATTCTAACTCCCGGTCATTTCCTCAACATCGTGGTTCCTCCATAAAACTTTGACTTGAGGTATAACCTTGGGGCGTAGAATATGTTCCTTCTTATCCAAGATTTGAGCAGGAACCTCTTCATACATACGTTAAATCTTCCGCTATTTCATCGGTTCTAACTTCGATAATGTGGTTTGGGTCTTTCACATATTTACGTAACATGGATATATGAAAAGCGTTATGAACACGAGACATACTTGGCGGTAAAAGCGAGTCTATAGGCTACTGTCCCTACTCGATCGAGGATTAAAAATGGGCCGATGAATCGAGGATTGAGCTTTCCTCTCTTTCCAAATCTCGTAACTCCTTTCCATGGAGCAACACGTAACAACACATGATCTCGATATCGAATTCCCGTCCTTTCGATGAAGATCGACATAACTCTTTTATCGGTCTTGTGAGGTTTTTTATCGTTGTCGGATCGTTTGAATCTTTTACGTAGTCATACGTACCAACTCCGGTCCCAACAACGTTGCTTCACCCACCTCATCCCGGCATCTTTGGAAGCGACACTTTCTTCCATCTAGCGCCTCGAATGGAGCCATGCGATACTTGTTTTTGAAGCTTGTTGTTGTAAGAAAACTCCACGATGGTAAGAACTTGTCCCAACTTCCCTTGAAGTCAAGGACATAGAGTCTTAATAAATCTTCAAGAGTTTGAATAGTCCTCTACGATTGTCCGTCAAATGCGAGGATGATATGCGAACTAAATCGTAAATCCGTGCCCATAGCTTTTTGTAAACTAACCCAAAATCGTGAAGTGAATCTTGGGTCTCGATCGAAACTATGGATCTTGGCATACCATGCGATCTTACAATCTCGTTTATGTACATCTGAGCAAGGCGTTCAAGTGTATAAGTTTCTCGTATTGGTAAGAAATGAAGCGGACTTGGTCAATCTATCAACAATGACCCAAATTGCATCTATGCCTTGAGAAACCTTGGGAAGACCGATGCTTGAAATCCATGGTAATGTGCTCCCACTTCCATTACGGAATTTCAAGTGGTTGCTGATGGACCTTTTGGTACTTGATGCTCTGCCTTGACTTCGTTGACAAGTTAAACACCTTGAGATAAGCAGCGGCGCTATCTCTCTCTCTCTTCATATTGCCCCACCAAAATGTATGTCGAAGATCATGATACATTTTGGTACTCGAGATGGATTACAAAGCGGTGTGTTATGCGCCTCCATCATGATTTTATACTTTAACTTTCGGGATCGTTAGGAACACAAAAGTGCTGGAGTTGACTCGAAGTATTCCTTCTTCATCGATTCTTGCTTTTCGGCATAGCACCTTCTTACTTACTTTCTTCCTCATATGCATCGGCTCAGTGCGTAGCAAGCGACTTTAACTTTATCGATTAAAGTCGGTTCTACTTCGTATATTCGCCATCATCCGTGGGTCCACAGAGTCTTTATCTCTATCTCCATCCTTTGCAAGTCATACAAAATGGGCCTCTGCGTTGACAATATCACTTTTCGTGCCGCATATGATCTTACTACTCGATCGTCGGCTACCACGTTTGCTTTTCGAGGATGGTATTGGATGGTATGATCATAATCTTTCAGCAGTTCAAGCCAGCGTCATTTATCGCATGTTGAGTTCCTTTTGAGTGAAGAAATATTTGAGGCTTTTATGATCAGTAAAGATCTCCACTTTCTCCCCATACAAGTAATGCCTCCAAATTTTAAGTGCGAAACAACATTGTACTTGACTCTAGATCATGAGTAGGATAATTCCTCTCATATTCTTTGAGTTGTCGAGAGGCATAGGCTATGACTTTCCCATGTTGCATGAGAACACATCTAACCCTTTGCACTGAAGCATCTTTGTAGATGACAAATCCCTCAAGGCGGATGGTATTGTCGAGCAGTCTTTGAAATGAGTCTTCTCTTGAGTTCTTGAAAACTCTTCTCACATTCCTCGTTCAACGAATTTTGTATCTTTTCGAGTCAATTTGAGTTAAGGGAGTAGCGATTTAGAGAAAACCCTTCTCTGAATCTCAGATAATAACCGGCTAAGCGAGAAAGCTCGTACTTGATCATTTGATTTAGGTTGCTCCCGACTTTGAATAGCTTCAATCTTTCTTTGGGTCAGCGGATATTCCATGACTTGATACCACGTGCCCAAGGAATGCTACTTCCTCAAGCGAACTCGCATTTCTTTGACTTGGCATAAAGCTTATATTCACGAAGCTTTTGAAGTATCGACCTCAAGTGTTGCTCATGATCTTCACGGCTTTTGGAATAAATAAGGATGTCATCAATAAAGGCGACCACAAAGTGATCAAATATTCCTTGAATACTCGGTTCATCATATCATGAAAAGGCGGCGGGGCATTAGTCGATCAAAAAGACATGACTAGGAATTCATAATGCCGTCTCTAGGAGTTACGAAAGCCGTCTTTGGAATGTCATCGGTTCTAATCTTCAATTGGTGATATCGGAGCGAAGATCGATCTTTGAAAAAAATTTGGCGCCTTACTGTTGGTCGAAGCAGGTCATCAATGCATGGCGATGGATATCTATTTTTGATGGTGACATGATTTGACTCCAGATAATCAATACAAAAGTCGCATACTCCCATCTTTCTTCTTCACGAATAGAGCGAGGAGCACCCCGAGGAGGCGTACTAGGGCCGAATGAAAGCCGATGTCTAACAATTCCTGCGGTTGGGTCTTTAACTCACGAAGTTCAATAGGAGCCATTCGATATGGGGCTTTGGAAATGGGTTTTTTCTCAGGGTTCAAGGTCGATACAAAATTCAATTTCACGTTCTGGGGGTAGGCGGGGAAGTTCTTGAGGGAATCGTCGGAAATTCATTAACAATAGAAATATCATTCAAAATTGGCGTATTTTTGTTTAGATCCGTGACATGAGCTAAGAAAGCTTGACATCCATTTTTTTCAATAAGCGAATAGCTTTATGGCTTGAGATAGCGGTGATTGATTTTAATGGTTTGGTTGCTTGAATTCAGCATAATAGGTTGGTTAGGAATATGAAAGCTAACAACCTTACGAAAATAATCAATTTTTGCATGATGAGTAGTTAACAATCAATCCCTAAATTACGTCAAATCTGCAAGTATTTTCAATGAAATAAGATCGACGGGTAATGTGAAGTGCGATTTGAGACAAACAAGACTTATAAGCAGTGGATGTAATGAAGGTTTCTCCCGATGGAGTTTCAACGAGATAAGTCAAAGTCTAATTTCTCGGAGTCAAATTTAAGCGTTGGCGCAAGTAGGAGAAATAAAAGAATGGGTAGAAGCCGGTATCAAATAAGGTATAAACTTAGCTAGAGTTTATGATAAGCTTACCGTGATGACCTCGTTTGGGTTCCTTGCTTTTTACAGGAGGAGGTCACGACAAGCGCTCTCCCTTGCACTCTTGGCTTTGACTTTTTGGGGCGTCCTTTGGTGCCTCCATCCTAAATTGAACTTGTCTTGGTGAGCGACAAAATCGGGCTAGGTGACCTTCTCTTCCACAATTATAACATGCTTTGGGATGGCATCGCATGCGGTTTGGTGATGTGTCCCTCCCCTCGCATTTGAAGCATATGATAGGTGGTCGTTCTCCTTCCTTAACAACGGGTCTTTGGTCTTTGGCGTCTTTCCATCATTGTTGAATCTCCTCTTCTTGAAATGTCCATTCTTATATTTTTGGCCATGATTACCCAGAAGTGGTTACCATTTACGGCATGTTGATTCCCTCACGCTTATTGTCATAGCCGATGATGTTATTATCACTTTAGTATTATCATTTTTTTGCGGTTGCTCTCTTTTGGTTGGGTTGACTCATTATCGCGCTCAATAAATTTGAGCCCTATTAACAACATCGAATACAAACACGGTTTATGAGAGATAAGATATTGGCGTATCTCGGGTTTCAAACCTCTTAGAAACATTAGCGTCATTCTCTCCTCATTATCAACCAAATGGGGCCATAAGCGGGACAACTTCGGCAAACTTGGCCCGTCTTTGCGACACGGTCATGTTGTTTTGCTCGACTTGATGAACTCTACCTCTTTCATGTGCGAATACTTTCGGGAAAGTACTTGTCGTTGAACAATTCTTGGAACTTCTCCCAAGTCATCTTCGGTGCGGCGGGTTGAGTCGTTTCTGATTCCCACCGATGTGTGCTGCCTCTGCGCAACATGAAGGTGGCAAAGGAACCTTTTGCTCCTCGGAGCATCCCAAGACATCAAATATCTTGCGGATCTGCTTTATCCACGTCTCGCCTTAAGTGGTTTTGGCTCTCAAAAAACTCCGGTGGTCCAGTTCCTTGAAGCGCTTAGCGGTGACCGTCAAGAGAGTTGCCGGTGTTTCCACTGCATTTTTATACGAGGAGCCGCTCTTGCACGATGTTGCATGAATTGCATAAAAGCCTCTGAACATTCCATCGTTCATCATACAGTCGGTGTTGTTGTTTGCACGAGGATTGTCGCCTTCACGATGCACATTATCACGATTATTGATCTGTGGAGACTCAGCGGTCTCTCTGTGCTCCATTGATGTTCTCAACATTCTCGGATGCCATTTTCAAATCTTGCCACAAAACAAGGGTTAATTAACATATCACATATTATCCCTATACTACGTGAGCCAATTAAATACCAAATAAACTTAGGTAGGTCATACTAGTGAAGAATTCCCGTCTCTCCCCTCTAGTTCTTGTCTCACATCTCGGCCGGGGATCATATCCTAAGCTTTGATACCAAGCTTGTGGCCCCCAAAATAGGTATACATCACCCATCTTGAGTCGCCAAATACATGGTACAAAATTCAAATACAACTTAATTATACAACGATCGTGTAAAATACGACAAAATATATTTGTGAGTTTTAATACAAATATTGTCATCTAGACAATATCCACACTCAATTGAGTCCTCATTACATTTATTATCACACTATTTAACGAGAATAGTGAGGACTACTAATCTTATTATACGGGCCCGTCACTCCAGTTTCCTGACTACTAGTCCTACGTTTCGTTCTCATTTCTGAAAGAGAACAATGAAAGTAAAAGGGTGAGCTCAACTAGCCCGATAAGAAATATTATGACTAAGATAATCTGAGAATAAATTATCGTTAGCCTTTCAACGGTGTTAAAAGCGATACAATATAACAAACATCAAGTTTAGCTGCTGGTGGAACAAGCAATCCATTAAAAAGTCAAGTAGAGAATAAAATCTACTATCTTTTATGATTTAAAGGTTTTCATCACTTTTATCATTTGGGACTCGACAATAAATAATCCACATCATCCACACTTTTCTGACGAGGATATTCATTAGTATCACAACCACAAATTATCCATGCACTACGGGCCGAGGATATTCGTGTATTCATCGATGGTCATGATCATGCCAACAATTTGTCCATCGATGCACTACGGGCCGATGAGGACTTTTACCACATCATTTGTAACATTACGGTCATGATTATATACAGATTAATCACTGGTCATAATCATACCAAGTCCATCATGCACTCTGAGGCCACGAGATGACTTTCAACATAATATAAACATGAGGATGATGACAATGATATAAGAATTCAATAAAACAAGTTCAAAATTAATTTATCGAGGAACTAATAACGTCAAATTATCGACATGATACTTCTTTGTAGAGTAAAATTCAAGAATGCTCGGAAGAATATTTCCATGAAAAGATCTTTGGATGAAGCGCAAATATCGAGGATATTCCACTAATTTCATGGAGTATAGAAGTCAAAACTTTAACCAATTTGAGTATAATAAAGAATGGAATAACAAAAGAAATCACCGGGCATGCGATAGAGCCGCGCAGAGACGAGGTTATTCAAGCGAGAATAATAAATAACGGAACCGGTCGTGCGTAAGCATGCAGACGAGGATATTCAGCGAATAATAATAATAAATAACGGAACCGGTCGGCGAAATTACGCCAAGCGAGGATGTTCAACAGAATAATAATAAATAACGGAACCCGGTCATGCGTAAAGCTTGCGAGACGAGGATGTTCAAATAAGAATAATAAAAGAATGGAATAACGAGAAGAATTTCACCATGTATGCGGTACTTGCATAGAGCAGAGTTATTCAACATAATGATAAAGAATGGAATAACGAGAAGAATTTCACCAAGTATAGGGTAAATGGCGTATCTGAGTTATTCAACGAGAATAAAAAAAAATGGAATATGAAGTTCTCTTCATGAATCTGAAAAAGAAATAATACCCTTACCTTAGAAAAAGCTGGATATAGGAGTAGTGAAGTAGCGAGAATACTTTTCTTCTTTCTCTCTATAGTTTCTCTCTAGAGTTTCGGTGAATTAAGTAAGAAATAATGAAGGAATGAGCTTATTTATAGGAGAATGGGTGAATAGTAACTAATTCTGAGCGGTCAGATTGATTTACTTTTAAGCAGACGGTCAGATTGGTTTCTTATAAAATATTCTAATAAAACAAAATCTTTTAAATAAAATATAATATATTCTATTTATAATCTAATAAAGCGAATAACTTTATAAAAGTATTACATTTTATATAAAAAGATTTTCTTATCTGAAAAACTTACTTATCACGAGGCACTATACAAATACTATGCATAATAAAATATAATATATTATATTTATAGTCTAATAAAATGAATAACTTTATAAAAGTATTACATTTTTTATATAAAAAGATTTTACTATACAAAACACTATGCATAATAGAATATAATATATTCTATTTATAGTCTAATAAAGCGAATAACTTTATAAAAGTATTACATTTTTATATAAAAAGCTTTTTTTACATTTTATTACATTAATAATACTAATAAAACAAAACTTCATCATCATTATTATAATTCACACTATTAATCGACCGAGGTCGTTCCCGAGGAAGAGGGGCTTTCGATAAGATTTTCTCCTATTGGTAGCTTGATTAGGTGACCAAACCTCTCTTGGCGAGAACTTACGAGACATCGTTAATATTGCAAATAATAATATTAATAACCGTCGTCTCAATTATTGATTTAATAATATATAAAATATCGACAATAATTGAATCAATTAACGTGAGATCTTATGCAACAATTCTTTGAAGCAATAATTGAACAAAAGCGGTGACTTCTCACGTAAGCATCAATAATCAATACAGTGTGCTCTTATGCAACCACGCGTATTATTCTGTACTTTTTAACAAGGGTGTTTCAGCGAGTTAACGATAAAACTTCGTCGTTATTTTCATAAAATATTTTTGTCGTTTTCTCAATCAAACAATAATTCCGTTGTGGGGTCCCTGATGATTGTGTCGTAAATACGAATATTCCTGTTAAAATGAATATTCCCAGAGCCAATCGAATATTATATAACAACTTGCGTACTTTGCAAAATTTATAACTATTACCCACAACTATAACATTATATCAAATTCATTCCATAATATTCAAAAATGATAATTATAGAAAATTCATCTTTATTAATAAAAGTTGGGGTCTTCAGAATATTAAAAGACAAAAGACAAATATATATTAATTGGATAATTTATAAAAGATGGTATATATATATAGAGTCCGGATCTTAAGCTCACCTCTTATTTAGCTCATTCGAGCTCACTCACCTTTAGCGACGGACCCGACAACGGTTCGGTCATATAACCGTCGTCTATATGTTTAGCGACGGACAACATATAACGTCGTTAAACCATCTTTTTTTAATTATGATCGTGTTTTATTAAATCACTCTTTAACCATTTGTATAGATGTTTAAATTAGAGGATATTTAATAATATTAACTGGGCAATTTAAATTTTTTAGACATGGGGGATAAACTCAAAAGACTCTGTTAGTCAATTCTCCATTCTGTACAAGTCCGATAGTGACGACAGAGGCACAAATAGATACTGACAGAATAAGAGAAATCGAAGAACTGGTGACAAAAGAATAATTAGACCACCATACAACTACATAATAGATTCACAACACATACATACCCAAAATATTTTTTACAATCATTTTAAACCTTCTATAAGGAACCTAAACCCAGATCTCTAGCCGACAAATCCATATTTGTAGCCAAGAAATCCAGATCTGCTACCATCTTCATTCGAAAAGCCTAGATCTGTTGTGATTAACAATTGCCGCTTATCATCTCTAATCGACAAAAAGGAGAAATATTAAAAGTAAAGAATAGATTATGAAGATGTAGTTGAAGTTCTTAAATAATGTATGTTAATTCATTATTTTGTTGTTGTTGCTCTAATTTATGGGTTGATTTTGAGAGTGGGAGAAGGTGAAGAACCTTTTTGGTGTGTGAGAGTTGTATTAATGATGATAATGGTGGTGATGACGCGGTTGGGGGACGACGACGAGTCGTTGGTAGCTTCTTTCATGGTTGATATATAGCTTCATAGGAAGCTTCTACAAGGAGGAACGGGATGTTATCGGAGGTGAACTTGCTCTGAAAATTGATGTTTTCAAAAATTAAAATGAACCGTGGGTTCATGATTTTTTTTAATTTAGACTGATTAGTTTTAATTTTTAAGTTAGATTATTATAATTCAAGTGAAATGTATATATAATTTTATGTTTTATTGGGCTAATTACTGTGTATTGGTGCGTTAGTGTCTGTGTTTTTGGTGTGTTGGTGTGTGTTCTTGGTGTGTTTAAATTTGTATGTGTTTTTGGTGTGTTTGAATTTGTATGTGTATTTTTGGTGTGTTAGTGTGTGTTTTAATTATTTTAATATTTATTAATTTTATTTTATTTCTTAAAATGAAATTATATTTTATTGAGACATGAATTGATTTACTATATAGTTATGAGTAAGGAACTAAATTGGAATTGAAACCGCACCAAAAATCGCATAAACCGCACTAACAGTTTCGGTGTATGTTGCGGTTTTAGGTGTGTTGAAAAATCAAATTTATGGTATCGATTTGGTTACTAGCCAAAATCGCACGCATAAAATCAAAACCACACCATATAATCATCATGTTTTCTTAATTTTGCTACGAGTAAATATAATTCCTCTACTGTAATATATTCTCCTCATTTTATTTTAGGGTAAAATGCAAGGTCGACCACTGAACTTTAAGAGTTTTTGGGTATTGAGCCCTTTTTTTTGTCATCGCAAATTGAGCTCATTTCTATTAAAAAATTTGGACTTCGAGCCGATCTAACGTGGACATTTTTTATTTTATTTTACACGTGAAGCTGACATGGCAAATATTGAACTTAATCCTAAAAATAATGTTGCTACCAAGATTCAAACACAAGACCTCTAATTTAAAACTTAAACCCAATGACCAACTGAGCTAACAAGCTTAACTATTATGATTTTGCAAGGATTAATATATATAACTAAACAAATCATTTTCTCCAATAATAATAATAATAACAATAACAATAATAATAATAATAATAATAATAATAATAATAATGGAATTGAATTGACTCTTCTAGTTTGGTCAACACTGATGACTGAGGTTTGTCAGGTGACATGTAATAACTTAATTAATTAATCGGAGTAATGCAATTCAATTACATTACCAGAAATAATAATGAAATTTCATACTAATTCACCACCGGTATATAAAAATTAATCATATACACTAGGGTTAGAATAATTATGGTTTTTCTTAGAAAAATCCAAACTTATGAATGAAAAATATCATTTTAAAATAAGAAAGCATGTAGTGATTTTTATATGATTTAATAATGTATGTCAACAATTTTTAATATTATAAAAATAAACAAATTTGAGTCCTCCATTTACATAAATAATGATATTACATATTCTTTATATTTGTCAAATTAGATTTTTCTAAGAAATATTGAAAAAAGGAATTTTCTTAATTTTTTTCATAATAAAATATATAAGTTATAACAATTTTTTAATCTCTATAATTAATTTTTTATTGACATAAATAGTCACTATATATTATTATCGGAAAATATCATATCCTGTAATAAAAAATAGTAGTACTTAACTTGACAATCGAAATTAGTCCCACCCATTTGTTTCAATACAAACTACCACACGCTCCAATAAAATTAGCAAAATTATATTGTACAAATAAAAATGTGAATTAACACGTCAATTTTCTTCCACGGAGCAATTAAAATTTATTATTGTAAAATTCTATAATAGTTAAACTATTTAATTGCATTAACAGTAACAGCTATTATTATTATTATTATTATTATTATTATTATTATTATTACTATTATTGTTATTGTTATTATTATTAGTACTATTATTATTATTATTATTATTATTATTATTATTATTATTATTATTGGGGGAAATGATTTGTTTAGTTATAAATATTAGTCCTTGCAAAATTATAATAGTTAGGTTTGTTAGCTCAGTTGGTCATTGGGTTTAAGTTTTAAGCTAGAGGTCTTGTGTTTGAATCTTGGCAACAACATTATTTTTAGGATTAAGTTCAATATTTGCCATGTCAGCCTGTTCACGTGTAAAATAAAATAAAAATATCCGTCGCCGATATCCGTCACGACGCAGTCAACGCTTATGGGGCTAGAAGTCCAATTTTTAATAAGAAAAGGCTCAATTTTGCGTTGACAAAAAGAAAAGGGCTCAATACCCAAAAACCCCTAAAGTTTGATTTACTACCACCTGCATTTTACCCTTTATTTAGAAGTTAGTAAGGGTTGAATTTTATATCAATTATGTTAGCAAATCAAGAGTAACTTGCTATTGTTGGAATATTTTATTCCTTATGTGGCCTCTACTATTTATGTAATTATTGAGCTTACATATTGTAATAATTTAATCACTTTATTTATGGGTTTAGTAATTAATTATGTGACCTATAAATAATATTTCTAATAGTATTTGGCATAATGGGCCATAGAGTTTCATAATCTTGATGGACGATTTTGACCCTTAGCTATTCTATAAATAAAACAGTTAGGGTTTGGTCACAATTGACGTCTCAAGAATTTTATATACACATCTTTACATCCATCCTAAGATTGAGAGAGGCAATTGAAGACTTTCACCCTTAAGTACAACAGAAGCGTGATACATACAAGATTACTTCTCTCAATTCATGTAAGTACCTAATATTATGATTATTGGTTTTATTTTATTCTATGCAATAACACGTTCCTGTATAATTTTATTCAACATCTGGTATCAAAGCTTGGTTACGTTATTATATAGAATAAATTAATTACACAATTATGCTAGAAATTTTAACCCTGCATAATCTCTTTATTGGTATAATAAAGAACTACTAAGTATATGAAGAAATTTTCGAATAAAAAATATGAATCGGTCCGTCTTTATATGAATTAAAGTTTTGTAACTGATCATGATGTAATTTTCATTTTTTCTCTCAATTCATCTTGGCTTGGGTGATTACTTTAAAGTTTTGTAACTGATCATGATGATTATTTTCCCGAAAAAAGTTCATGTCCCGATCCTTTTTTCGCGTGATTCGCAGATATAATATATATATATATATATATATATATATATATATATATATATATATTAAGTTTTATTGTTCATAATGTTATGCGTGAATAGGAACATGAATATTAAAATAATATATGTTAAATTTATTATTTATTATGTGGATAATATTATGATATTCTTATGCCTTCATGTATTCATGTTAAAATTAACGTGATTATTTTATAATCAATTCATGTTCATAATTATATATTTTAATTTAAAATTTTGAACATGATGTGATATATTATTAGGGCTTTTAACTAAGTTGTTACATGTAAATTTTTAATAATGTTAATTTTCAAACTTGATTAATATGTTTAAAGAAATTTGAGTTTGATCTTAATAATTTACATGTATGCGTGACTCTTTTATTGTTAAAATTAATAATCAACCCAACGGAGGGTTTTAATTGAAACAATTAAAGATTAAGAAAAGTCACATAATGTTACATTTAATAAATAAATATTTTAATTTTACCCAATGAAAAATTAGAATTAGAATCTATTAAATGGAATTTTATTGCATAAGTAACATGTTTATTTTCTGTTTTCTCACCAACTATGATGCGTGGATAAATGTGTTGTGCATTATTTTATGGGGATGTTATTAGTATATTATTAATTGGACCAACTAAAAATTAATAATTATGCACCAACATCTCATTAAAATCTATTTTGGGTGTTGTAAATAGATTTTATGTAACTAAATCGCTTTTGCCCTACAGCTTGGTTTTTATTATGATTAATTATTAATTATTGTTGTACATTGTGGATTTCTTTTAGTTTTTTTGTAAGCATGCTTATGAGCTTGATTGTATTTCAAAGATTGACTCCAACTAGTATTTCTAGGTATCTCTCCTCGAATTGAAGCCTGAATGGAACTAATTTTACTGCTTGAAAAAAGAAAGTGAAAATTGTTCTCGGCATTATGGATTTGGACTACGCATTATGAAGTTGATCCTCCCGCCCACTTATAGATACAAGCTCAATTGAGCAAAAAATCTATTTATGAAAAGTGGGGAGCGATCCAACCGCATGTCCCTTATGATTATGAAAACTCTATCACGACAAACCATTCGAGGAGCCATTCTCGACTCGAGAATGCTAAAGAGTACTTAACTTTAGTCGAGGAACAATTTAAGGGTTCTTCTAAAACTCATGCAAGTACCCTTATTTTGAAAATGCTCACTAAACAGGTATGATGGGGTTAATGGGAGCGCATGAGCACATTATGATGATGAACGATATGGCCTTTAAATTAAAGGGTATGGACATGGCAATTTTTGAGGGTTTTCTTGTTCACTTCATTATGACTTTCTTCCGCGCATAGCTTTGATCCATTTAAGATCAATTATAACACGCAGAAAAAAAAAATGGAAGATGAGCGAAGTTAATTGCCATGCATGGCCCAAGAAGAAGAAAGGCTTAAGATTGAAAAACCTAATGTTGCTCATTTGACTACCACTAGATCTCATAAGAAGAAGGCTCATAAAAATGGCAAAGGTTTTAAGAATAAGGATAAGCAAATTTCTACCAAAACAAATAAGGTAAATTATTCAGGTAACAACTCTGAGGCAGGTCCTAAATGTTACTTCTATAAGAAACAAGGACATATTCAGAAAAAATGCCCTAAATTCAGAGAATGACTTGAAAAGAAAGGTATATCATCCTTCAATTATGTAACTTATGAATTCTTTCTAATTGATGTACCTTCTAATACATGGTGGCTTGACAGTGGTGTTATGGTTCACATTACGAATTCATTGCAGGGATTCCTTTCAAAGAAGACACTCCAAAAGGGTGAAAGAACCATTAAAGTTGGCAATAGAGAGTCTATACAAGTTGAAGTTGTAGGAACTCTTCTTTTAGTTTTGGAGAGTGGTTTCACCTCGTATTTATATGATACTCTTTATGTTCCCAATATGACACCGAATTTAATTTCTGTATCTAAACTTGACGTTGATGGATTTTCATTTAAGTTTGGGAATAATAAAATAATTATTTATCATTACTCTCATGTTATTGGTTCTGGCTCTTTAGAGGGAAATCTCTATAAGATAAATTTGGATAATGTCTTTGCTGAATCTTTGTTAACAATGAATGTGATGAAAAAATACCTCTAAAAGTGGAAATAAGAGAAAACTAGATAATGAGAATTCTTCAAAATTGTGGCATCAACGCTTAAGCCATATTTCAAAAGATAGAATGCAACGTCTTATAAAGGATGAAATTCTTCATTCACTAGATTTTTCTGATCTTGACCATTGTATTGAATGTATAAAAGGAAAATTTATGAAAGGTAATAAGAAAGGAGCAACAAGAAGTAAGTGCACTTCTCGAGGTGATTCACACCGATATATGTGGACCATTTTCTCAAGAATTGGTGGACACAAATCTTTCATTACGCTCATTGATGACTATTCTCGTTATACTTATGTGTCACCGATTAATGAAAAATCAATCACTAAATATGTTTAAAGTTTTCAAGGTCAAGTTGAAAAAATCAACTTGACCAAAAAATTAAAGTAGTGAGATTAGACAGAGGAGGAGAGAGTATTATGGTAAACACTCGACACAGTCAGTCATAGTCCCGCCCATTTGCCTTATTTTGTCAAGAAAATGGAATCGTCACTCAGTATACAATGCCTGTACACCGCAATAGAATGGTGTAGATGAGAGCCAAAATTGTACCCTTATGAATATGGTACGTAGTATGTTATGCAATTCTAGCTTACCTGTGTTTTTGTGGACTGAGGCATTAAAGACATCTGTTCATATTTTAAATCGGGTCCTTAGCAAATCTGTCCCTAACACTCCTTATGAAATTTGGATAGGTAGGAAACCTAGTTTAAAATACTTACGGGTGTGGGGCTGTCCAGCCGAGGCTAAGATTTTTAATCCACAAATAAAGAAACTTGACTCTAAAACCATTAGTTGTCATTTCATCGATATCCGAGAGATCTAAGGGTTTTGATTTTATCGTCCTCACATACCACTAGAATTGTTGAGACTAGTATGCAGAAGTTTTTAGAGAATGGTGATTTAAGTGGGAGTGGTGAGCCTAGAAAAATTGATCTTGAAGAAATTAAGTTTTATGTTTTTAATCCTGTAATTCAAGAGGGTGAGACACAAAAACCTCCTATTGAGGCGAATGATGCCCCGAGATAGATGAGCCACCACCTAATGTTGAACCTCACATTATTGAAAATCATATTCTCGAAATTGTGTAATTTTTTACGTAGGTCCGAAAGACCTAGAAAGCCTATTAATTTTGATGATTTTATAACCTATCTTAATGAGATTAAGATTACTATGATTCAAGTAAGATTAATGATCCTATCTGATGAGTTGAAATCAATAGAAAAGATCTTATCTCTATTAAGAGATCATTCGAGTGCTCAATCAACTCAATGGCTTGAAGCCATGAATGATGAGTTGAAATCAATGGAGCTTAATAACGTTTGGGATCTTCAAGAATTACCAAAAGGTTTTAAACCCGTTGGTTGCAAGTGGGTCTATAAGACCAAATTAGATCCTAAAGGGAACGTTGAAAGGTATAAAGCTCGATTGGTTGCTAAGTGGTTTCACTCAAAAAGAAGGTGTGGATTATAATGAAACTTTCTCTCCAAAGATCCGTGAAAGATTCATTTAGAATAGTCATGGCTTTTTAAGAGCTCATTATGATTTAGAGTTACATCGATGGATGTTAAAACTGTATTCCTTAATGATAACTTGCATGAGAATGTCTATATGACACAACCAAAAGGTTTTTTGGTTAAAGGCAAGGAACATATGGTATGTAGACTTAAGAAGTCCATATATGGGTTAAAATAAGCTTCTCGATAATGGTATCTTAAGTTTTATGAGGTGATGAGTAATTTTGATTTTAAGAAAAATATAGTGGATCAATGCATATACTTAAAGGTCAATGGAAGTAAATTTGTTATTCTTGTTTTGTATGTTGATGATATACTACTTGAAAGTAATAACTTAGACATGTTGCATGACCAAACATTTTCTTTCTGGAAATTTTGATACGAAGGATCTCGGTAAAGCCTCTTATGTTATAGGTATTGAAATTCATCGAGATAGGTCTCGTGGGATATTAGGATTGTCCCAAAGAGATTATATTGACAAAGTTCTTAACAAATACAACATGCAAAATTGCTCCCCTACTGTCGCACCTATTGTTAAGGGTGACAAATTTGGCTCATATCAATGCCCTAAGAATCAACTTGAACGTGATCAAATGAATCTTATTCCCTATGCTTCTGTGGTTGGGAGTCTTATGTACGCTCAAGTTTGTACACGTCCAGATATAGCATATGTAATTGGCATGCTTGGACGTTATCAGTCAAATCCAGGTTTAGATCACTGGAAAGCAGCCAAAAAGGTTTTACGCTACTTACAGGGTACTAAGGATTTTATGCTTACATTCAGAAAAACAGATAACCTTGAAGTTGTTGGTTATTCTGATTCTGATTTTGCTAAGTGTAAAGATGAAAAGAAATCTACATCAGGGTACATTTTTATGCTTTCAGAGGCCCTATTTCGTGGAGAAGTCATAAGCAGGAGTTAACTACCACTTCCACGATGATGGCAGAATATGTGGCTTGTTATCATGCTACTTGTCACGCCGTATTATTGAGGAATCTTATTTCAGACTTAAGGTTGTAGATTCCATTTCAAGGCCATTGAAAGTATTTTGTGATAATGATTTCATTGTTAGTTTTTCCAACAACACTAGTTCGAGTGGTGCCGGACTATACCAACACTAAGTACTTATTTGTCGTGGAAAGAGTTCAAGATCAAAGTGTTGTCATTAAGTATATTATTACGCATGATATGTTAGCGGATCCACTTATTTAAAGGCTTACCACCCAAGCTCTTTTTAGAGCATGTCATTTGCATGGGTTTAACCGGTAGTCTTAATTAGTGAGTTATTTTGATGTAAGACAACAATTTTGAGCTCGTTGTTTTGAACTTCACATTATGTTTATGGTTTGCTATTCTCTTTATTGTGCACACTTGAGAACTTGTGAGCAAACCAGACGATTATGTTTTTGGACCATATGAATGAGTTTAATCTATTACCACTTATGTAAACTCTATTCATACTTGTTATGCTTAATGTTAATCTTTGTTTTAATAAAAGTACTAATTGTGTAACTAATGGGGATCTTGTGTTAATAAGTGACACAAAGATTGTATTAATTTGCATTAGGTTTTTTTATTTGAACAAGATGTAGACAATAAATTAATACTTGGCCAAATTAATGATTGTAAGTGTTATGTTTTGTATATAAATAGTATTTTGGCCAAGTGGGAGAATGTTGGAATATTTTATTCCTTATGTGGCCTCTACTATTTATGTAATTATTGGGCTTACATATTGTATTAATTTAATAACTTTTTTTATGGGTTTGGTAATTAATTATGTGGCCTATAAATAATATTCCTAATAGTATTTGGCATAATGGGCCCTAGGGTTTCATAATCTTGATGGACGATTTTGACCCTTAGCTATTCTATAAATAAAACAGTTAGGGTTTGGTCTAAATTTTCGTCTCAAGAATTTTATATACACACCTATACATCTATCCTAAGATTGAGGGAGGCAATTGAAGAAGCTTGTGAGCGTGATTCAAGATGACTTCTCTCTCAATTCATGTAAGTACTTAATATTATGATTATTGGTTTTATTTCATTCTATGCAATAACACGTTCCTGTATAATTTTATTGAACAACTATTTCCTAAATCAAATGTGATAACATAGGATTAATCAACCATATAATTGTTAATGCACGAAATTATTTTTGCTAAATTAGCTCCATGATTATGTTCACTTTGTTTAATTATTGTCACAATAATTGTTGCATAATATCTTACATTATTTGATTTAGTTATTGTCTATATTTTATATATTATTAAATCAATAATTGAAATGACAGAGTTATAAATATTATTATTTGCAATATTAACGATGTCTAGAAGTTCTGCAAAGGAGAGGTTTGGTCACCTAATTGTGTGCCAATAGGGAGAAATCCTTATTGGAAAGCCCTCTCTTTTCTGGGAACGACCTGGTCGATTAATATTGTGAATTATAATAATGATGATAAATGTTGTTAAAAATATTGAGGTGATTTTTATGAAGTATTTGATGTAAATTTTGTTTATTTTATGGACCCTCATTTGCCCATTTTTCAAAATAATCGGTAAAAAAATTATTTAATATAATAATAGGTGGGGCCCATATTTGAAAAATGTAATAAAAGGTGGCTGGAAGGTTTTTGGCTATCAGGGATGGAGTACGAATATGTATTATTATATATATATATATATATATATATATATATATGGTTTGAAAGTTGGAAGGAGAGAGTACAATTATTATTATTATTTTATATATATATAGACATTTTGAAAGGTTGCCAGAGAATTGGGGAAGGGAATCAAGTTAACGGGATTGTAACCCGTGATTTCTTTCAAGCATATGTTTGATATATATAATATATATTATATTTTATTTAAAAGTTTTCGTTTTATTAGAATATTTTATTAAATCAGTATGGACCGTCCGATTAAAAGTAAATCAATCTGGACCGTTCATGAGTTAGTTACTTATGCAGTTCAGTTTTCTATAAATAGAAGCTCATTCCTTCATTATTTCTTACGAATTCACTGACACTCTAGAGAGAGAAATTATAGAGAGAAAGAAGAAAAGTATTCTGCTACTTCACTACTCCTATATCTAGTACTCTTCTTCTTAAGGTAAGGGGTATTATTTCTTTCGTCTTCATGAAGAGAACTTCTGTTATTTCATTATTTATTATTACATTGGAATAACTCAGATATCTGTGAGCTACCCTATACTTGGTGAAATTCTTACATTATTCCATTCTTTATTATTCTGTTGGAATATCACATGCATGCGTTTTACGCTTGACCTGGTTCCATCTTTATTATTACATTGGAATATCACATACGTGCATTTTATCTTTGGACCTAGTTAATCTTTATTATTACGCCGAAAATATCCACATGCATGCGTTTTCTGCCGGGACTGGTTCCGTTATTTATTATTACATTGGAATAACTTTTGCTGTCTTGGTCTATCGCATGCACGGTGATTTCTTTTGTTATTCCATTCTTTATTATACTCGAGGTTGGTAAAAGTTTTGACTTCTATACTCCATGAAATTAGTGGAATATCCTTGATATTTGCGCTTTATCTAGTATCTTTTTCATGGAAATATTCTTACGAGCATTCTTGAATTTTACTCTACAAAGAAGTATCATGTTGACAATTTGGACGTTATTAGTTCATGGATAAATTAATTCTTGAACTTGTTTTATTGAATTCGTATATCATTGTCATCATCCTCAGGTTTATATTTTGTTTAAAAAGTCATCTACATGGCCGATGGTGCATAGATGGACTTGGTATGATTATGACCGAGGATTATTGATTGTAATCATGACCGTAATGTTACAAATGATGTGGTAAAAGTCCTCATTGGCCCGTAGTGCATTGATGGACAGTTGTTGGCATGATCATGACCATTGATGAATACACGAATATCCTTGGCCCGTAGTGCATGGATAATTTATGGTTGTGATACTAATGAATATCCTTGGTCGTAGTGCAGGGATGATGTGGATTATTTATTAAGTTGAGTCCCAGCGATAAAAGTGATGAAAAACCTTTTAAATCATAAAAGATAGTAGATTTTATTCTCGCTTGACTCTTTTAATGGATTGCTTATTCACTGCAGATTAAACTTGATGTCTATTGTATTTTATCGGTTTAACATTGTTGAAGACTAATGATAATTTATTTTGCATTATCTTAGTCATAATATTTCTTCTTGGGCTAGTTGAGCTCACCCTTTCTTTCACTTTGTTCTCTTGAGGAAATGAGAGCGTAGTAAGGAGGACTAGTCGGGGAATGGGAGTGACGGTCGGATGATAGTATTAGTAGTCCTCACTATTACATTAAATAGTGTGACAATAAATGTAATGAGGACTTATCCACGAGAGTGGATATTGTCTAGAAGGCATGTATTTGTATTAAAACTCTGACTCTCTTGTTGTATATTAAAGATTGTATTTGTATTCTGTACCATGTATTTGGTGACTCGGAATAGGTGATGTATACCTATTTTGGGGGCGTCATAGTTGGTATCAAATATTAGGGATATGATCCCTAGCTAAGATGTGAGACAAGAACTAGGAGGGGAGAGACGGGGAATTCCTTCGCTAGTATGACCTACCTAAGTTTATTTGGTATTTAATTGGTCGGTCAAAGTATAGGGATAATATGTGATATGTTAACTAACCCTTGTTTTGTGGTAGTATTTGAAAATGACATCCGAGAATGTTGAGAATATCAATGGAGCACAGGAGACAGTTGAGTCTCCACAGATCAATAATCAGGATAATGTGCATCAGGAAGGCGACAATCCTCAGGCAAACAACAACACAGACCAGATAATGAATGATGGAATGTTCATAGGCTTTATGCAATTCATGCAACATCAGGCAAGAGCGGCTCCTGTCCAAAATGCAGGTGAAAACACTGGTAACTCTCGGATGGTCACAACTAAGCAGTTCAAGGAACTGAGACCACCGAAGTTTTTTGGATAGCCAAAACCACTTAAGGCGGAGACGTGGATAAAGTAGATCAACAAGATATTTGATGTCTTGGGATGCTCCGAGGAGCAAAAGGTTCCCTTGCCACCTTCGTATGTTGCGGGCAAAGGCGATTCTTTGGTGGGAATCGTAAAAGCGTACTCAACTGCCTTGCCTTTGAAGATGTCTTGAGAGAAGTTCCAAGAGCTGTTCAACGACAAATACTTTCTCAAAAGTATTCGTCACATGAAAGAGGTAGAGTTCATCAAGCTGGAACAAAACAACATAATGATGATGTAAGTAATCTGAAGCCAAGTTTACCGAGAGTTGTCGGTTTGCGTCCCATTTGGTTGATAATGAAGAGAATGGCGCTTGAATGTTTTTAAGAGGTTTAAAACCTGAGATACGTCAATATCTTATCTCTCATAAACTGTGTTTGTATTCAGATGTTGTTAATAGGGCTCAATTATTAGAGTGTGATAATGAGTCAACCCAACCAAAGGATAGTAGTCGGCAAAATGATAATACTAGTGAGAGCAGTCATCGAAGCGGTGACAACAAGCGTGGAGGGAATCAACAGGCTAGGAATGGTAACCACTTCGGTGGTAATCAGGGTAAAAACAATAAGAATGGACATTTCAAGAAGAGAAGATTCAACAATGATGGAAAGATGTTAGAACCAGCACCCGTTGTTAAGGAAGGAGAACGACCACCTATCATATGCTTCAAATGTGGAGGGGAGGGACACATCAGTCCAAACTACGCGATGCCGTCCAAAGCATGTTATAATTGTGGAAGAGAAGGTCACCGATGAGTGAGTTTTATACTCATAATTGAGTGCGTTTGAGCTTAATCTTTTGGATGTTTTTAAGTGTTTGTGTCTATTCATGCATGTTTTACATTGTTTTGTAGGAATTGGGACAAAAGCTACTTGGATCGACGTTCGGGGTGGCTAGATTCGTGTTTTTGGCTTGCCATTTACACAGCAGTCACTTTGGAGCCAATTTGAGCATTGATATGGACCTTATTTCGAAAACCTTAAAGAATGTAAGTTGTAGATCTATTTATCCTCTTTCCGGAACATCTTGAATTATTTAAATCGGAGTTCGAACGAAGACGTTATGGGCATTTTCCCAAAGGACGTCGGAGTAGAGAATGTCAGAAAAGTGGCCAGCGCTGGGGCTCCCATTTCATGCCTATTTGCAAGACCTTGGGCGCTAGGGGGAATGACTTCCAGTATTTGAGGCACCTTTGGGGAAGAGGTTGAGTGAAGCTTGGGCCAGCGTTTTGGGCCGAATTTTGACACCTTTTTGACTCCAAATTGGATTGAGTTTGTTCCTAAGCTAAAAATTGGACTTGTAACCTATAAATACATGATGTAAGGCATAAAATAAAGGGAGATTACATAGATTAGCTTAGATAAAACACTCCATTAGATTAGAATATAAACTCTAGTTCTTAATTAGCCATTGGAGATTGAAACAAATTGAAGAACCTTTGGAGATCAAGAAGCGAGAAGCAAGAGGGAGCATCAAATTTCTTGACAATGATTCTATTCTCTTCTCTTATCATACTTTTATCTTTTAATGTCTATTCAATTGTGGATTCTTGGTTTTAATTCATTAATTATGAACTAACTCTTTTATTAAGATTTCAATTGAATCTTTTATGTCTATAAATTAGTTATTCAATTTATTCCAATTATTTGTGTCAAAGTGAGTTATTTATCTTGCCTTATGCTTATTGATTAATTATCTGATCAGTAATTACCTTGTTACTCTAGAAGGAATTGAAAGAGGAATTCTAGGGTTAGAACTAGGCATGATATCATGTGACTTAGTTATTTGCAAAGTGAATAATTAGGTTTGTGAATTGAATGGAAATATCTGTTCACCGCATGTAACACATAAGGAATTGGGATTGAAAAGAGTTTAATTCAATTGTTTTGCATAGGAATATAGCAAGATTAATCAAGATTAAATAGAAGGAAATTGATCACTTGGAAAAGGACTTTTGGTATTTGAGAATTCCTGTTAACAATTTAGTAGGCATAAATATTGGAATAATTGGATAATTGATTTAGAGTTCATAATTGGGGATATTGAAGTCTTAATCCTTATTTATCTGAATTCATTCAAATCTTAGTTTTGTTTATTTGATTTATTTTAGAATAATTTCTTTTAATTGTTAATTTAGTTTTCTTAATTAGAAAAATCATAATTTACAGTTGTTTAAATAAAATTGATTTGGTTAAGAGTTAGTATTTGGTAATTTTTATTAAATAATTTCTCGTGGGAACGATACTCTACTTTCACTTTATTACTTGTTGACCGTGTATACTTGCACGTATTCATTGATTGTGAAATCGACCAACAGTCACCTAGCCCGATTTTGTCATTCACCGAAGACAACTTCAGCTAAGATGGAGGCACCAAAGGTAGTCGAGAAAAAGTCAAAGCTTGTAGTAGTGAGGGAGGCGCTTGTTGTGACCTCCCAGAAAGCAAGGAACCCGAACGAGGTCATCACGGGTAAGCTTATCATAAACTCTAGTGAAGTCTATACCTTATTTGATACCGGTTCTACCCATTCTTTAATTTCTCCTACTTGCGCTCAACGTTTAAATTTGACTAGAGAAATTGGACTTTGACTTATCTGTTGAAACTCCATTGGGAGAAACCTTCATTACATCTACTGTTTATAAGTCTTGTTTGGTTCAAATCGGTACCCTCACATTACCTGTCGATCTTATTTCATTGAAAATACTTGCATTTGACGTAATTCTAGGGATTAATTGGTTAACTACTCATCATACAAAAATTAATTTAGTTTTCTTAATTAGAAAAATCACAATTTACAGTTGTTTAAATAAAATTGATTTGGTTAAGAGTTAGTATTTGGTAATTTTTATTAAATAATTCCTCGTGGGAACGATACTCTATTTCACTTTATTACTTGTTGACCGTGTATACTTGCGTATTCATTGATTCTTGAAATCGACCAACAAGTTTTTGGTAGCGAATTCTTAGGGGAATTAATTTAATAATTATTTACCAATATTAATTTCAATCAAATTAGTCTTAATTTAAACATTTTTATTTTTATTTTTAATTCTCTTATTATATTTCTCTCATTTTAGGTACCATGGATGACTTTGAGTATCAATGGCCATACACGTTCATGGCTCAACCAAGGGAAATAGGGATTGATGGACTTAATACATCCTCTATAGAGCCAATACAAATTGAGGCAACTTCGAAGACGTTGGAGGTTATCGCAGCCCAACAGAGTCGAAGGATGGCAAGAATGACTCAACCAATGGAAACAGAGATTAACGAACTCACGACACTTTCGGCATTGGCACACAGGGTGTCGCAATAGCTAAGAATATGGAAACATGGAGTCCACCATCCACGCAACAAGTTTCTGCATTATCAGCACAAATTGAGACACTTTCAAAGATGGTCGACGCTTTTAAAGCACAATGTCGTCAAAGTGTGGCGGTTACTTGTGATTATTATGCTGAAAATCATATGAGTCATCAATGCACCATCGATTGAAATAGAAGACAAGATGGTGGTGATTACCCCAATAATTATGTCTATCCCAACAACTATCATCAGGATTGGGGGTATCACTTGGATTTTTCATGGAGTAACAATCAAGCTCAAGATCAAGCGTCGAGATAACAAAACACATCCGGATTCCAAAATCAGACTCAACAACAACCAGAGAGGAAATCAAGTTTGGAAGAAACCTTGGCGAAATTTATTAGAGCTCCTGAAAAAAAGAACGAGGAACAAGACAAAGTATTGAATCAAGTAGAGCTGAATGTGAAAAGCCAAGGTGTTTCATGGAACCATACTCATCAAGATAAATTTTATGCTCCAAGTCCAACGTACCCACCGAATTTCTCGTGTCCACCTCCACTACAACAGGAAGAACATTCAAATTTGGAGGAAGCTTTGTCCAAGTTCATAGCTTCATGTGAGGAGAGGAGGATTAATCAAGAGATATTGAGTCAAAATTTTATGAACCAAACGTAACAAACTAACCAATGCCTTGAACATTTGTCCTCAATATACTTGGCTCTATGACATGGATGACGAGACTGATGATGAGCCCGAACCAAATCTGCAACCAGATGTGCCAAATGATATAGATATTGAAAGAGAGGAAAGACTTGGAGACCAAGAAAAGGAGATCAGCAAAGATCTAACTTTGAGTACCAACGAAGATGAGCCAATTTTGATAGTGTCCCATGTACCTTCTCCACCAAAGTTCAAGAATCCGGGCAGTTTTGCAAAACCATGCCCAATTGGAAGTTATGTCGTCGGAAAGCTCTTGGTGGCGTAAGAGCTAAATCTGGTTAATGGAGTCATGGTGGGATGAAAAGGAGAAGATAGAGGAAGATTCCATTATGTTTATTAAGCTTCAATGCCCTAATCTGATCATTGACATAATGGAGGAAACACCTAGTTGTTGGACGTTCTTAATTGGGAACCTATCTACAAAGAGCATGCTAGGTGACTTTAATCCTAGGGTCATTAGTAATGGGAACCTCCCAAGAGAGACATTTTTACTGATGGATGGAGGATTCCTCAATTTTCGTAGGGGAATTGGATGAGAATTGAAGAAAGTCATTTGAGACTATAAAACAAGCGCTTATTGGGAGGCAACCCAAGTTTAATTTTTATTTTTAGTTTTTATTAGGTTTTATATTAGCAGTTTTGAATTTGCATTTTTTTAGGATTTAATAAAATTGCTTCTATCATGGTTTTACAGGTTATTCAAGTCAAATTCAAGTGTGGTGCCCAATTTGTTCCATGTGCCTAGCATTTCTCCAAACTTAGCGGACAAGGAGGAAGATTGCTATATTTTCAGGGAAGTCCTCTGCTTTAATTTTTTCTATTTTAGTCATTGAGGACAATGTCTAGTTTAAGTTCGGGGGCATTTTAATGTCGTATTGCATATAGTTAGTTATCTTCATGGTATTTCATTTTTTTTTATGTGTTAGCATTGTTTTTTTTAGGTTGCATATAATACATGGTAGTTATTTGCATATTCATATATGTGTTGCATTAGTATGTGTTCATGTAGTATAATTGCATTTTTTTATTTTTGCATGAATCTGTGTGATCGGTTAGTGTGGTCTTAGCTCGGCCTATGATAAGATTGGTTTTGCATGTTAACTTGAACATTATTGATAATTGATGATGAGTTCTAATTTTGATCATGATGATAATCTGAGCTTTGTCTTAAACTTATATGTAGGTTAGCACTTAAAGTTTAACCTGCTTTTAATCCACTTAGTTCAAGGGTTTCATAATTTGTTTTGGAGAGGAAAATCTTGGTTAAAATTTAAGGAAAGTAGTGGCTGGCGGTAAAGGTTGGAATGACGTAAAAGCTTGAGTTTGGGGAATCTATGGGATATATATATACAAAATGAAAATGAAAAAAAGAAAAATAATGAAGAAATGATGAAAAGAAAAAAAATATAGAGAATCCGAAAAAAGAAAAAGAGAATAAAACAAGTGGCATGCTTGTCTAGTTTTGTGGCCTTTGTTACTTTAGTAAGTAAGCTGAGGGGATTGTCTTTACACCTAAGCGCCCTAAGGTCTTAATGGCTTGGGAAGTCGTTAATTGAAAGCTCGTTAAGGTAGCCTTTGAAAAGCCTAAAGGGAATAGGACATTATATGACCATGAGAAAAATGATAAAACACGAGAAAAGAGCAAAAATGCCCTCGTGGTTGAATAAAAGTATAAATAAATCTTGTATTTACCCTTAAACTTGGTAATTGCTTAGTTTTAACTGGAGTTGTCATGTTCACAAAAGTAATTGAATTGGAACTAAAATTTTCCTTTTAAGAAGTTTGTTATGTGATTATCTTGAATTGTGGTTGGTTAGAATGGTTAACAAGCACACACACACAACATGGGTGATGACATGTTTGGATTGACTAATTGGTTAGAATTATGGATTTTAACTTGATTGGATATATTGTTTGAGTATCATTGATATCTTTGAGGCATGTTGCTATATATCATACTGATTTATTACAGGGTTCGTAGGTATATTAGGAAGTAGATCATGCATATGCATTCATGTAGTTGAGTTAGTTTGTTTATTTTTAGTTCTTTTATGTTTTTGCTTGAGGACAAGCAAAGGTTTAAGTTTGGGGGTATTTGATGAGTGAGTTTTATACTCATAATTTAGTGCGTTTGAGCTTAATCTTTTGGATGTTTTTAAGTGTTTGTGTCTATTCATGCATGTTTTACGTTGTTTTGTAGGAATTGGGACAAAAGTTACTTGGATCGACGTTAAGAATTTGGCTAGATTCGTTTTTGACTTGCCATTTACAAATGATCACTTGAGCCAATTTTAGTATTTCTCCGAACCTTATTTCCAAAACCTTAAAGAATGAAAGTTGTAGATCTACTTCTCCTCTTTTTGGAACATCTTGAATCATCAAAATCGGAGTTCGGACGAAGATGTTATGGCCATTTTCCCAAAGGACGTCAGAGCAGAAAATGTCAGAAAAGTGGCCAGCGCCGGGGGGCCCATTTCATGCCTATTTGCGATCTTTGGGGCGCTAGGGACAGCTTCCCGAAGACCGTGCCCGAAAGATCAAGGGCCTTTGGGGAAGAGGTTGGTGAAGCTTGGACGCGTTTTAGGGCGAATTTTGACACCTTTTTGACTCCAAATTGGATTAAGTTTGTTCCTAAGCTAAAAATTAGACTTGTAACCTATAAATACATGATGTAAGGCATAAAATAAAGGGAGATTACATAGATTAGCTTAGATAAAATACTCCATTAGATTAGAATATAAACCCTAGTTCTTAATTAGCCATTGGAGATTGAAGCAAATTGAAGAACACTGGAGATCAAGATCAAGAGCAAGAGTAAGAGGGGAGCATCAGATTTGCTGACAACATATTCTATTCTCTTCTCTTATCATACTTTTATCTTTTAATGTCTATTCAATTGTGGATTCTTGGTTTTAATTCATTAATTATGAACTAACTCTTTTATTAAGATTTCAATTGAATCTTTTATGTCTATAAATTAGTTATTCAATTTATTCCAATTATTTGTGTCAAAGTGAGTTATTTATCTTGCCTTATGCTTATTGATTAATTATCTGATCAGTAATTACCTTGTTACTCTAGAAGGAATTGAAAGAGGAATTCTAGGGTTAGAACTAGGCATGATATCATGTGACTTAGTTATTTGCAAAGTGAATAATTAGGTTTGTGAATTGAATGGAAATATCTGTTCACCGCATGTAACACATAAGGAATTGGGATTGAAAAGAGTTTAATTCAATTGTTTTGCATAGGAATATAGCAAGATTAATCAAGATTAAATAGAAGGAAATTGATCACTTGGAAAAGGACTTTTGGTATTTGAGAATTCACATTAACAATTTAGTAGGCATAAATATTGGAATAATTGGATAATTGATTTAGAGTTCATAATTGGGGATATTGAAGTCTTAATCCTTATTTATCTGAATTCATTCAAATCTTAGTTTTGTTTATTTGATTTATTTTAGAATAATTTCTTTTAATTGTTAATTTAGTTTTCTTAATTAGAAAAATCATAATTCTGATTGTTTAAATAAAATTGATTTGGTTAAGAGTTAGTATTTGGTAATTTTATTAAATAATTTCTCGTGGGAGCGATACTCTACTTTCACTTTATTACTTGTTGATCGTGTATATACTTGCACGTATTCATTGATTGTGAAATCGACCAATGATCACCTTCTTGGATTTTGTCATTCACCGAAGACAACTTGACTAAGATGGAGGCACCAAAGG
Source organism: Panax ginseng (assembly GCA_020205605.1). NCBI lineage: Eukaryota > Viridiplantae > Streptophyta > Magnoliopsida > Apiales > Araliaceae > Panax > Panax ginseng. The sequence continues at coordinate 93,828 of JAINUU010000060.1, forward strand.
TAGTCCCGAGAAAAGTCAAAGCCAGTAGTGCAAGGAGAGGCGCTTGTTGTGACCTCCCGAAGAAAGCAAGGAACCCTTAACGAGGTCATCACGTGTAAGCTTATCATAAACTCTAGTGAAGTCTATACCTTATTTGATACCGGTTCTACCCATTCTTTAATTTCTCCTACTTGCGCTCAACGTTTAAATTTGACTAGAGAAATTGGACTTTGACTTATCTGTTGAAACTCCATTGGGAGAAACCTTCATTACATCTCTTTGTTTATAAGTCTTGTTTGGTTCAAATCGGTACCCTCACATTACCTGTCGATCTTATTTCATTGAAAATACTTGCATTTGACGTAATTCTAGGGATTAATTGGTTAACTACTCATCATACAAAAATTGATTGTTTTCGTAAGGTTGTTAGCTTTCATATTCCTAACCAACCTATTATGCGAATTCAAGCAACCAAACCATTCAAGTCAATCACTGTCATCTCAAGCCATAAAGCTATTCATTTATTGAAAAATGGATGTCAAGCTTTCTTAGCTCATGTCATGGATCTAAACAAAAATACGTCAGTTTTGAATGATATTTCTATTGTTAATAAATTTCCTGACGTATTCCCTGAAGAACTTCCTGGCCTACCCCTAGAGCATGAAATTAAATTTTGTATCGACCTTGAACCCAGTACAAAACCCATTTCCAAAGCCCCATATCGAACGGCTCCTATTGAACTTCAGGAGTTAAAAACCCAACTACATGAATTGTTAGACATCGGTTTCATTCGTCCTAGTACATCTCCTTGGGGTGCTCCTGTTCTATTCGTGAAAAAGAAAGATGGGAGTATGCGACTTTGTATTGATTATCGGGAGTTGAATCATGTCACCATCAAAAATAGGTACCCATTGCCACGTATTGATGACTTGTTTGACTAGTTGCAAGGAGCCAAATTCTTTTCAAAGATTGATCTTCGTTCCGGATATCAACAATTAAAGATTAGAACTGATGACATTCCAAAGGCGGCTTTCGAATTGATGCGGGCATTATGAATTCCTAGTCATGTCTTTTGGATTGACTAATGCTCCTGCTGCCTTCATGGATATGATGAACCGAGTATTCAAGGAATATTTGGATCACTTTACGGTCGTCTTTATTGATGACATCCTCATATATTCCGAAAGCCGTGAAGATCATGAGCAACACTTGAGGCTGATACTCCAAAAGCTTTGTGAAAACAAACTTTATGCCAAGTTGAAGAAATGCAAGTTCTGGCTTGAGGAAGAGGAATTCCTTGGGCACGTGGTATCAAGTCATGGAATATCTGTTGACCCGACAAAGATTGAAGCTATTCAAAGCTGGGAACAACCTAAATCAGTGACCGAAGTACGTAGGTTTCTCGGCTTAGCTGGTTATTATCGGAGATTCGTAGAAGGGTTTTCTCGAATCGCTGCTCCATTGACTCAGCTGACTCTGAAAGATACAAAATTCAGTTGGAGTGAGGAATGCGAGAAGAGTTTTCAAGAACTCAAGAGGAGACTCATTTCAGCACCTGTTTTGACAATACCATCTGGCATGGAGGGATTTGTCATCTACAGTGATGCTTCGGGCAAAGGGTTAGGATGTGTTCTCATGCAACATAGGAAAGTCATAGCCTATGCCTATCGACAACTCAAAGAATATGAGAGGAATTATCCTACTCATGATCTAGAGTTGGCAGCTATTGTTTTCGCACTTAAAATTTGGAGGCTTTACGAGTAGAACCGACTTTAATTGATAAAGTTAAAGCTGCTCAAGCTACAGAGCTGGAACTGATGCGTATGAGGAAGAAAGTGCAAGAAGGTGCTATGCCGGAAGCAAGAATCGATGAAGAAGGAATACTTTGAGTCAACTCTAGACTTTGTGTTCCTAGCAACCCTGATTTAAAGTATAAAATCAGGATGGAGGCGCACAACACACCGTTTGCAATCCATCTTGGGAGTACCAAAATGTATCGTGATCTTCGTCATACATTTTGGTGGAGCAATATGAAGAGAGAGATAAATCTGTTTATCTCAAGGTGTCTAACTTGTCAACAAGTTAAGGCGGAGCATCAAGTACCAAAAGGTCCATTGTAACCACTTGAAATTCCAGAATTGAAATGGGAGCACATTACCATGGATTTCATTACTGGTCTTCCTAAGGTTTCTCAAGGCATAGATGCAATTTGGGTCATTATTGATAGATTGACCAAGTCTGCTCATTTCTTACAAATACGAGAAACTTATACACTTGAGCGTCTGCTTTCAGTATGTACATAAAGCGAGATTGTAAGCTGCATGGTATGCCGGTATCCATAGTTTCAGACCGAGACCCAAGATTAACTTCACGATTTTGGGTTAGTTTGTAAAAAGCTATGGGCACAGATTTACAATTTAGTTCGGCATATCATCCTCAGACGGACGGACAATCAGAGAGGACTATTCAAACTCTGAAAGATTTATTAAGACTCTGTGTCCTTGACTTCAAGGGAAGTTGGGACAAGTTCTTACCATTGGTGGAGTTTTCCTACAACAATACTTATCAAGCAAGTATTGGCATGGCTACATTTGAGGCGTTGTATGGAAGAAAGTGTCGTTCTCCAGTATGCTGGGATGAGGTGGGTGAAGCAACGTTGTTGGGACCGGATTTGGTACGTATGACTATGGAAAAGATTCAAACAATCTGACAACGTATAAAAACCTCACAAGATCGACAAAAGAGTTATGCTGATCTTCATCGAAAGAACGTGGAATTCGATATAGGAGATCATGTGTTGTTACGTGTTGCTCCATGGAAAGGAGTTACGAGATTTGGAAAGAGAGGAAAGTTCAATCCTTGAATCATTGGCCCATTTCTAATCCTCGATCGAGTAGGAATTGGGCCTATAGACTCGCTTTACCGCCAAGTATGTCTCGTGTTCATAACGTTTTTCACATATCCATGTTACGTAAATATGTGGAAGACACGAACCACATTATTGAGTTAGAACATGATGAAATAGCGGAAGATTTAACGTATGAAGAGGTTCCTATTCAAATATTGGATAAGAAGGAACATATTCTACGCTCCAAGGTTATATCTCAAGTTAAAGTTTTGTGGAGAAACCATGATGTTGAGGAAATGACCTGGGAGTTAGAATCTGAAATGAAATCAAGGTATCCTTACTTCTTCGACATACCAGGTACGTACCCTAATTTTGAGGGCAAAATTTCATAAGAACGGGAGGTTGTAAGACCCCAACTTTTTAATAAAGATGATTTTTCTATAAATATTATTTTTGAATATTATGGAATGAATTTGATATAATGTTATAGTTGTGGGTAATATTTATAAATTTTTCAAAGTACGCAAGTTGTTTTATAATATTCGATTGGTGGGAATATTCATTTTAATGAGGGAATATTAAATGCGACGGCAAAATCATTAGTGGACCCTAAACGGAATTATTATCGGATTGAGAAAATGACAAAATATTTTTATGAAAATAACGGTGAATTTTTGATTAAAAGCTGTTGAACTACTCGATAGTAAAAAATACGATGTCTGGCGTGGTTGCATAGTAGCACACGGTATTGATTATTGATGCTTACGTGAGAAGTCACTCAGTTTTGTTTAATTATTGTCACAGTAATTGTTGCATAGTATCTCACGTTATTTGATTCAGTTATTGTCTATATTTTATATATTATTAAATCAATAATTGAAATGACAGAGTTATTAATATTATTATTTCCAATATTAATGATGTCTAGAAGTTTTGCCAAGGAGAGGTTTGGTCACCTAATTGCGCGCCAATAGGGAGAAATCCTTATTGGAAAGCCCCCTCTTTCCTGGGAACGACCTAGTCGATTAATATTGTAAATTATAATAATGATGATAAATGTTGTTAAAAATATTGAGGTGATTTTCATGAAGTATTTGATGTAAATTTTGCTTATTTTATGGACCATCATTTTCCCATTTTTCAAAATAATCGGTAAAAAAATTATTTAATATAATAATAGGTGGGGCCCACTGTGGGGCCCATATTTGAAAAATGTAATAAAAGGTGGCTGAAAGGTTTTTGGCTATCAGGGAGGAGTACGAATATATATATATATATATATATATATAATATCAGGGAATCAAGTTCACGGGATTATAATATATATATATATATATATATTATATTTTATTTAAAAGTTTTCGTTTTATTAGAATATTTTATTAAATCAATATGGACCGTCCGATTAAAAGTAAATCAATCTGGACCATTCATGAGTTAGTTATTATGCAGTTCATTTTTCTATAAATAGAAGCTCATTCCTTCATTATTTCTTACGAATTCACTGAAACTCTAGAGAGAGAAATTATAGAGAGAAAGAAGAAAAGTATTCTGCTACTTCACTACTCCTATATCCAGTACTCTTCTTCTTAAGGTAAGGGGTATTATTTCTTTCATCTTCATGAAGAGAACTTCTGTTATTCTATTATTTATTATTCTGTTGGAATAACCTATATACGCGGGCTACCCTATACTTGGTGAAATTCTTCTGTTATTCCATTCTTTATTATTCTGTTGGAATATCCTGTTTGTGCGTTTTACTGTGGGACACGGGTTAAAATCTTTATTATTACATTGGAATATCCACATGCATGCGTTTTCTGTGGGACTGGTTAAAATCTTTATTATTCTGTTGGAATAACCTACCATGCGATCTTCATCGCATACGGTGATTTCTTTTATTATTCCATTCTTTATTATACTCAGTTGGTAAAAGTTTTGACTTCTATACTCCATGAAATTAGTGTAATATCCTTGATATTTGCGCTTTATCTAGTATCTTTTCATGGAAATATTCTTCTGAGCATTCTTGAATTTTACTCTACAAAGAAGTATCATGTTGACAATTTGGACGTTATTAGTTCATGGATAAATTAATTCTTAAACTTGTTTTATTGAATTCATATATCATTGTCATCATCCTTAGGTTTATATTTTGTTGAAAGTCATCTGTGGCCTGTAGTGCATAGATGGACTTGGTATGATTATGACCAGGGATTATTTGGTGTAATCATGACCGTAATGTTACAAATGATGTGGTAAAAGTCCTCATTAGCCCGTAGTGCATTGATGGACAGTTGTTGGCATGATCATGACCATTGATGAATACACGAATATCCTTGGCCCATAGTGCATGGATAATTTATAGTTGTGATACTAATGAATATCCTTGGCCGTAGTGCAGGGATGATGTGGATTATTTATTAAGCTGAGTCCCAGCGATAAAAGTGATGAAAAACCTTTTAAATCATAAAAGATAGTAGATTTTATTCTCTACTTGACTCTTTTAATGGATTGCTTGTTCCACTGCAGTTAAACTTGATGTCTATTATATTTTATCAGTTTAACATTGTTGAAGACTAATGATAATTTATTCTGCATTATCTTAGTCATAATATTTCTTACTGGGCTAGTTGAGCTCACCCTTTCTTTCACTGTTCTCTTCAGGAAATGAGAACGTAGTCGGGACTAGTCGGGGAATGGAGTGACGGTCCAGATGATAGTATTAGTAGTCCTCACTATTCTGTTAAATAGTGTGACAATAAATGTAATGAGGACTTATCCTGAGAGTGGATATTGTCTAGAAGATAGTATTTGTATTAAAACTCACAGCTCTCTTGTTGTATATTAAAGATTGTATTTGTATTCTATACCATGTATTTGGTGACTCAGAATAGGTGATGTATACCTATTTTGGGGGCGTCACAAAAGAAGCATTGAAAAGCTTCCAAATTTATTGCCAGATTAAACTTTGGCCACAAGAGGGGGGATCAAATTGGAGTTGGTATGTAGCTTGTAACCAAATTATCAGTTTTGTTATTTCAATTGATTTTGGAACCGAAACCGCACCAAATGAAATCGCACCGCACCAATCACAAATGGTTTCACGTGTGATTTTGGATTTGTTAAACTGCACCTAAGTAGTTTCGTGTACGGTTCAAACTGCACCAAACTACACCATGCTCACCCCTAGCTATATGCTTTCTTTTTGTCAAATGTTAGTTGTGAGATCCCAAATTTTATGAAATAAAAGTATTCAATTTTTCTATTTTAGTAAATAGTTAAATTGATAAAAGTTTAAAGTTAAGGGTCATATTTGAAAATTTTTCAAAGTAAGCAAGTTGTCATAAAATAACCGGTAGTAGTAAAGAACGATGTCTGGCGTGGTTTGCATAGTAGTACACGGTGATTGATTATTGATGCTTACGTGAGAAGTCACTCGAGTTATACTCAATTAGCTACGAAGAATTCTTTGCATCATATCTCTCATATTATTGATTCGATTATTGTCACAAAGATCATCCGCATAATATGATATATTATTAAATCAATAATTGAGGCGACAAAGTTATTTATATTATTAAATTATAATATTTATAATGTCTAGAAGTTACATCGAGGAGAGGTTTGGTCTATCTAATTGCTGTAATAAGTGAGAAATCCTTATCGAAAGCCCCTCTACTCAATTATTGTTAAATATTGTGAGTTATATATTAATAATGAATGTGAGAATCACTTAGTTATACTCAATTATTGCTACAATAATTTACGCATCATATCTTATTATTGATTCAATTATTGTCACAAGATATCATACATAATATTTTATATATTATTAAATCAATAATTGAGACGATAAAGTTATTCATATTATTATTTGCAATATTGATAATGTCTAGAAGTTACATCGAGGAGAGGTTTGGTCTAATTAATTGCGCTTGATAAGGAGAAATCCTTATCGAAAAGCCCCCTCTTTCACAGGGGGCGACTGGTTGTTAAATATTGTGAGTTATAATATTAATAATGAATGTTATTAAAAATCAAAGTTGAGTTAGGAGTTGAATTTGGAGGCCGGACGTGATATTTGAGTCTAGGAGCGATGAAATTAGTAGAAATAGTCTATAAACACAAAATTTGTTGGGGTTGACTTTTTGGTCAAAAAAAGTCGATAGTTGACTTTTCGGAAAAAGTCAAACTTTCAAATTTCAAAAATGAAATTTTTGAGAAAAATATTTCCATTGTGTTGGGATTGTTAGTGTTAGTGGAAATCGACATTTATTTTGATAATAATTGATGTCGGAGGTTATATTGACGATCGGGGTAATTAATCGAATAAATGAGCAATTAATTGCTATTAATTCACATGATTATAACTATTTGTTCACATGTGTGTACTATTGATTCACATTCATATACTATTAGGGGAGGTGGTGCAAGATTGATAATACTTGCATGACTAAGTTAAAAATGGAGGTATAGATGGAGGTCTTATCTTTGTAATTAGTATTTTCACATGATTATAACTATTGATTCACATGATTGAACTATTGATTCACATTATTTACTATTAGGGAGGTGGTGCAAGTTTGATAATACTTGCGAGGACTAAATTAAAAATGAAAGAAAAGTTGAAGGTATTGTCTTTATAATATTTGAGCCCCCAAAAGCGTGCAATTATCGAAACTATATTTTCCTATAAATAGAAGCTCATTCTTCCTTCATTTCTCACTAATTCACTAAAGCTATAGAAGCAATTATTATAGAGAGAAATTATAGAGAGAAAGAAGAAGAAAGTACTGCTTTACATCTTTATTCGATATCCGATTTTTCTTTTAAGGTAAGGGTATTATTTCTTTCGTATTCATGAAGAGAGCTATTGTTATTCCATTCCTTATTATTATGTTGGAATGACTTTGTCTATGCAAGTACTACATACATGGTGAAATTCTTCTATTATTCCATTCTTTATTATTCTACATTGGAATATCACATGCATGTCATGGATTACTTACATTATTCATTCTTTATTGGTTTCATTCTTTATTATTACATTGGAATATCACATGCATGCGGATTACACATGACTGGTTCCATTCTTTATTATTACATTGGAATAACTTTATACATGTGGTTTATCGCATGCCCAGTGAATTTCTGTTGTTATTCCATTCTTTATTATTACATTTGGAATATCACATGCATGCGGATTTACATGACTGGTTCCATTCTTTATTATTACATTCAGAATAACTATACATGCATGCGATCTATCGCATGCATAGTGAATTCTTACGTTATTCCATTCTTTATTATTACATTGGAATAACTATTTGTCTATGTGGATTACCACGCATGCATGGTGAATGATCCTTTGTATTCATTCCTTATTAAATTGTAGAAATGATCATCTCACGTGGATTACGCATGGCGGGTGAAAATCCATTTGCGGTTTTTGTAATTTTTCTCGACCCTCAAAAATTGCGGAAAAATTTGAAATGATAATTTGATGATTTTTCTATATTGTGTCCAAAGATGGCAATTTTTGGATGTATAGATTACGAGTTATGGATTTTATGGGAAAAAAACTATTTTAAAAGTAAACCCTTATAACTCCTTGTGGTTAAATCCAAAATTGGTGAAATATTTATTGGGAGTACATGTATATAACAGGAGTATACCTTGTAAATTTTGGAATTTTTGGACAAAAGTACAATTTATGATAAATGTCTAAATATTATTGATTTTGGCCGTATGAAAAATAGTAAATGAATTTTAAAATTTCGAGAAAAATATATATTCAATATGGGACTATATTACGCTAAATCCCGAGAAAAGAAATATTTTTTGGGGTGATTTGGTATTTTTCATGAAAATAAACTAGTTATGAGTAAATGAATTAAATATGTTATGTGAAGTAACAAAATTGGAAAATAGGATTTTATGGCTTGGGAATCCTATATAGGGTATATCTGATTTTGATGAGGATTTGATCATTGGTGATGAAATCTTATGAGTATAGCATTTTGAATGATTAAAATGCATTATTTGGTAAAAAGTGTAAACAATTGAAATAAATTATTTATAAGTTTAAGAAGTGATTAAAATATTGTTATAATATTAATAATATTAGATTATGAGTTTATTAAGTGATTGATAATATTTGGATAAATTTAAAGTCTTTAATATTTATCCTTGTTTTCGCTTATATCATGGTCATCATCCTCATGCTTATATTGTGATGAAAGTCATCTTTGGCTTACGTGCAAAAGATTTATTAATTATTAGTTTTATAGTTGTATATCTTTGGCTTACGTGCAAAGATGGGGTTATTGATTATTGGTTTTATAGTTTGTATATCTTTGGCTTACGTGCAAAGATGAATTTGATTAATTATTTGTTTTATAGTTGTAATTTATTATATTGGTTTTATTTGTATATCTTTGGCTTACGTGCAAAGATGGATTTATTGATTATTGGTTTTATAGTTGTATATCTTTGGCTTACGTGCAAAGATGGACCGTTGATTATTGGTTGTATATCTTTGGCTTACGTGCATTGATGGGCAGTTGTTGGTATGATTATAACCAGGGATTATTCGGTATAATAATGACTGTAATTGAAAACACGAATATCCTTGGCCCGTAGTGCATGGATAATTCGTGGTCGTAATACTAATGAATATCCTTGGTCGTAGTGCAGGGATGATTCGATGATGTGGATTAATTATTAAGTTGAGTCTCAGCGATAACATATTGATAATACACTTTTAATTCGTAGAAGATAGTAGATATCATGCTCTACTTGACTCTTCTATATACAGTTGTATGTCTTTGGCTTGTAGAACAAAGATGAATTGTTGATGAATATCTTTGGCCCGTAGTGCAAAGATAAATTTATTAGTATGATTATGAATAAGAATTGTGATTTGGTATAACCATGATTTTTGATGTTTCAGGTGAAGATAGGCGATGAAAATTATCTTCGTCCTGGGTGCGAAGAGGAATTTAGAATCACAATTATGATTATGAGTTATTCATATGATTGTGGACAAGAATTGTTGATTGATGTTACAGAGATAAAACATTATTGGTGGACTTTTAACATGGAGAAGATAATAGACACGATGGTCTATTTGACTCTTTAATGGATTGCTTTCGTTCATTTGCAACTATGGTTGAAAAGTTTTATCATCTACCATATGTTCTAAATCTACGATTTATTCTTGATAAAGGCTATTGATGATGTAAATAATATTCTTTACTGGGCTAGTTGTGCTCACCCTTTTTACTTCACAATTCCTTTCAGGTAATAAGAGTGTATTTTGGTCGGCGGGGAGTATGAGGAGAATAGAACTGTGGTCTATAGCTGTTGAGATTCTCCCTAAATAGTATGGAAATAATTTTATTGAGAACTTTAGATAAGTGTGTTGTATTGTATATGTCATTTGATATTTAATTTTGGTGAACCGAATAGGGTGAAGTGAACCCAACTTTGGAAGGGTGTTTTGCCACTATCATACAAGATGTCTAATGACATACAACCTCGTGTTATCATAAGACAGGGTTGTGCACATCCACTTGCTGAGTATATCTACAAGCACTACCTATATAATCTTGGAGTTTATTTGAAATATAATTCTCACTTGGAGACAACAAAGATAATTATATGTCAAGAGAAGACTCACCATTGGAAAGAAGATGATAGCAATCTTCTTGTTTTTCTTTGGGGACTATTAGGTTGACCGAGGATAATTACGTGGACATATGATATCTATATATAACCCTAGAGCATGGCCTCCCATGTACGAAGGTTTCCTTGAGCACTTTCCAAAGATTTTAATTTCTAAAACAGTTATTGACTGTACTTTTATGTAAGGTACCATTGTAAGCCATTATAAGGTTGTGGTCAAGGCACCATGAGAGTTACATACATTGGTATTAAAACTCATGGTTTATCTATGGTCGTATTCTGCACGATAGTTCAACAGTTGTATAAATGAAGTTTGTATTTGATTTTTATAGTATGATATCTGGCGACTCAGAATGGGTCGTGTGGATCTATTTTGGGGGCATCACAAATGGTATCAGAGCTTAGGGATATGGTCACTGGCGGAGATAAGAGTCTAGAACTAGGAGGGTAGAGACGAGTTATATACTTCGTTAGTGTGTGACTTACCTAAGCTGAAATTGTTTACTTAATAAGTTGACAAATTGTGATATGTCAATTAACCTTTGTTTTGAAGATATATTCTAGAATGATATCTGAAATACATGAGATGAGCAATGGGAAAATCATGATCTGAGATGAAATAACCAAGAAGTACAATCAATGAAAAAAAAACAAGGTATTCTCATCTCTTGAACTACAGTGCGTAAATTTCGAGGCGAAATTTCATAAGTAGGGGAGATTGTGAGATCCCGAATTTTATGAAATAAAATTATTCAATTTTTCTATTTTGGTAAATAGTTAAATTGATAAAAGTTTAAAGTTAAGGGTCATATTTGAAAAAATTTCAAAGTAAGCAAGTCGTCATAAAATAATCGGTAGTAAAAGAACAGTAATACGCGTGATTGCATAGTAGCACACATTATTGATTATTGATGCTTATATGAGAAGCCACTCAGTTATACTCAATTATTGCTACAATAATTGCTACATCATATCTCTCATATTATTGATTCAATTATTGTCACAGTATCATCTGCATAATATTTTATATATTATTAAATCAATAATTGAGACGACAAAGTTATTCATATTATTATTTGCAATATTGACAATGTCTAGAAGTTCTGTCAAGGAGAGGTTTGGTCACCTAATTGCGCGCCAATAAGGAGAAATCCTTATCGAAAAGCTCCCACTTTCCTGGGAACGACCTGCTTGTTAAATATTGTGAGTTATAATATTAATAATGAATGTTATTAAAAATTGAAGTTGAGTTCGGAGTTGAATTTGGAGACGCGGCGTGATATTTGAGTCCGGAACTATGAAATTAGTAGAAATAGACTATAAACACAAAATTTGCTTGGCCCGTAGTGTAGGGATGACTTGATGATGTGGTTTATTTATAAGCTGAGTCTTAGCGATAAAAATTGATGAAAACATTTTAAATCATAGAAGATAGTAGATATCATGCTCTACTTGACTCTTCTAATGGATTGCTTATTCCGCTGCAGTTAAACTTGATGTCTATTGTATTTTAATAGTTTAACATTGTTGAAGACTAATGATAATTTATTCTGCATTATCTTAGTCATAATATTTCTTACTGGGCTAGTTGAGCTCACCCTTTCTTTTCTTTGTTCTCTTGAGGAAATGAGAACGTGGCAAATGGACTAGTCGGGAAATAGAGTGACCGGTCCGGATGATAGCATTAGTAGTCCTCACTATTCTGTTAAATAGTGTGACAATAAATGTAATGAGGACTCCATTGAGTGTGGATATTGTCTAGATGACAATATTCTTATTAAAACTCTTAGATTATGTTTTATAGTATTTTACACATTGTTATATAATTAAGTTGTATTTGAATTTTGTACCATCTATTTGGCGACTCAAGATGGGTGATGTATACCTATTTTGGGGCGCCGTCCGCGGTTGGTATCAAAGCTTAGGGATATGATCCCCGGCCGAGATGTGAGACAAGAACTAGAGAGGGAGGCGGAAATTCCTTCATTAGTATGACCTACCTAAGTTTATTTGGTATTTAATTGGTGGAATTCGAGGTATATAGGGATAATATGTGATATGTTAATTAACCCTTGTTTTGTGGCGATTTGAAAATGGCATCCCAAAATGTTGAGATAAACAATGGAGCACATGAGACCGTTGAGTCACAATGATTAATGCCCGGGATAATGTGCAATGAGAAGACAATAATCCTCATGTAAACAATAACACCAATGAAATGGTGAACGATGGGATGTTCGGGAGGCTTTATGCAATTCATGCAACATCGGTAAAGCGGCTCTATCCAAAATGTAGGTGGAAACACTGACAACTCTCGGACGGTCACCGCTAAGCGATTCAAGGAGCTGGGACCACCGGAGTTTTTGGAGAGCCAAAACCACTTAAGGCGGAGACGTGGATAAAGCGGATCAACAAGATATTTTATGTCTTGGGATGCTTTGAGGAGCAAAGGTTCCTTTGCCACCTTCGTATGTTGAAAGCAGAGGCGATTATTGGTGGGAATCGTAAAGCGTACTCAACTCCGCCGTGACTCAAAATGTCTTGGGAGAAGTTCCAAGAGTCATTCAATGACAAGTACTTTCTTGAAAGTATTTCGTCACATAAAGGAGGTAGAGTTCATCAAGCTTGAGCAAAACAATATGACGAAGGGTGCAAAGACTGAAGCTAAGTTTATCGAGTTATATCGGTTTGCGTCCCACTTGGTTGATAATGAGGAGAGAATGACGCGGATGTTTCTAAGAGGTTTGAAACTCGAGATACGTCAATATCTAATTTCTCACAAACTGTGTTTGTATTTAGATGTTGTGAATAGGGCTCAGTTATTGGAGCACGATAATGAGTTAACCCAACCAAGAGAGAGTAACCGACAAGTCGATAATACCAGTGGTAGCAGTCATCGAAGCGGTGACAACAAACGTGGAGGGAATCAACATGCCAGAAATGATAATCACTTCGGTGGTAATCATGGCCATGACAATAAGAGTGAACATTTCAAGAAGAGGAGATTCAACAAGGATGGAAAGCCGTCAGCACCAGCACCTGTTGTAAAGGAAGGAGAACGACCACCGGTCGTATGTTACAAATGTGGAGGGGAAGGACACATAAGTCCAAGGAATATTTGGATCACTTTTTAGTCATCTTTATTGATGACATCCTCATATACTCCAAAACCCACAAAGACCATGAGCAACACTTGAGGCTGATACTACAAAAGCTTCGTGAAAACAAGCTTTATGCCAATTTAAAGAAATGCGAGTTCTGGCTTGAGGAAGTTACATTCCTTGGGCACGTGATATCAAATCATGGAATATCCATTGACCCGCAAGAAAGATTGAAGCAATTCAAAGTAGGAGCAACCTAAGTTAGTGACCAAGACGTAGCTTTCTCTTAGCAAGTTGGTTATTATCGGAGATTCGTAGAAGGGTTTTCTCGAATCGTTACTCCATTAACTCAGCTGACTTGAAAAGATACAAAATTCAGTTGGAGCGAGAAATGTGAAAAAAGTTTTCAAGAACTCAAGAGGAGACTCATTTTAGCACCTGTTCTGATAATACCATCTAGCTCGGAGGGATTTGTCATCTACAATGATGCTTCAGGCAAAGGGTTAGGATGTGTTCTCATGCAACATGGGAAAGTCATAGCCTATGCCTCTCGACAACTCAAAAAATATGAGAGGAATTATCCTACTCATGATCTAGAGTTAAGCGTGATGCGCTTTTGGCGCTTAAGATTTGGAGGCATTACATTGTATGGAGAGAAGGTGGAGATCTATACGGATCATAAAAGCCTCAAATATTTCTTCACTCAAAAGGAACTCAACATGCGGCAACGACGATGGCTTGAGTTGATGAAAGATTATAACCATACCATCCAATACCATCCTGAAAAAGTGAACGTAGTAGCTGACGCATTGAATAGAAGATCATATGCGGGTACGAGTGCAATATTGTCAACGCAAAGACCCATTTTGTATAACTTGGAAAGGATGGAAATAGAGTTAAAGACTCCAGGGACCCATGTGATGATGGTGAATATACGAGTGGAACCGACTTTAATCGATAAAGTTAAAGCTGCTCAAACTACAGACCTGGAGCTGATGTGTATGAAGAAGAAAGTGCAAAAAGGTGTTATTCCGGAAGCAAGAATTGATGAAGAAGGAATACTTCGAGTCAACTCCAGAATTTGTGTTCCTAACGATTCTGACTTGAAGTATAAAATCATGATGGAGGCGCACAACACATCGTTTGCAATCCATCCTGGGAGTACCAAAATGTATCGTGATCTTCGACATACATTTTGGTGGAGCAATATGAAGAGAGAGATAGCGGGGTTTATCTCAAGGTGTCTAACTTGTCAATGAGTCAAGGCGGAGCATCAAGTGCCAAAAGTTCCATTGCAACCACTTGAAATTCCAGAATGGAAGTGGGAACATATTACCATGGATTTTGTTACTGGTCTTCCCAATGTTTCTCAACGCATAAATGCGATTTGGGTCATTATTGATAGATTGACCAAGTCTGCTCATTTCTTACTGATATGAGAAACTTTTACACTTGAACATCTTGCAAGTATGTACATAAACGAGATTGTAAGATTGCATGGTATGCCAGTATCCATAGTTTCTGATCGAGACCCAAGATTCACTTCAAGATTTTGGGTTAGTTTGTAAAAAGCTATGGGCATAAATTTACGATTTAGTTCTGCATATCATCCTCAAACGGATGGGCAGTCGGAAAGGACTATTCAAATTCTTGAAGATTTATTAAGACTCTGTGTCCTTGACTTCAAGGGAAGTTGGGACAAGTTCTTACCATTGGTGGAGTTTTCCTACAACAATAGTTATCAAGCAAGTATTGGCATGGCTCTATTTGAGGCGTTATATGGAAGAAAGTGTCGTTCTCCAGTATGCTGGGATGAGGTGGGTGAAGCAACGTTGTTGGGACCGGATTTGGTATGTATGAGTACGAAAAAGATTCAAACGATCCGACAACGTATAAAAACCTCACAAGATCGACAAAAGAGTTGTGCTGATCTTCATCGAAAATACGTGAAATTAAATATTGGAGATCATGTGTTGTTACGTGTTTCTCCATGGAAAGGAGTTACAAGATTTGGAAAGAGAGGAAAGCTCAATCGTCGATTCATTGGCCCATTTTTAATCCTCAATCGAGTAGGAACTGGGCCTATAGACTCGCCTTATCGCCAAGTATGTCTCGTGTTCATAATGTTTTTCACATATCTATGTTATGTAAATATGTGAAAGACCCGAACCATATTATTGAATTAGAACCAGACGAGATAGAGGAAGATTTAACGTATGAAGTTACCTGTTAAAATCTTGGATAAGAAGGGTCATATTCTACGCTCTAAAGTTATACCTCAAGTCAAAGTTTTGTGGAGAAACCACGATGTGGAGGAAATGACCTGGGAGTTAGAATCTGAAATAAAATCAAGGTATCCTCACCTCTTCGACATATCAGGTACACACCCTAATTTCGAGGACGAAATTTCCTAAGAAGGGGAGGTTGTAAGACCCCAACTTTTATGAACAAAGAATAAATTTCTCGAAATATATTTTTGAATATTATGGTATGGATTTGATATAATGTTATAGTTGTGGGTAATATTTACAAATTTTGCAAAGTAAGCAAGTGGTTATATAATATTCGATTGGTTAGAGAATATTCGTTTTAACAGGGAATATTCGTACTTATCGGAAAGCCCCCTCTTTCCTGGGAACGACCTAGTTGTTAAATATTGTGAGTTATAATATTAATGATGAATAAGTTCGTGTTGATTAAAGATGAAATTGATAGTTCCATTGTGTTGGAATTATTAGTGTTATTGGAAATCGACATTTATTTTGATATTAATTGATGTCTGGAAGTTATACTGACCAGTCGGATAGTTAAACGGATAAATGAGCAATTAATTGCTATAAATTCACATGATTATAACTATTTGTTCACATGTGTGTACTATTGATTCACATTCTTGTACTATTAGGGGAGTTAGTGCAAGATTGATAATACTTGCATGACTAAGTTAAAAATGGAGGTATAGATGGAGGTACTATACTGTAATTCGTATTTTCACATGATTATAACTATTGATTCACATGATTGAACTATTGATTCACATTATTTACTATTAGGGGAGGTGGTGCAAGTTAGATAATACTTGCAGGACTAAATTAAAAATAAAAGAAAAGTTGAAGGTATTGTACTGTAATATTTCGAGCCCCAAAACGTGCAATTATCGAAACTATATTTTGCTATAAATAGAAGCTCATTCTTCCTTCATTTCTCACCAATTCACTAAAGCTATAGAGCAATTATTATAGAGAGAAATTATAGAGAGAATGAAGAAGAGAAGTCTGCTACCTCTCTACTCCAGTATCCAGTTTCTTTCTAAGGTAAGGGGTATTATTTCATTCGTATTCATGAAGAGAGCTTCTGTTATTCAATTCTTTATTATTATGTTGGAATAATCCGTCTATGCGAAGTACCGTATACATGGTGAAATTCTTCTGTTATTCCATTCTTTATTATTATGTTGGAATAACTTTATCATGTCAAAGCACCGCATACATGGTGAAATTCTTACATTATTCCATTCTTTATTATTACGTTGGAATATCCCATGCGTGTGGATCACGCCACACACTGGTTCCATTCTTTATTATTACATTGGAATAACCGTCTGCATGCGGTCTATCACATGCATGGTGAATTCTTTGTTATTCCATTCTTTATTATTACGTTAGAATATCACATCTACATATGATTACGCTAGACACGGTTCCATTCTTTATTATTCTATTAGAATAACTTGTGCATGCGATCTATCGCATGCATGGTGAATTCTTTGTTATTCCATTATTTATTATTCTGTTGGAATATCCTGTCTGTGCGGATTATGCATGACCTAGTTCCATTCTTTATTATTCTGTTGGAATAACCTGTCTATGTGGATTATCACATGCATGGTGAATGATCCTTCGTATTCATTCCTTATTAAATTGTGGAAATGATCTGTCTACGTGGATTACCGCATGGCGGGTGAAAATCCAATTGTAGTTTTATATATTCTATGATACTCATTTGGTTAAAGTTTTGGCTTCCATACTCTATGAAATTAGTAGAATATCCTGGATATTTGCGCTTCATCCGGTATCTTTTCATGGAAATATTCTTTTGAGCATTCTTGAATTTTACTCCACAAAGCAGTATCATGTTGATAATTTGGATGTAATTGATTTCAAGATAAATTAACTTATAAATCTTTAAAATTTATTCTTGAACTTGTTTTATTGAATTATTATGTCATTGTCATCATCCTCATGCTTATATTGTGATGAAAGTCATCTTTGGCTTACGTGCATAGATGGACTTGGTATGATTATGACCAGGGATTATTCGGTATAATCATCACCTGTAATGTTATAAATGATGTGGTAAAAGTCTTCCGTAGCCTTTAGTGAATTGATGGACAGTTTTTGGTATGATTATGACCAGGGATTATTCGGTATGGTCATGACCATTGATGATTTAATGAATATCCTTGGCCGTAGTGCTGGGATGACTCGATGATGTGGCTTATTTATTAAGCTGAGTCTCAGCGATAAAAATTGATGAAAACATTTTAAATCATAGAAGATAGTAGATATCATGCTCTACTTGACTCTTCTAATGGATTGCTTATTCCGCTGCAGTTAAACTTGATGTCTATTGTATTTTAATAGTTTAACATTGTTGAAGACTAATGATAATTTATTCTGCATTATCTTAGTTATAATATTTCTTACTGGGCTAGTTGAGCTCACCCTTTCTTTCACTGTTCTATTCAGGAAATGAGAACGTAGCCAGGACTAGTCGGGGAACAGAGTGACGGTGTAGATGATAGCATTAGTAGTCCTCACTATTCTGTTAAATAGTGTGACAATAAATGTAATGAGGACTCCATTGAGTGTGGATATTGTCTAGATGACAATATTCTTATTAAAACTCTTAGATTATGTTTTGTCGTATTTTACACGACTGTTATATAATTAAGTTGTATTTGAATTTTGTACCATGTATTTGGCGACTCAAGATGGGTGATGTATACCTATTTTGGGGCGTCACACTTAGGGTTTAACCCTAGGGTTTCATAAGCTTATTTTTTAGGATTGTGTATTAAGGGCAAATATGGAAATCTTAGTTTCTAAAAATATTGATTAGGGTTCCCTAATTACACTAGGTTTCCTAATCACCTAGGTTTTGTAAATTAGCCATTATAATATATTAATTACTATTAACCTTGCTAAATTAATACTTAGGGTTTATAACTTAGCAATTAGGGTTCTAATTTAGTAATTAGGGTTTCTAGATATTAATTAGGGTTTACCCAATTAACATAAAATATAATAAAGATCATTAACTACATAACACATAACTTAACAAACCTTACAGTCATAGTTGATTGCATCTTATAGTTTATCAAGAATGCTAGGGTTTGTCTTTGCTTTTACTATAACTGATCTATAAATTAACATTACACACATATCAGGCATATTTATATCACTGAAATATAAATAATATTATATTATTATTCTCATCCTTTATTCAAAATCTAGACTTAGGGTTTTGAATTCATATCTGACATAACCTTCATACATACCATCATTAATTAAGTTAAAATCATTAACCTAACCAATATAATAAAGTACATATCATAATAGTCCTAATAATCATATCATGTATACCATAATCATATTTTCATGGAAAATAAATAATAAATATTTTTATTACAAAATTAATTTATTATAAGAATATAATCTATAATGATCAATAAGTCTAAAAGAAATTATTTACATCTAATAAATATTTTTATTTATCACACAGATACATACACTTTACTTTGCACATATTCCCACCTTTATATATATATATATATATATATATATAATTAAATCGCAAAATTTCTTATTGAAAATATTGGGTTATTACAGTCTAACGATGCCATCAGACTCCGGTTGTTTCCATTCACCTTAAGGGACAAAGCCAAGAGCTGGCTACATTCATTACCGTCAGGCTACATCACCACATGGGCTGACTTGGCTCAGAAGTTCATGGCAAAATTTTTCCGCCGCCAAAACCTTGAGCTCAGCATGATATCACTTCTTTTGTCCAGTTCGAATCAGAATCCTTGTATGACTCATGGTAGCGATTCAAGGATCTTCTGAGAAAATGCCCTCACCATGGATTGCTAGAATGACTTCCCATCTAGACCTTTTATAACGGGCTATCCGGATCTACTCGTTCGAGTATTGATGCCGCTTCTGGAGGGGCCTTCATGGCTAAACATCACACAATAGGGTATGAACTAGTGGAAACAATGGCGACCAATAATTATCAATGGCCCAATTATAGGCAAACCCCTAGAAGAGCAGCAGTGGTATATGAGGTTGACTCGTTCACATCATTAGCGGCTCAGGTTGCAGCACTGATGAAACAACTCGATACCATGGGAGTGCCAGTAGTGCAGAATGTGAAGAGTGTCGCAGTCCAGTGTAAATTATGTCAAGGGAGCACCCTACTGGTCAATGTGTAATAAGCCTTGAGTCAGTTCAATTTGTTTCCAACTATGGGCGGCAACAAAATGCTAATCTCCCCACTCATTACCACCCGGGCTTGAGGAATCATCCCAACTTCTCTTAGGGCAACAACAACAACACCACCAATCAAGCACAACCTTCATCTGCCAGGCCGAATTTTTCTAACCCTCCGGGTTTTCAATCTCAGAATCAGTACAATCCACAACCACAGAGCTCTCAAAATTAGTTCCACCATCCACCACCTCAACACGAGAGAAAGCTTAGTTTGGAATATCTCTTGTCGTGGCATATTGCCCAGAATGAAACAATGAGTAACAATCAAGAAGCTTCCATTCGGAATCTTGAAGTCCAAATGGGACAATTGGCCACTTCCTTAAACAGTCGTCCACAAGGCACATTGCCTAGTGACACTGATGTCAACCAGAAACAGGAAGGCAAAGAATAATGCAAATCAGTAACACTCAGAAGTGGGAGAACTACTAATGAACAAGGTGGAGAGAGTTCTCCAGTGGAAGAAGAAGTTACTGAAAAGGAACCTATATTGGAGAAGAATAATGAGGAATCTGGGGGTGAGGAAAGCATTCAAGTTAGCCCTACAACACCATCCCCTCCAATGAATAAAGTCAATCCTCCTCTCCCTCAGTTGCCTTTCCCCCAGCGTCTATAGAAACAAAAGCTGGATAAGTAGTTTTCTAAATTCATAGAGGTGTTAAAGAGGCTTCACATAAACATCCCATTTGCGGAGGCATTGGAGTAAATGCCAAGTTATGTCAAGTTTATGAAAGACATATTATCTAAGAAGAGGAAAATGGGGGATTATGAAATAGTGGCTCTGACAGAGGAGCGCAGTGCCATTCTACAAAACAAGCTTCCGCCGAAGCTAAAAGATCCAGGAAGCTTCACAATTCCTTGCACTACCGGGGACCAATTCATTGGCAAGGCTTTGTGTGATCTAGGGGCTAGCATCAACTTGATGCCCCTGTCTATATATAAGAAGTTGGGGCTAAATGAAGCCAAACCTATAAGTGTCACTTTACAATTGGCTGATAGATCTCTTACGTACCCGAAGGGGATAGTAGAGGATGTGCTTGTCAAGGTTGACAAGTTCATCTTCCCAGCAGACTTTATTGTCCTAGATTTTGAGGAAGACATAGAGGTCCCTATAATATTGGGCAAGCCATTCTTGGTGACTGGGAGGACCCTAATTGATGTACAGAAGGGGAGTTGACAATGAGGGTACAGGATCAAGAAGTAACTTTCAATGTCTTCAGATCAATGAAATATTTGAATACTCCTGAGGACTGCTTCTAGATTAATGTGATTGATAATACAGTTAGGGGAGTGTTCTCAGAAACCTGCATTACAGACCCTTTAGAAGCCACATTGATAGGGGCCAGTACTACGAAAGAGCCCACACATGTCGAATTTGTCAAGTGGCTAGATGCACCCCAAAGATCCAAATAGTCCCAAAGACAGTTTGAGTCTCTAAATGATGATGAGGCATCAACTTCCAAGGCTCAGTCGTCGATCATAGAACCTCCTGTCCTAGAATTAAAGCCTTTGCCCAATCACCTGAGGCATGCTTACTAAGGGGACTCATCCACTTTACCTGTGATTATTTCTGCTTCTTTAACCGAGTGCCAGGAAGAAAAGTTGTTGCTAGTGCTCAAGCAATATAAAATGGCCCTGGGGTGGTCAATTTTTTATATTAAAGGGATTAGTCCAACACTATGCATGCACAAAATCCTACTGGAAGAAGGGTATAAGCCGTTCATTGAACATTAGAGGCGGTTGAACCCCATCATGAAAGAGGTGGTTCGGAAGGAGATTATTAAATTCTTTGGATGCGGGCATTATCTACCCCATCTCTAATAGTCCTTGGGTCAATCCTATTCGATGCGTGCCAAAGAAGGTTGGCATGACTTTAGTGCCCAATGAAAACAATGAGTTGATTCCAACCGAGCGGTGGATGGATAGAGGTATGTATGGATTACGTGAAATTGAATAAATCCACCTATAAGGATCATTTCCTTCTTCCATTTATTAATCGATGCTTGATAGGCTTGTTGGGCATGAATTTCTTTGCCGCTAGATGGTTACTTTGGGTATAATCGGATCTTAATTTGCTCCCGAAGATCAGGAGAAAACTACTTTCACGTGCCCATATGGGACGTTTGCATTTCAAAAAATGTATTTTGGGTTATGTTACGCTCCTGCTACATTTCAGCGATGCATGATGTCTATTTTCTCTGACATGGTTGAAAAGACCCTCGAGGTCTTCATGGATGACTTTTCGGTATTCGGGAGCTCATTTGATAATTGCCTTAAAAATTTGACTGTCATTCTCCACAAATGTGTTGAGACCAACCTTGTATTGAATTGGGAGAAGTGCCACTTCATGGTTGAAGAGGGCATTATTCTGGGCCACCGAGTTTCTGTTGGCGGCATTGAGGTTGACAAGGCGAAAATTGATGTCATTAATAAGCTTCCACCGCCAACATCAGTAAAAGGGGTAAGGAGCTTCCTTGGGCATGCTGGGTTTTACAGGAGGTTTATCCAGGACTTCTCACAGATAACCAAACCACTGTGTACATTATTGGAAAAGGACATGCCTTTTCTATTTGATGAAGCCTGCCTGAGTGCTTTTGATCTATTAAAGGAAAAACTTATTTCGACTCCTATTGTGGTAGCCCCTGACTGGACCTTCCCTTTTGAACTAATGTGCGACGTAAGCGATTTTGCTATTAGGGCGGTGTTAGGCCAAAGAAGGGATAAGGTATTCCACATAATATACTATGCCAGCAAAACTTTAACTGATGCTCAGCTGAATTATACTACCACTAAGAAGGAACTGCTGGCAGTAGTCTATGCGTTTGATAAGTTCCGTCCCTACCTCATTGGAACGAAGGTGATCGTCTACACTGATCACTCGACAATCAAATACCTGATTGAAAAGAAAGATGCAAAGCCAAGATTGATAAGGTGGGTCCTGCTTCTCTAGGAGTTCGATCTGGAGATCCGAGACAAAAAGGGGAAAGAAAATTAGGTAGTGAATCACTTATCAAGGTTGGAAAACACCCCGCATTCGGGAGATGCTGAAAAAGCCATCAATGATTTCTTCCCAGATGAACAAATTTTTATCGTCCAAAGCAAAGCCCCGTGGTATGCGGACTTTGCTAATTTTGTCACTTACCAAGTGCTTCCTCCAAACCTGAGCTATCAACAGATGAAGAAATTCCTAAAAGATGCCAAATAATATGTATGGGATGAACCCTTCTTATTCAAGAAGTGTTCTGATCAAATTCTGTGGAGATGCTTGCCAGAGGAGGAAATTGAAGGTGTGCTCCATCACTGTCATTCCTCAAATTATGGAGGTCATTTTGGGGGTCAAAGAATTGTAGCTAAAGTGCTTCAGTCTGGATTTTACTAGCCCACCCTATTCAAAGATGCACACACTGCGATAAATGCCAAATGGTGGGAACCATCTTGAGAAGGCATGAATTGCCCTTCCAGAATATCCTCGAAGTTGAATTATTTGATGTCTGGGGTATTGACTTCATGGGTCCATTCCCATCCTCCTACAACAATCTCTATATTCTTGTGGCGGTGGATTATGTCTCCAAGTGGGTTGAAGTAGTTGCCTTGCCGACTAATGATGCGAAGATAGTGCTTAATTTCCTTAAGAAAAACATTTTCACTTGTTTTGGCACGCCTCGGGCAATAATCAGTGATGAAGGGTCACACTTTTATAACAAATACTTCGAAGCCCTTCTAGCTAAGTATGGGGTGACCCATAAGATAGCCACTGCTTATCATCCGCAGACTAGTGGTCAAGCGGAGATTTCTAATAGAGAGGTAAAACGTATCTTAGAGAAGATTGTTAACCCTAATCTAAAGGACTAGTCGAAGAAGCTTGATGATGCCTTGTGGGCTTATCGCACAGCTTAAAAAACACCTATCGGAATGTCTCCGTATAGGCTTGTTTATGGTAAGGCTTGTCCTCTTCCAGTGGAGTTGGAGCACAACGCCTATTGAGCTATCCAGAAGCTAAACTTTGATTTAGAAGCAGCCGGTGAGAAAAGACTTTTACAACTCAATGAATCAGACGAGTTTCGTCTGCAAGCGTATGAAAATGCTAAGTTGTACAAGGAGAAGACAAAGCAGTGGTACGATAAGAAAATCCTCGAAAGAAATTTTGAGCCGGGTTAAAAGGTGCTTCTTTTTAACTCCCGTCTAAAATTATTCCCCGGGAAATTGAAGTCCCGATGGTCGGGGCCATTCATGGTTGTTAAGGTGTATCTGTATGGGGCAATAGAGGTCGAGGACCCTTATTTAGATAAAACCTTTAAGGTTAATGGTCAGTGCTTGAAGCACTACTGGGGCGGCGAGGTAGACTGGTAAAATACCTCCATTACCTTGGGAGACCCGGTGTAAGGCGGGATAAAAGTCAAGCCAATGACTCTAAATCAAGCGCTTGATGGGAGGCATCCCCATCTCAATATCAAACAAATTTCTTTTGTTTTTATTCATTTCAGTCTTATTTTGGTTTAGTTACTCTCTGTATTTCTTAGTAGTTCACTAGTTCTGTATAGTGCTTAGTTCAGTATCAAGTGCATGTTAGTATGTTCAACAACATGTGTTTTAGGGTCTTTAGTAGTTAGATGCTATTTACAGTGTTTGTAGTCTTCTATAGTTGTGTTGTTGCCTAATATGAAGTTTTGGCTTTTGCAGGATTATTTAACTTAGTATCAGAAATTCAGATGCCGCGCCGTAGTGCCACAGTTTATATTGGTGCTCGCGTCGCAGCCACCGGAGTCGTACTGAGGCCTCATTTTTCACGCTGTAGCGCCAAACCAAGAGGTTACCCACTTGAAACTCGCGACGCAATGCTGATTTCCATATACAAATTCACGCCGCAGCACCATGGCTAAGGTGAACACACTATGAACTCGCGCCCCAGTGTCGTTATCGGCTTCATAGCGCAATGGCCTAGACAGAAAACTCGCGCCCCAGCGCCATTATCCGCGCTGCAGTGCCAAGGTGCATTGGTACCTACTGAAAACTCGCATTGCAGCGCCACCCCATGCTTTAACTTTCACACCGCAGCGCCACCAATGGGCAATACTTTCTAGAAACTCATGCCACAGCGCTGAGCTCTCGCGCCCCTGCGCCAAATTAAACCCATGCATGTGCCGCAACGCCATGCACCGCGCCGCAGCACCAAGTCTGAAATTTTATTTTTAAGACGCGTCTGTTCAGTTTTACAGCAGTTTTTCTTTTCCTTTCAACAGTTTGTCTCCTCCGTCCCTTCTTCTTTCAAGAGCCGTTAGGCTGCCTAACCGTCACATCCGTTAGTATTCTACCGTTCAAAGGCCAACCGTCGTGTAGTTATTGTTCGGACCATTGTTTCCTCTCTCCTCTCTGACGTCTATGTCTATATAAGCAGAGCAAGGTAAGGATTTTGTATCTGTTTCTTCCCTATCTCAGTTGGGTGTGCAAAATTTGCAAATTAGTACAAGTCTTTGGCTTTTCATTCTCCGAATTATGGGTTCTAAGCGTCCAAGAACCAGTATTGGTCCCCCTCCTCCATCCTCTTCTCGAACTCCTGTTTCCGCTTGGGATGCTGTCAAATTTCCAATGGAAGAGGCCTATAAGCGCTATACTCAAAATTTCCTAGCGCGTAGTTTGGTGCCTGAGAGAGGGCTTAGGCCTGATGACAAATTAAATGGTCACATGATGGCTATGATTATCAACATGAAGTGGATTCATTTTACCAAGCCGCCTGAATCAGCAATTGTTGCAGTGGTAAAAGAATTCTATGCTAATGCCAATGTTGATGGCCCTTCGGCGGTGCCAGTGCAGGGAAAGTTAATTCCATTTGATAGATGGGCTATCAATGCAGTTTATGGGACTCCCGACTATGACGGTAACGGCTACTTGGAGGTTGGGCTTCGGAGTTACAACACAGACGACATCATTATTAAACACTGCAAGCCTGGGACTGTATGGAAAACTAATGAGTTCCATGGTGAAAAGACGTCATTCCCCCAACAGGCCTTAATTCATTATGGTAAGGCTTGGTACTCGTTTATTTGTGCTAATATCATGCCTACACGTCACTTGAGCGATGTAACCCAAGAGAGGGCAATTCTGCTCTATGCCATTATTACGGGTTTAAAATTTGTTGTAGGGGTACTTATTAACGAGTTCATTAAGAAGGCTATAAGGAGAAATGTTATGTCAGGCCTCCCACACCCGTCTCTAATTACCCGTCTATGCAAAAGGGCGGGTGTTCAGTGGGAGAAGGAAGATGTCACCCTACCACCCATGGATGTTATTTATCATCATCTCATAGGCCGTTATGGAGTCTGGGAAGGAGCAGCGTTACATCCCTGAGGAGAGGGCTTTTTGCCAGTGCCTCAGCCGCCGCCATCCAGTGATCCGATGCCATCCACTGAAGCGGGTACCTCCACGCACGTGCCTCAGCCCCCTTCATTTGAGACCATCCATTCTGGGACCCTTGCGGAGATTTTGAATAGCCTAAACTTTCTGCACTGCAAAGTAGACACTGTCGCCCAATGGCAGAACCAATTCCATCACTACCATGCAGAGTTCGCGAATACACTCTCCAACATCCATACTGCTCATGGAGGAGATGACGCTGATTTCATGCCCTTTCCATTTCTAGCACATCCAATTTATGCTCCGTATCCACCATAATCTCTGCCTGCTGAGGAGGCCCGCGCAGATGAGCCGATGAATGTGGCGGATGATGGTGATGAAGATGATCTTGAGGTGGTCGGTGATGAAGGTGGCAATGCTCCGGATGCTTGATGATGAAGTTTAGAGGCCATTGAGGACACTGGCCAAATTGCAAGTATGGGGGGAGAATTTCTTTTATTTTAGTTATATATAAATTGTGTTAATTTAGTATTATTTTATTTGAACTGCTATGATGTGTAAGTTTATTGATGTTTATTGTGTGAGGGTTGAGAGAATCACTTGGGCTGGATAGCCCCAGACTACTTATTTAACTATGTTTTATGTATGTTGATTATTATTGCGGTTAATGGTTTTATGTTGTGATTGGTTTATTTTGGATGCATGTTTTGCATAGTAGTATTTTAATTTATATATGAATGCATGTTTTTGGTTGTATATCTTATGTTTATAATTATTATCATGTTGGGATTGTGTAGTTGCCAGGTGATATTTGGGGATATCTTGACTAAATCAGATATTATTTTGTGGATAGCCATAGTTTTTGGGGTTTACACTGATTATTGGTATACTTAATGCCATGTGTTATAGCTTTACCTTATTTTGATAGGGGTACTTTATATTTTATAGTTTTTGCCTATTACATTTTGATTAACTCTAACCCCTAGCCCAGAATCGTTTATATCTTTGGGTTAGGGTATTTTAGCGCTTAAGTTTTGATTGTGGCCTATGACATGCGCTAGGTAATTATATCGTTTTCTTAGAGTAGTGTCAAATTTTTGTGAACTAGGGGGGTTCTAATGAGATAAGTCGAGACTATTTTGGATCCATCTTTTTAGCGAGCACTGGCCAATTGCCTTTTCTAGTTATGTGTCCAGATTTAGGTAGTCTTTTTATTGTGTTGAAAATTTGTACGCTGTTAAAACTCTGTTGATTTCAAGATAATAAAAGACTTAGAGGCTTTTACACTTTCGGGTCTATAGTTTTATTTAATAAAAAAAATTAAAAAAAAATTATTATAATAACAGTCCTGCGGTGGGTTGAGATGGAGCGTGGAAACGCACTCGCCCATAAACGCGGACTGGTAAAATCTATTTTGGACTTATGTTGATTACGTGGCCTTTGTTGCTTGAGTTATTAGATTCATTGATCGAAAACTCGCTAATGAGTGCTCTGTTTAGCCTAGAAGTTATCAAGTACTGTCTGGGTCAAAATTTACTTCATATTACTAGAACCTTTTGATCCTTTCTTGTTTTTGCATCTTGTTCTTAATGCTTGTTAATTATGTGGGTTGCATAGTAAGTTTATTGGTTATCACAGTCGACTGTGTGATCTTAATTTGGGTTATGGCTAGTTAAGATGTTTGGTCTGCACACACACACAGAATGGATCGATTACAGTCTCATACTTATTAATAGACATTAAGCCCTCATTCGTATTCGTGTTTGTCCTATTCTCAGAGGGTGTTTATGATTGTGATTAGAGGCCATGGTATTAGTCTATAGGATTAGTTTTCATTCGTATCTTGCAGTAATGGGGTATGGATGTCTGATAGTTTGCTTGAGGACAAGCAAAAGCTTAAGTTTGGGGGTATTTGATGAGTGGGATTTATACCTGCGAATCAGATCCTTTATGGCTTAAGATGTTTCCTATTTTTGGCGATTTAATTAGCTTTTATTTATATTTCATTGTTATTATGTTTAATTTCTATGATGCAACACTTTAGAGATCTTTTCCAGTTTCCAAGGGCTTAATGGGCATTTTTGGTGTATTAGCGTAGCATGACTGGAGTTATAGTTAGAGCAGCAGCACCATACCACCTTGTAATATCATCGAATTTTGGAATCTTGCTTGTGACTCCAAGGATAAACCAAGGTCCTGCACTGCAGCGCCATGCCCTATCTTGGGCTGATGTCATCCTTGCGCCAAGGCCTCTTCATGAAGTCGTGCCAGCAATATGACCTCCGATATTTTTAGCAAATGACGTGGCGTACGGCGCCACTTGCTACTTTCAATGCTTTCGCGGCGCATGTAGCTCCAGCTCGATCATCAAACAAGAAAGGGCTTTAAATGACCTAAAGAGAAAGGAGATGAATGACTTAATACTTAGCCACCTGCAATAGAAATATTCAGACAAATAGCGTAGACTAGAAATATTTATTATAGTATTAATTCCTTAGAAGAGAAAGAAGTTGTGTTTGAAGGAGGAAGAGTTATTGCATCCGACAAGAGCTCAGGAGCTACACGGAAAAGAGAAGATTTGGAGACAAAACACTTCAAATAGGAGTTTTCTTATTCCAAATCTCCCATTTATTTGTGTATTATTCGAGAATGTGGAATGTATTAAAAATGTGTTTTAGTACCATGGATATGAATTAACTCCATTTTTAGGATTGCAATGTAACCTTATGTTTAGCTTAATTAACTTTCTCTCTTATTTTATATAATGAATCATTTGTGAATGGGTTGTTGTATTTCTTACTTAATGACTAATTTCTTGATAGAGAAATTAGTATTGATATTAACGGAGATTGAAAAATGGATGTTATTATCTAGCCTTTAAATACAACAACACCTGTTATGACCATGCCAATGGAATGTGTGCATAAACTGCTAATAGGATAGACATATCTCTACTTGCCTTGTGTAGCCTTGAGACTTAGCTTGATGACCTTGGCCTAGTTATTTTCACCAATAGACATATTGTGATTTATCAGGCTAGGGATGTGCATTTGACCTTCGACAGAAGCTTATGTGTATTTACTGTTCTCGGCTGACCATTCCTTGATTCGTTTGTAATGTGGAGAGTTAGGAGATTACGCGTTGCATTAGGGGAATTGTAATCCTATCTTGACTTCCAAGCACAACTACTTCTCTTATTCTTACAGTTTTAATCACATAGCTTAACCAACCATCTTATTTCACTTGTTTAGATAAGGTAGTAAAGACTTTACCTTAGTATTTGTTTATCTCTTAAGACTTTGTCCTCGTGGGTTCGACACTCAACTTATCATATATTACTTGTGGACCGCGTAAGCTTGCGCGTGATTTAGCAATAGCAAAATTGACCAATATGCACCATCATCATCTAGATTTGCTAAGTCTCTGAGCTTTTGGTAGACTTCGGCACTTAGCAATCCTGAACCCTTCTTGAATGTTTTGCAAACATGATTTTGCATCTATCCGTTCTTTTTAGCTTTTGGTTCATGGTGATCCGTAAAAGCGACTCTCTTGATCTTCTTTGTACTCGCCACTTTTCCGAATGCTATCTTCTTGGCCTTCTCGGCTCTCAGCTTAGCTGCCATCTTCAGTGGCATTCTCATCTTTGTTGAGTGAAGCTTTAGTCTATTCGAGTCCTTCTTCAAGGTTCCTTCACTTCCACCTTTGTAGTCTCACTGTCACTGAGACTTGTTCTGTTTAGCTCTTGTGGAACTCGTAAAGTCAACAATATAGCATTCTAACAACTCAACGATTCTGCAACTTCAGCAACTCTTGATCTTTGAAGCTCTGGCTGATATATACTCCTTCCCAATCTTCCCATTGGAATATAGCAGTTGAAAGTAGTTTGAATTGCCTCGCAGATCTCGAGTTATTTGATGTAGACTGCAGATGTGACATGACATCCCCTTTTTTATCTTTCTGACACTGCAGTCTACTGTTTCACCTACCCCATCAGAGATGTCACTTTGATGCCTCGGGCAGGTAATCTTCTTTATTTCTTCTTTCTGACTTCTTGATTAGAACATCAGAGATTGTCCTTTTGCATCGATGCTCTCAACTAGCAATGTTCAAATATCAGTCTTCAGATTGAACCATTATCAATGCTTCAATCCTCAGATGACAGAACTCTATGATTCTGATGTATATGTTCTTGGACCTGATCATAGTGTCATGTTGAATGTTACTCATCGACCAGTTGAGACAACACTACGATCCTGAAGAGTGTTCATTGTATCTTCAATGTAGAACACTTCTTTCTTCATTTATGCAGTGCTTCAATACTTCTATTTACCTTGACTGATCTCAGGAACTGATAGCTTGACTCCTTGTTCTGGTCTCTTCTGAATAGCAAGACACCTCAGATTTGTGTCATGCCCAGCTCGCTTTCTCCTTTTGATCTCCCTTTCACTTATCATCAATGGACTGACCTATGCTTAATCACTTTATCCTTGTTCTTTAGAAACCGACCAGTATCTCTGTGTACACTTAATCAGTTCCTTCTTTACTTGGTAAATACTACTATCCTGGTTGACCCCAAGATCGTTGTCTTCTGTTCAATGGAGTGCTCATTTGTTGAGAATCGTGTTTGCTCTACGATTCTGCCTTGGCGTTGTGAGCACATCTGTTGAAGCCTTAGTTTTGCACTCTACGATTCCGCCTTGGGTTGTGCAGACACTACGACTCCGAGATCAGATCTTGACACTCTATGATTTTTGCCTTTATGCTCATTGTCTTTATCTGATCTTGCTTCGACTACGATCTCTGCCTCTGAATTGATCAGTAGACTCTACGACTTCGAGTGTAATCTACGATTCTTGACTTGGCTTCGGCAGATACTCGGTCGGCTCTTAAACAGGTTGTCTCTATGATTCTGAACATGACTTCCTCAGTAGACTACGGCTATGAAAACGTTTTCCTCGAAACACTACGATCCTTCCTCGTCTCTCCTGGCAGTCTACGAACTCCGAGATCTACTATCTTGCAGACTACGATTCTGCCTTGATAGCTCTCGAGTTTTCCTTGACTCTCCTGGCAGACTACGATATCTGGTGCAAAGTGTTTCTAACGATCGAGACAAGCCTATCTATTACATTATAAGATCAACCTAACAAGCTTGATCTTTCTATATTTATAGTCCTTGTAAATCATTTCTTTTTAAGGACTTTACAAAGTTATTTTTCTTATGTAGGATCAACCTAACATATTTGATCAATTCATTCTAAGTCCTTGTACATATATTCCTATTATCTATCAAAGAACTTTATAGCTTTTCTTAATGCAAGCACACTTGCATATTCATTCATTTATATCATAATCAAACCATACATAAGTAGGAATATCATTCACATGCTTATTCCTAAAACATTGGAATCAAACCGTCTTGAGTGTGGGCTGATTGAAGGTAGCAAAGCTGTGATTCTTTCCTCATTGATCAGCATTTGCAAGATTTCTTCCATCAGTTGGCCTAAATAGGTGAATTCCATTTTATTGGCGTAGTCCCGATGGGCTTTAGCTTTTGCTCTTTTTGCATTCTTATCCTCTAGTGTTTCACTTTCTGGAGTAAGTGGTGGAGTACTTGTAATAAGAAGGACGAGGCTAGCATGCTCCTGGCTGAATAATTGACGTGTGACTTGCTGTTGATGAACCACAAGTTTTGCCAATTGGTTGACTTGTTCTCCAAGAGCTTTTATTTCCCGTTCCATCATAAACTGAAACTATGCATAATCTCATCTGTCTGCACTATCCTTGCTCGTGTGGGATGATCCACAAACAAAATGGGAGTTCTGTCCACTGCTCTAATTAATCATGTTAACCTCCTCTTCCTTGTGTTGAGGGAGAAGGTTTTCTTGCACATGGGGTTGGTCGGGTTTAGTTACCACGATCTCACCATTGTAAATTAAATCATGGATCTTATGCTTAAGGGCCCAACAATCTTGAGTGTCATGGCCAAGAGCTCCAGCATGGTAAGCACATGTCTTACTTGCATTGAAACCCTTTCCACTCAGATTAGGTTGTAGAAGAAGATGGGTAATTTTCTTCTAAGTTGTCAGAAGTTTGAGAATATTTTTGAGTGAGTCCCCTAAGGGTGTGAACACTCGTGTACGTCTGACTTCTCCACTCTTTGGCAATGGAGGGTTGGAAGACTGTGCTTGGAAAGGGGAATAGTTTCTCCTCTGAATAGGCATGTTCTGACTGCCTTTTTGTCCTTGTAGTATCAAGGAAACATCCTCCTCTTTCTTCTTATGGACCCTCCGGGGGTTGTTCTCATAACTTCCAGATTGGATGTGCTCAGCTACAGCTTTTAGAGCGGCAAGGTCTTGAATCTTTCCTGATTTCAATCCCATCTCAGCCATTTTTCCGTGTTTAATCATTTCAGAGAATGGCTTGCCTATGACAACTAAGACCCTCTCATAAAAGGGAGCTTCTTGAATGTCTATAAAGGTCATCACCATTTCAGACTTAGTCATAGATGGAATAACTTGAGCAGCTAGACGCCTCCATCTTTGGGCATACTCTCTGAAGGACTCATTGACTTGTTTCCTGACCTTGGTAATTTGGCACCGGTCTGGAGCCATCTGAGTTTGGAAACTGTACTGACTGAGGAAAGCGTGGGCTAACTCCTCCTAGCTATGAATCTTGGAGTTGTCCAATCTGGTGTACCATGCTCTGGCTTCTCCAGTCAAAATTTTCTGAAACAGCTGCATCCTGAGCTTTTCATCCTCGGAATAAGATCCGAGTTCTCCAATTAATACTTTTAAATGTGTGTAAAGATCTCCCAATCCATTATACTTTTCAAAATCAGGAGTCTTGAATTTTTCTGGATAATAAACCCCAGGGAAGATGAAAAGGTCAGAATATGAAACACTCATGTGTGCTCCAATCCCTTTAATGGACCGAATAGTCTCTTCCGTTTATAATACTTTTTTTCTAATATCACTAGTGTCTAGATCTTCTTTGAGATGGGTGACTTCAGGGAATTTGTTGGTTTTGTCCAACTGAGACTCAGGTTCTGGAATTTCTTTGTCCGGACCCTGGGTTCCTCCATGTGCAGAGAATTCTGTATGTATGGGTATTTGTGGAACTTGAGTGGACTTGTGCAGTTCTTTGAGCAGAACAGCCAACTCTATAATTTGGTTACTTAATCCTTCGAACTCCTCATGAGAAACAGGAGTAGGATTAGACTGGCCAGATGTAGCCATGTTTGGCTGTAGGCTTATTGCCTTTTTGGAATTTGAATGGATAACAGGACCAATTGTTTCCCTACAAAAAGACTTATGTAGTTTAGTCTTAGGGAATGTATAAATTTTACATGTAATGTAATGTGTCCGTTTTTAGGAGTATTATCCTGCAAAACGGATGTCAGTTATTTTAATGACAAGATAACATGACAAGGTTAGATAAAAAAAAAGGGAATGCCTGTGCACATATTCCTTTATATTTTACAATACATTGAGATTGACATGGAAATGAAATTACTAGTGATTACAATTACAAGTAATTAAAATGGGAAGGTATGAAGAGACTTCCCTCTGCGTTTGGTTTATCAGAGGCTGACCTATCTTAGGCTACTCTCGCATCTTTTGGCATAGCCCGGGCTTGATTAAGCAAAGGGAATGTGTTAGGTACCCCACTTCCGTGGTGACACGGTTACCTCCTTTTCTATTTAAACCCCAAATGTGTGACGCCCCAAAATAGGTATACATCACCCATCTTGAGTCGCCAAATACATGGTACAAAATTCAAATACAACTTAATTATACAACAAATGTGTAAAATACGACAAAACATAATCTAAGAGTTTTAATAAGAATATTGTCATCTAGACAATATCCACACTCAATGGAGTCCTCATTACATTTATTGTCACACTATTTAATGTAATAGTGAGGACTACTAATGCTATCATCCGGACCGTCACTCCGCTTCCCGACTAGTCCCCGCCACGCTCTCATTTCCTCAAGAGAACAAATGAAAGAAAAGGTGAGCTCAACTAGCCCAAGAAGAAATATTATGACTAAGATAATGCAAAATAAATTATCATTAGTCTTCAACAATGTTAAACCGATAAAATACAATAGACATCAAGTTTAACTGCAATGAATAAGCAATCCATTAGAAGAGTCAAGTAGAGCATGATATCTACTATCTTCTATGATTTAAAATGTTTTCATCAATTTTTATCACGAGACTCAAAATTTAATAAATAAACCACATCATCGAGTCATCCTCGCACTACGGGCCAAGGATATTCATTAAATCATCAATGGTCATGACTATACCGAATAATCCTCGGTCATAATCATACCAAAAATCGTCCATCAATGCACTATGTGCTATCGAGGACTTTTACCACATCATTTATAACATTATGTGTCATGATTATACCGAATAATCCTCGGTCATAATCATACCAAGTCCATCTACGCACGTAAGCCAAAGATGACTTTCATCACAATATAAGCATGAGGATGATGACAATGACATAATAATTCAATAAAACAAGTTCAAGAATAAATTTTAAAGATTTATAAGTTAATTTATCTTGAAATCAATTACGCCCAAATTGTCAACATGATATCGCCAGGAGTAAAATTCAAGAATGCTCGTAAGAATATTTCCATGAAAAGATACCGGATGAAGCGCAAATATCCGTGATATTCTACTAATTTCATGGAGTATAGAAGCCAAAACTTTAACCAAATGAGTATCATAGAATATATGAAATCGCAAATGGATTTTCACCCGCCATGCAGTAATCCACATAGATGCATCATTTCCACAATTTAATAAGGAATGAATACGAAGGATCATTCACCATGCATGTGATAATCCACATGACAAAGTTATTCCAATGTAATAATAAAGAATGGAACTGTGTCATGCGTGAATCCGCATGCATGTGATATTCCAAAAAATAATAAAGAATGGAATAATGTAAGAATTCACCATGCATGCGATAGAGGCGCATGCATAAGTTATTCCAATGTAATAATAAAGAATGGAACTGTGTCTAGCGTAATCCGCATGCATGCATGTGATATTCCAATAAAGAATAATAAAGAATGGAATAACAAAGAATTCACTGCATGCATGCGATAGACCATGCATGATAAAAAGTTATTCTCCAAATGTAATAATAAAGAATGGAACCAGTCTAAAGCGTAATCCGCATGCATAGGATATTCCAATGTAATAATAAAGAATGGAATAATGTAAGAATTTCACCATGTATGTGATACTTCATGACAGACAAAGTTATTCCAACATAATAATAAAGAATGGA
The DNA here is from genome assembly GCA_020205605.1 of Panax ginseng. NCBI lineage: Eukaryota > Viridiplantae > Streptophyta > Magnoliopsida > Apiales > Araliaceae > Panax > Panax ginseng. Next base: position 129,666 of record JAINUU010000060.1, read on the forward strand.
ATAATAGAAGCTCTCTTCATGAATATGAAAGAAATAATACCCCTTACCTTAGAAAGAAATCTGATAATCGAGTAGTAGAGGTAGAAAAACTTCTTTTTCTTTCTCTCTATAATTTCTCTCTATAATAATTCTATAATCTATAGCTTTAGTGAATTGGTGAGAAATGAAGGAAGAATGAGCTTCTATTTATAGAAAAATATAGTTTCGATAATTGCACATTTTGGGGCTCAAAATATTACAAAGACAATACCTTCAACTTTTCTTTCATTTTTAATTTAGTCCCGCAAGTATTATCAAACTTGCACCACCTCCCCTAATAGTAAATAATGTGAATCAATAGTTCAATCATGTGAATCAATAGTTATAATCATGTGAAAATACTAATTACAAGATAGTACTCCATCTATACCTCCATTTTTAACTAGTCATGCAAGTATTATCAATCTTGCACCAACTCCCCTAATAGTACAAGAATGTGAATCAATAGTACACACATGTGAACAAATAGTTATAATCATGTGAATTAATAGCAATTAATTGCTCATTTATCCGATTAATTACCCGATCGGTCGTCAAGATAACTTCCAGACATCAATTAATATCGAAATAAATGTCGATTTCCACTAACACTAATAATTCCAACACAATGGAACTATCAATTTCATCTTTAATCAACACTTAACTTATTCATCATTAATATTATAACTCACAATATTTAACAACCGTGTCGCTCCTGTGAAAGAGGGGCTTTTCGATAAGGATTTCTCCTTATCGGGCGCCGCAATTAGATGACCAAACCTCTCCTCGATGTAACTTCTAGACATTATAAATATTATAATTTAATAATATGAATAACTTTTTGTCGTCTCAATTATTGATTTAATAATATATCATATTATGCAGATGATATCGTGACAATAATCGAATCAATAATATGAGAGATATGATGCAACAATTATCGTAGCAATAATTGAGTATAATCGAGTGACTTCTCACGAAGCATCAATAATCAATACCGTGTGCTACTATGCAACCACGCCAGACATACTATATTTTTACTACCGTAGTAGTTCAATTTTAACGGTAAAACTTCCGCCGTTATTTTTATAAAAAGATAATTATGTCATTTTCTAACTACGACAATACTTCCGCTGTGGGGTCCACTAATGATTGTGTCGTCGCATTTAATATTCCTCGTTAAAACGAATATTCTCCCAACCAATCGAATATTATATAACCACTTGCTTACTTTGCAAAATTTGTAAATATTACCCACAACTATAACATTATATCAAATCCACACCATAATATTCAAAAATATATTTTGAGAAAATTATTCTTTATTCATAAAAGTTGGGGTCTTACAACCTCCCTTCTTATGAAATTTCATCCTCGAAAAATTAGGTGCGTACTGGTATGTCAAGAGGTGAGGATACCTTGATTTCATCTCGATTCTAACTCCTGTGTCATTTCCTCCACATCGTGGTTTCTCCACAAAACTTTGACTTGAGGTATAACTTTAGAGCGTAGAATATGATCCTTCTTATCCAAGATTTTAACAGTAACTCTTCATATGTTAAATCTTCCTCTATCTCTCGCCCGGTTCTAATTCAATAATATGGTTCGGTCTTTCACATATTTACGTAATATAGATATGTGAAAAACGTTATGAACACGAGACATACTTGGCAGTAAGGCGTAGTCTATAGGCCACAGCCCTACTCGATCGAGGATTAAAATGGGCCAATGAATCGAGGATCGAGCTTTTCTCTCTTTCCAAATCTTGTAACTCCTTTCCATGGAGCAACACGTAATAAACACATGATCTCCAATATCAATTCCACGCCTTTTCGATGAAGATCAAGATAACTCTTTTGTCGATCTTGTGAGGTTTTTATACGTTGTTTCGGATCGCTTGAATCTTTTTTCGTAGTCATACACGCACTCAAATCCGGGTCCCAACAACGTTGCTTCACCCACCTCATCCCAAAGATACCGAGAACGACACTTTCTTCCATACAACGCCTCAAATGGAGCCATGCCAATACTTGCTTGATAACTATTGTTGTAGGAAAACTCCACCAATGGTAAGAACTTGTCCCAACTTCCTTGAAGTCAAGGACACAGTAGTCTTAATAAATCTTCAAGAGTTTGAATAGTCCTTTCCGATCGCCCATCCGCTTTGAGGATGATATGCCAAACTAAATCATAAACTGCGCTCATAGCTTTTTGCAAACTAACCCAAAATCTTGAAGTGAATCTGGGTCTCGATCGTAAACTATGGATACCGGCATACCATGCAATCTTACGATCTCGCTTATGTACATACTAGCAAGACGCTCAAGTGTAAAAGTTTCTCAGACGGTAAGAAATGAGCAGACTTGGTCAATCTATCAACAATGACCCAAATCGCATCTATGCCTTGAGAAACCTTGGGAAGACCAAGAATCTAAATCCATGGTAATGTGCTCCCACTTCCATTCGGAATTTCAAGTGGTTGCAATGGACCTTTTGGCACTTGATGCTCCGCCTTGACTCGCTGACAAGTTAGACACCTCGAGATAAACCCCGCTATATCTCTCTCTTCATATTGCTTCCACCAAAATGTATGTCAAGATCACGATACATTTTGGTACTCCCAAGATGGATTGCAAACGTGTGTGTTGTGCTTCCATCATGATTTTATACTTCAAGTCGTAATCGTTAGAACACAAAGTCCGGAGTTGACTCAAGTATTCCTTCTTCATCGATTCTTGCTTCCGAATAGCACCTTCTTGCACTTTCTTCTTCATACGCATCACCTCCTGTGTCCGTAGTTTGAGCAAATTTTAACTTTATCGATTAAAAGTCGGTTCCACTCAGATATTCGCCATCATCACATGGGTCCTCGAGTCTTTAACTCTATTTCCATCCTTTCCAAGTCATACAAAATGGGTCTTTTGCGTTGATAATATCAAGCACTGCATTCGCATATGATCTTCTACTCAATGCGCGCCTACTACTACGCTCGCTTTTTCCAGATGGTATCGATGGTATGATCATAATCTTTCAACAACTCAAGCCATCGTCATTGCCGCATGTTGAGTTCCTTTTGAGTGAAGAAATATTTGAGGCTTTTATGATCCCAGATAGATCTCCACTTTCTCTCCATGTGTAATGCCTCCAAATCTTAAGCACAAAAACGATCGGCCGCTAACTCTAGATCATGAGTAGGATAATTCCTCTCATATTCTTTTGAGTTGTCGAGAGGCATAGGCTATGACTTTCCCATGTTGCATGAGAACACATCCTAACCCTTTGCCTGAAGCATCACTGTAGATGACAAATCCCTCCGAGCCAGATGGTATTGTCGTAACAAAAATAAATGAGTCTCCTCTGAGTTCTTGAAAACTCTTTTCACATTCCTCGCTCCAACCAAATTTTGTATCTTTTCGAGTCACCGAGTTAATGGAGTAGCGATTCGAGAAAACCCTTCTACTTAATCTCCGATAATAACCAGCTAAGCCGAGAAAGCTACGTGATTTGGATCATCGACTTAGGTTGCTCCCAGCTTTGAATTGCTTCAATCTTTGTCGGGTCAACAGATATTCCATGATTTGATATCACGTGCCCAAGGAATGCAACTTCCTCAAGCCAGAACTCACATTTCTTCAACTTGGCATAAAGCTTGTTTTCACGTAAGCTTTTGGAGTATCAAATTTCAAGTGTTGCTTTCATGGTCTTCATGGGTTTTGGAGTATATGAGGATGTCATCAATAAAGACGACCACAAAGTGATCCAAATATTCCTTGAATACTTGGCATCATCATATCCATGAAGGCAAAGCAGAGCATTAGTCAATCCAAAAGACATGACTAGGAATTCATAATGCCCGCATCGAGTTCGAAAAGTAGTCTTTTGAATGTCATCGCTTTTAATCTTCAATCGATGATATCCTAACGAAGATCAATCTTTTGAAAAGAATTTGGCTCCTTGCAATCGGGTCAAACAGTCATCAATGCGAGGCAATGGGTACCTATTTTTGATGGTGACATGATTCAACTCCCGATAATCAATACAAAGTCGATACTTCCATCTTTCTTCTTCACTTAATAGTAACAGAGCACCCCAAGGAGACGTATTAGGACGAATGAAACCGATGTCTAACAATTCCTCAGTAGTTGGGTTTTAACTCAAGTTCAATAGAGCCATTCGATATGGGCTTTTGAAATGGGTTTTGTACCGGATTCAAGGTCGATACAAAATTCAATTTCACGCCCGGGGTAGGCCAGAAGTTCTTCGTGGAATACGTCAGAAATTTATTAACAATAGAAATATCATTCAAATCGACGATTTTATTTAAATCCGTGATATGGGCTAAGAAAGCTTGACATCCGCTTTTTCAATAAACGAATAGCTTTATGACTTGATATGACAGTTGATTGATTTTAGTGGTTTGGTCGTTGAATTCGCATAATAGGTTGGTTAGAATATGAAAGCTAACAACCTTATTAAAATAATCGATTTTAGCATGATGAGTAGTTAACCAATCAACCCCTAAAATCACATCAAATGCAAGTATTTTCAAAGAAATAAGATCGACAGGTAACGTGTGGTTACCGATTTGAATCAAACAAGACTTATAAACCGTGGATGTAATGAAGGTTTCTCCCAACGGAGTTTCAACAGATAAGTCAAAGTCTAATTTCTCCGAGTCAAATTTAAACGTTGAGCGCAAAGAGAGAAATAAAGGAATGGGTAGAACCCAGATCAAATAAAGTATAAACTTCGCTAGAGTTTATGATTAGCTTACCCGTGATCACCTCGCTCGATTCCTCGCTTTTGGGAGGTTACGACAAACGCCTCCTTGAACTACCGGGTTTTGTCTTGTCTCGGGACACCTTTGATGCCTCCATCCCAACTGGACTTGACTTTGGTGCACGATATAAAATCGGGCTAGGTGACCTTCTTTTCCACAATTATAACACGCTTTGATCAGATCGTGCGCTTTGGACTTATGTGTCCTTCCTCCACATTTGTAACATACGACCCGGTGGTCGTTCTCCTTCCTTAACAACAAAAAGTGGTGCCGACGCCTTTCCATCCTTGTTGAATCTCCTCTTCTTGAAATGTCCACTCTTATTGTCATGGCCATGATTACCACCAAGTGATTATCATTTCGCATGTTGATTCCTCCACGCTTGTTGTCACCGCTTCGATGATCGCTACCACCGGTATTATCGACTTGTTTGGTTTGCTCTTTCTTGGTTGGGTTGACTCATTATCGCGCTTCCAATAATCGAGCCCTATTCACAACATCCGAATACAAACATATTTTATGAGAAATTAGGTATCGACGTATCTCGTGTTTCAAACCTCTTAGAAACATCCGCCATTCTCTCCTCATTATCAACCAAGTGGGACGCAAACCGAGACAACTAGGCAAACTTAGCTTCAGATCATGCCACTGGCCATATATTTTTGCTCAAGCTTGATGAACTCTACCTCCTTCATGTGATTTAATACTTTCAAGAAAGTACTTGTCATTGAACAACTCTTGAACTTCTCCCAAGACATTTTGAGTGCGGCAGTTGAGTACGCTTTACAGATTCCCACCAAAGATCGCCTCTTCTCGTAAACATGAAGGTGGCAAAGGGAACCTTTTGCTCCTCTGAGCATCCCAAGACATCAAATATCTTGTTGATCCGCTTTATCCACGCCTCCGCTTTAAGTGGTTTTGGCTCTCCAAAAACTCGTGGTCCCAGCCTTGAACTCGCTTAGCGGTGACCATCCGAGAGTTGTCGTTGTTTCCACCGCATTTTGGACAGAGCCGCTTTACCGATGTTGCATGAATTGCATAAAGCCTCCGAACATCCCATCGCTCACCATTTCATCGATGTTATTGTTTATATGAGGATTATTGTCTTTCTGCTGCACATTATCCGGCATTAATCTGTGGTGACTCAACGGGCCTCATGTGCTTCATTGTTTATCTCAACATTTTTTGGATGCCATTTCAAATATCGCCACAAAACAAGGGTTAATTAACATATCACATATTATCCCTATACTCTAACCGACCAATTAAATACCAAATAAACTTAGGTAGGTCATACTAAGAAGGAATTCTGCTCTCCCTCCTAGTTCTTGTCTCACATCTCACCAGGATCATATCCCTAAGCTTTGATACTAACCGTGACGCCCCCAAAATAGGTATACATCACCCATCTTGAGTCGCCAAATACATGGTACAAAATTCAAATACAACTTAATTATACAACAAATGTGTAAAATACGACAAAACATAATCTAAGAGTTTTAATAAGAATATTGTCATCTAGACAATATCCACACTCAATGGAGTCCTCATTACATTTATTGTCACACTATTTAATGTAATAGTGAGGACTACTAATGCTATCATCTCGGACCATCACTCCGCTCCCCGACTAGTCCCTGCCACGCTCTCATTTCCTCAAGAGAACAAATGAAAGAAAGGGTGAGCTCAACTAGCCCAGTAAGAAATATTATGACTAAGATAATGCAGAATAAATTATCATTAGTCTTCAACAATGTTAAACTGATAAAATACAATAGACATCAAGTTTAACTGCAGCGGAATAAGTAATCCATTAGAAGAGTCAAGTAGAGCATGATATCTACTATCTTCTATGATTTAAAATGTTTTCATCAATTTTTATCGCTGAGACTCAACTTAATAAATAAACCACATCATCGAAGTCATCCTCGCACTACGGGCCAAGGATATTCATTAAATCATCAATGGTCATGACTATACCGAATAATCCCTGGTCATAATCATACCAAAAAACTGTCCATCAATGCACTACAGGCTACTGAGGACTTTTACCACATCATTTATAACATTACAGGTCATGATTATACCGAATAATCCTCGTCATAATCATACCAAGTCCATCTACGCACGTAAGCCAAAGATGACTTTCATCACAATATAAGCATGAGGATGATGACAATGACATAATAATTCAATAAAACAAGTTCAAGAATAAATTTTAAAGATTTATAAGTTAATTTATCTTGAAATCAATTACGCCCAAATTGTCAACATGACATCGCTTTGTGGAGTAAAATTCAAGAATGCTCGTAAGAATATTTCCATGAAAAGATACCGGATGAAGCGCAAATATCCGTGATATTCTACTAATTTCATGGAGTATAGAAGCCAAAACTTTAACCAAATGAGTATCATAGAATATATGAAATCGCAAATGGATTTTCACTCCGCCATGCAGAATCCACGTAGATAGATCATTTCCACAATTTAATAAGGAATGAATACAAAGGATCATTCACCATGCATGTGATAATCCACATGATAAAAGTTATTCCAATAGTAATAATAAAGAATGGAACAGTCATGCGTAATCCGCATGCATGTGATATTCCAACAAAATAATAAAGAATGGAATAATGTAAGAATTCACCATGCATGCGATAGACCGCATGCATGCATAAAGTTATTCCAACATAATAATAAAGAATGGAACTGTGTCTAGCGTAATCCGCATGCATGTGATATTCCAATGTAATAATAAAGAATGGAATAACAAAGAATTCACCATGCATACGATAGATCGCATGCAGAAAGTTATTCCAATGTAATAATAAAGAATGGAACCAGTCTAGCATAATCATGCATGTGATATTCCAATGTAATAATAAAGAATGGAATAACAAAGAATTCACCATGCATGCGATAATCGCATGCATAAAGTTATTCCAATGTAATAATAAAGAATGGAACCAGTCTAGCGTAATCCCAACATACATGTGATATTCCAAATGTAATAATAAAGAATGGAATAACAAAAGAATTTCACCATATATGCTAGATTTCATAGACAAAGTTATTCCAACATAATAATAAAGAATGGAATAATGTAAGCTCTCTTCATGAATACGAAAGAAATAATACCCCTTACCTTAGAAAGAAATTCGGATACTCGGAGTAGAGGTAGCAAACTTTCTTCTTCTTTCTCTTAATTTTCTCTATAATAATTGCTCTATAGCTTTAGTGAATTGGTGAGAAATGAAGGAAGAATGAGCTTCTATTTATAGGAAAATATAGTTTCGATAATTGCACGTTTTGGGGCTCAAAATATTACAGTACAATACCTTCAACTTTTCTTTCATTTTTAATTTAGTCCTGCAAGTATTATCAAACTTGCACCACCTCCCCTAATAGTAAATAATGTGAATCAATAGTTCAATCATGTGAATCAATAGTTATAATCATGTGAAAATACGAATTACAAAGATAAGACCTCCATCTATACCTCCATTTTTAACTTAGTCATGCAAGTATTATCAATCTTGCACCAACTCCCCTAATAGTACAAGAATGTGAATCAATAGTACACACATGTGAACAAATAGTTATAATCATGTGAATTAATAACAATTAATTGCTCATTTATCCGGTTAATTACCCGACTGGTCAGTATAACTTCCAGACATCAATTAATATCGAAATAAATGTCGATTTCCACTAACACTAATAATTCCAACACAATGGAACTATCAATTTCATCTTTAATCAACACGTAACTTATTCATCATTAATATTATAACTCACAATATTTAACAACCGTGTCGCTCCTGTGAAAGAGGGGGCTTTCCGATAAGGATTTCTCCTTATTGGCGCGCAATTAGATGACCAAACCTCTCCTTGACAAAACTTCTAGACATTATAAATATTATAATTTAATAATATAAATAACTTTGTCGTCTCAATTATTGATTTAATAATATATCATATTATGCAGATGATACTGTGACAATAATCGAATCAATAATATGAGAGATATGATGCAGCAATTACTGTAGCAATAATTGAGTATAATCGAGTGACTTCTCACGTAAGTATCAATAATCAATACCGTGTGCTACTATGCAACCACGCCAGACATTATTGATTACTTTTACTATCGGTAGTTCAACAGTTTAACTTAAAACTTGTAAATTATTTTAAAAAGATAATTATTTTTATAAAAAGATAATACTTCCGTCAGGGTTTTCTAATGACTATGCCGTAAGAATATTTCCGTTAAATGAAGGGTCCACCAATCGAAATTATATGTGCTTACTTTGCAAAATTTTAATATTACCAACAACTATAAAATTAATATTCCCCCACCAATCGAGAAAATATTATATAACCACTTGCTTACAATTTGCAAAATCTGGAAGTAAATATTACCCACAACTATAACATTATATCAAATCCACACCATAATATTCAAAAATATATTTCGAGAAAATTATTTTTTTATTCATAAAAGTTGGATATATATATATATATATATATATATATATATATATATATATATATATATATATGGGGAGCGATCCATAAGATCTATATGTTATGGGATAAAAAGTGGCATATAGGCTCTAATCCACACGTTTTATTGATGAAGGGCTACGATCAAAAGTTCTGACTACCCGTCTGGCTAGTAATACTAGCGAGACGTAATTAATATATAAAATCCCGGACGCTTGTGCCCTCCAATAGACCAAGACAGAGACAATATACTCGGCCCAAAAGTACAAGTAACTACAAAATCCGCTAGTAATACTAGCGTGACGGAATAGAGCAAAATATTTTATTATTCGTAGAAGTAGAAGTGGAGGACTTGAAAAAGAGGACCGGGGAAGAGGAAGTCTCTTGGATAAAAGTACGTTGAATCATCTAGCTACAAAAAGCCCGAAGGTGAGAAACTTGATTTTCATAAAGGAGACCGAGAGGAATCACATGCATTCATCAAGGCGGAAAGTGAGAACTTGATGTTCGGAAAGAAGACCAAGTGGAAGCACCTAGAGATACCATTTTACTAAACAACAACCTGAGAACATCCCGAAGGCGGAGAATGAAACCAGACTTGGTAAAGGCGGTTGAGAGTGTGGGATTACGATTCACGAAAGCTCCTGGAGGGATAAAGAAAATCAAGGAAATCCTAATGATGAAGAAAAGATGCCTACATGTGATGGCATCAAGTCCCCGGCAAGGAAGCTTAATGCGAGTTTATCAACTCATACCACAGATCTTGACCAAGAGAAGCCAGATCCGCTTGGGCCGAGAAAGCAAAGTGATAATCGAAAAACTTTGTAAGGGAAAAAAGTGTAGTTGCAATCAGAGTGTTCTCGCGTCGCTTTGGGAAAAGTGATGATGGAGTGAACGTCCATAATGTAGAAGACAATGTTTTTATTCTTTGTTTTTTCATGGTCCGCTAGTATTACTAGCGGACTCAGATATGCATTTCTCTTGACTAAGTGTTAAGGAGGCATAATCGTCCGGGCTTTTTTTTGATTTAAACGTCCGCTAGTAATACTAGCTTGACGATGTATACTCAACTCTAATCGTAGCCTTCATCAATAAAAGCGTGTGGATTAGAGTTTATATGTCACTTTTTATCCCATAGCATATAGATCTTTATGGATCGCTCTATATATATATATATATATATATATATATATATATATATATATATATATATATATATATATATATATATCATGTATTTCTATGGATAAAAATTGGACAAATAGCATCATAACCATATATTACATAAATTAAGGACGGAGATTAAAAATAGAATTACGCCGTCCTCTAGTTGAACTAGCGGACGCTTAATAATAAATTTTGAATGAGTAGCCCCTAACGCTGGATTTCATGGGATAAAACTCCATCCGCTAGATGATCTAGCGGAACACTAAATCATCAGAATCAAGAGTATATAAAGGAGCTGGAGAGAGAAAAGATGGAGGAGAAAAGATGGAGAGATGGGTTTCTGGAGAGGGAAAGGTTGGTCCATTGTGGTGAAGAGAGGTTGGTACAGAGGAGTGGAGTGCCGTTTGTGAAAACCCATTTCAGTCCTCGCCATTGACACAGAGGTACAGAGGTATTCCATGAAGATAATAGCAGATTCTCTGTTTTGCCCTGTAATGAGGGTTTGATTTTTGTCAAAAGGAGGGAAGCGTCTGAGGAAGAAGATAAAGATAGACTGAGAATAGTGTTTGGTGAAAGAGTGAATGTGATTAAGAAGTTAATGTACATGGAGAAAAGCTTGGGAACTGCCATGGAAGAGAAAGAAAATAAAGTGAGAAAAAGAGGAGGAGAAAAAGAAAGAAAGTGAGAGAGGAGAGAGAGAGTGAAGAAGGGAGGAGGCATGGAGGTGGGAAGTTCTTATTTGAGGTTTTGCTTTTTGGGAAAGCTGACAAGTGTGTTGATTGTGTGTCTCTTGTATATTAATCAGACGGCTCTAATTTTATTACACCGTTAGATATGATGATGATAATTCAACGGTGCAGATCTAAGGAAGAGTGACTTCACTAAGGAAAGACAATTTCGTTATATATTGAGTATGGTGTATGGAGATATGGATATCGCCTCTGGCCTCTGCTCGCTCACCTTTGGAAAAGGAATTGGCAGATACTCCATTGTTTTCTTTTCAAGCATGGAAAGGTATGTTGGCCAATGTGCTTGTGGGTCAAGGTCTAAAAGTGCGGGGAAAAAATGAAGAAAAAAGAAGCTTGCATTCTACTTGCTCCTTCCTATATTTAGTCGTATGATTGAGAATATCCCAGTCCCAGTCCCCAGCCTGAAAGAGAAAGAGGAGCATGCATGATTGATTATGATAGCACAACACTTTATTAGGTGAAGTTGTTGGGTTATGGACAAAGGTGTTTGATTTGAATTATCTCTAGTCTCCTACCTCATAAAACTTGATAAAATGTACATTTCTAATTATATCTACATCCCATAAAAACATTTCCATTTAAATTATATAGATACAATAATTTCAAACTCTTCCTAACTATATTAATTTTTAGATTTGCTTGATCTCCACTTATTGAGCAGTTTTAAGCTAACACATACATTTCATAACAGGGATAAATTTTAAATTTTTCCTAGTTCCCCTTTCGTGCCAACTGCATGGTTAATCGGGTTTGCAATAAGTCATGTTTAGCATTGTGTTAAAGCATGTTTAATGGTACAATGCTTATCTCTCCCTAACCTTGCGAGTAAATTTCAAACAGTGAAGGTTTGTCGTGCATTATCAGCAGCACGGGAGACTAGTTGTTTTGGATGGGCAATGTAAAAACACTACCCTTCTGTGTGGTACTAATAAATGTCATCTCCATATCATTTAAATTTACTGTGAAGAACCACAAAAACTTGAAATGTATAGGAGCATTATTCAACATGTGATCAAGTAGGTTGCTGGCATGGCAAAAATATTATCTACAGAAATATATGGAAACATCATAAAACAAATATATGATACAACAAAAATTCAATACAGACCCATCAGAAGAAACATGAATTCTTTATGTTTTTTGTTCTTGTTTTCTGTTTTTGGGTCATATGCATGCTTATATTATCACAATCTTACATGCTAGCTTGACCAATGTGATTCTATCATCAACTCAACACAATACAAATACATGAATGCAACCCAACCCAACCCGCAGCAGAATCACTAGTGATCATCGTGGGCATTTCAAACTATATTCACATTGCTATAGGTCTTGCAGAAGAGTAATGCCCGAGTATGTATATGAAGCTCAAGCCAGCTTACTTCTTCACTCTTGAGATTTTCCTAAACAGACACATATAATGCAACAAAAAAGTGTGACAGAACATAAAAAAGATGCATAAACTTCTAAAGAACTTCATTTCTTCACTTTCAGCGCACACCCAATACCTCACCAGGAAGAATGGAATATCATGTGAAAGATGAATACGTGAGGATAATCTTAGACCTTTTGTTATTTGTACTTCTCCATTATTCTTCTTGCTTCTTCAAGGGAGTCTTCTGTAGAAGTGGTGCCCCGTCTCCCCCTTTCAGGCCTTCATCCTTGTTCAAGGCTAGAAATGTGAAATAACTGAGCCCCATCACGGTCAAATGGAAAGCACAAGTTATCTCCTTAATAGTACCGACTGACTTGGCATAGCATTCCACAAATTCACAAGGGGATCTAAACAAGCAAAATATTTTAATTAGAGAATATACAGACCTCAAATTACAGGATTGATGTATTGATACCACTTGATTCAACAGGGGTTGGTGAAGTATAAATACATAACTTTTTTTAAAAAGGGAAACCAGAATAATTTTATGTGTTTCTATAACACTCAAACAAATGTTTCTACTTTGAATACACTATTTACTGAAATTGAATGTCCATTAAACATTATTAATGGGAACGGTGGCAGAACTAAGTTCTATGTCACATATTCAATAGTCATAAAAAATATATCACATTGAAATCTGTAACTCCTAGTACTCCACTTTCTTTATCTAAGATTTTCCTAGGGAAGTGACTCAAGTCACTCAACCAATATGTTGAGGGAGTCGAGCAGGTTTGTCTGGTAAATTGCTTCATGATCAATGCTTGATGGATATCAATGCATCCACAAAAGCCGGAAAAAAACTCCTTACAAATTGAACCAGAAAAGAAGTACAAATGAAGAACCAGAATCTCCTATGAAATAAATATTATTCAGACATTGGACATTTTTCAGTTAAAATCCGTCCATTGTCTATCCATTACCTATAGTTTGTTGTCTGTAAATTTCAAGTTCACCTTATAGAGTTACAGATGCTAATTGATCGGAGACTATTCATACTGCACAAGTATTAGGTCACAACGGGAAACATGGAAACACAAAAAATAATACTTGTTCCTGAAACTACAGAGTACTGGTAAATTAAGGTATCATAAAGTGTGTCTATTAAATCATTGCAACAATAAGTAGATATACCAGAGAATCTTAATAAGCACCAATAAAGAACTAAATGGAGTTTTGTTTCCCCAAAATTTAAGGTACAAGAAATAGAAAAGCATACCAGCACAAAGAAAGCCGTAGATAGGAATGACTTGAGTACAAAGAGCACAAGGGTCACTCCTACTACAGTTACTGAAATTCTTGCAATTGGTCTTTGGTATAGAATCCTAACACCAAACACTATTCTCAGTCTATCTTTATCTTCTTCCTCAGACGCTTCCTCTTTTTGGCAAAAATCAAACCCTCATTACATGGTAAAATAGAGAACCTGCTATTATCTTCATGTAATACCTTTGTACCTCTGTGTCAATGGCGAGGACTGAAATGGGTTTTCACAAACGGCACTCCACAACTCTGTACTGACCTCTCTTCACCACAATGGACCAACCTTTCCCTCTCCAGATACCCATCTCTCCATCTTTTCTCCTCCATCTTTTCTCTCTCCAGCTCCCTTTATACCTCTTGATTCTGATTTAGTGTTCCGCTAGATCACCTAGCGGATGGAGTTTTATCCCAGTGAAATCCAGGCGTTAGGGGCTATTCTGTCCGAAAAGTTATTAACGGCGTAATTCCATTTTCAATCTCCGCTCTTAATTTATGTAATATACGGTTATAATGCTATTTGTCCATTTTTTATCCATAGCAAATATATACTATAGATCATTTCTCTCTCTCTCTCTCTCTCTCTCTCTCTCTATATATATATATATATATATATATATATATATAAGCAATAAAAGCCACTGATCAATGATCCGGGCATACGCACAAAATACAACTTTTAACGTGAATAACTGTGTGTGAATAAAAGTGGAGAAAGGCTTTAAGAAATCTGAGATGTCTTACAGTGGGCTGCCAATAAAAACTTCAGATGACTTTAAATGAATGAATACTCGGTTTTCACCGGTAAAATATAGCAAAACATAAGCTCATAGGTGTTTGAAAAAAGAAACCACTTAGTTTAAAGTGTGTACAAAGTAAAATGGGATGTGGCTTCCTCGCTTTTCTCTTCTTAAAATGGACACCCCAAGCCCTCTATTTATAGTGGGGGAGCCGATATAGTACTGTGGTAGCATGAGAGTTCACTGCATACTACCGAGTTACCCCAGGCTCCGTGGGCTCCGCCATCTCGAACTATGTGCACACATGTAACACGTTTATCCGCTCGAACCTTCATAACTTTTAATCCGGGCATCCGATTGAGGCGTATAATACCTTTCCGGAATGTTGTTGCCGAGAGCTACACAATAACATGGGATAAGAGGTTGTACGAAGCCGGGAAGATGAGTCCATGACCAGATCTTCAAGTCTTCAAATTCTATCCGGTGTACTGTCTTGTGTAGTAGTCACACGTGATTTTGAGCTATGGTTCTTGTAGGACACTTTTGTGTAGAATGTGGGATGAAATGTTGTTGAGACGACGTGTATGTGAGATGGAAATTTCTTGTAAGTCTTGAATGTCCTCGTGGTTGTCTCGAGGTGTGCTCGACCTCCGGGGTTATCTCGTGGTTAGAGGCCGAGTGCCTCGGGGTTATCTCCGAGGTTGAAGCTGACTTCTGGGGATTAAAACGGGCTTTTTTGGGGTTATCTCGGGCGCTTGAGATTCCTCGTGGTTGTCTCAAGATTGGGCTGAAACTCCGGAGTTATCTACAGGATGGAACCCGAGTATCTCGAGATTGTCTCCAAGATGGAAAAAACTGAGTATCCCGGGGTTGTCTCCGGGATTGAGCTGATTTGACTTCTAGGGTTATCTTTGGAAGACGATTCTGCCCTCCTGCAAGGTTAGTGACAGGAATGCAAAATTTTGAGTGTCTATAGTATTAATTTAATCACTTTATTAATGGGTTTGGTAATTAATTATGTGGCCTATAAATAATATTCTTAATAGTATTTGGCATAATGGGCCCTAGGGTTTCATACTCTTGATGGACGATTTTGACCTTTATCTAGTCTATAAATAAAATAGTTAGGGTTTGGTCCCAGTTGTCGTTTCAAGAATTTTATACACACCTATACATCCATCCTAAGATTGAGAGAGACAATTGAAGATCTTTACCTTTACGCGCAGTAGAATCCTGATACATGCAAGATGTCTTCTCTCAATTTATGTAAGTACTTTATATTATGATTATTGATTTTATTTTATTCTTGTAATAACACGTTCTGGCATATTTTATATAACACCTTCTAGAACTCTATCGCTTACAAAATAACAGTCCAATTCAATGTGTTTATATTAGTCCTATCATGTTGGACTAGATTAGAAGCCAAGCTAATGGCAACCTCATTATCTACCATCACCAAAGTGGGTAAAGAAACAGGAATGCAAAAATACTTTAGCAGACCATGTAACCAAAGTAATTTACAGGTTGCCATGGCTAGAGATCTATACTCAGCTTCAGCTAAGGATCTGGAAACTACTGTTTGTTTCTTGGATTGTCAAGATATCAAAGAAGATCCCAAAAAAATAATAACCTGTAATTGACCTTCTTGAAGCCTTACATGTGCCCCAATCACTGTGACAATAGGTACTTAATATAAGTGCAGTATCTGAAGAAAAATGTAAACTTTGACAAACTGAGCTCTTAACATATGTGATGACTTTTAATAGAGCAGCTAAATGAGGAAACCTTGGAGTTGAAACAATTTGACTCAAGTGATAGGCAACAAAACTGAGATCTAGCCTTATGATAGTAAGAAACATGAGTTTGCCAATAATTCTTCTATAAAAGGAGGCATCTTCAAGAAGATCACCCTCATCTGGTTTAAGCCTTTTATTTGTGTTCATAGGAATGAACAATGGTTTAGCTTCCAACAAACCAGCATCTTGAACTAAATCAAGTGAATATTTTCTTTGGCTTAAAAATAGACCAGCTTCATTATGCAAAACCTCAATCCCAAATAATACTTGATAAGTCCAAGATCTTTGATACTAAAATTTTCATCCAAGAACAATTTTAAATCTTGAACATGAGAAGCATTTATACCAGTGACCAATATATCATCCACATAAACTAAAACAACAGCAAAATGATTATTATGTGTGAGACTAAACAAGGAGTAATCTGCGTCAGACTGAGTATATCCAAGGGATAACATAGCTGAAGTTAGCTTAGAAAACCACTGTCTACTGGCTTGTTTGACACCATATAATGATTTGGTAAGTCTACAAACCAAATTAGTATTATCATGTTGTTTGTAACCAAGTGGTAAGTCCATGTAAACTTCCTCATGTAAATCCATATGCAAAAAGGCATTATTACATCCATTTGGTATACAGACCATTTATGTGCAGCAGCAATAGGTAGAAATGTTCTGACTGTCACCATTTTAGCTACAGGGGAGAAGGTTTCATGATAGTCGATTCTCTCTGATTGAGTATATCCCTTTGCTTCCAATTTCTCCAATTGGTTCTAAGTATCAGGTAAAGAAACTGTCTGTTCTTTTTGAACCTATATAGCTTTAGGATGTGCACCAACATTTTTGTGAAAATTTCCTTTAAAACTATAAGGAGTGTGTATTTAATTAAGATTTTTAAAGACTTTAAAAGTTTGGTTGTATTCAATCAAGACATTTAAAGAGTTTATAAGAGTTTACTGGTATTTAATTATAATGTCTTTAAAAGTTAGGTGATATTGAATTGAGACTTTTACAAAGTCTATAAAAGTATTTTGGTATTCAAAAAGTCATAAAATTTTCAATTTCTATCAAATGGTAGAGTTTGACGGACTTTAGAAGAAGAGATACTCATATCCAAAGTCTAACATCATCTCTAAAGACTTTCAAAAACTTCTAAATATTTGAGAAAGGGAGAAGATGAATAAAGGAGAAAGAGATAGAGGAGATCAAACAAAGAAGTTAAGAGGAGACAATATATATATATATATATATATATATATATATTTATATCTTTCTCACTTGCTCTCTCTCTCTCTCTACCTAAGTCCTTTCAAAATAAAAACTCCAAAAGAAAATAGAGCTATTATAGCAGGTGAAGAGAGAACAAAAAGAGGAAGGGTTAAAAAAGGGGTAGCGTTAAGAGTTCCAAATAAAACCAATTGTATAAATAGAGATAACAAATATTTTAATATCATTTTATGCTTCTTCTCTCCCATAAAAAATCTCATTTATTATATTTGTAAATATTAAGGAGGTATTTTTTTTATGCTTATTTTTAAAATTAATAAATTTGTTAATATTTTTTATTTATTGAAAATTATAAATTGTTACTCCCTCTGTTCCTTAATAGAGGTCTTTTTAAAAAATTATTTCTGTTTCTTAATATAAGTCGTTTGAGAGTTTCAAGTTAACATTAATTGTTTAGATTCTAATATTATTCAGTAATAAATATAACTTTGATTCTCTCCCTATTTTTTGCCCCAATAAATAACACTCTTTTTTCTCAATACAAAGGTAATATAGACAATTAATGTAAGACCCCAACTTTTATGAATAAAGAATAATTTTCTCGAAATATATTTTTGAATATTATGGTGTGGATTTGATATAATATTATAGTTGTGGGTAATATTTATAAATTTTGTAAAGTAAGCAAGTGGTTATATAATATTCGATTGGTCGGGGAATATTCGTACGACGGCACAATCATTGGTGGACCCCACAACGGAAGTATTATCGTAGTTAGAAAATGACATAATTATCTTTTTATAAAAATAACGGCGGAAGTTTTACTGTTAAACTATTGAACTACCCGGTAGTAAAAGTACAGTAATACACGTGGTTGCATAGTAGCACACGGTATTGATTATTGATACTTACGTGAGAAGTCACTCAGTTATACTCAATTATTGATACAAAGTAATTGCTGCATCATATCTCTCATATTATTGATTCGATTATTGTCACAATATCATCTGCATAATATGATATATTATTAAATCAATAATTGAGACGACAAAGTTATTCATATTATTAAATTGCAATATTTATAATGTCTAGAAGTTCTATCAAGGAGAGGTTTGGTCATCTAATCATGGCGTCGATAAAAGAAATCCTTATCGAAAAGCCCCTCTTTCCTGGAAACGACCTGATTGTTAAATATTGTGAGTTATAATATTAATGATGAATAAGTTCGTGTTGATTAAAGATGAAATTGATAGTTCCATTGTGTTGGAATTATTAGTGTTAGTGGAAATCGACATTTATTCCGATATTAATTAATGTCTGAAAGTTTTACTGACCAGTCGGGTAATTAATCGGATAAATGAGCAATTAATTGCTATTAATTCACATGATTATAACTATTTGTTCACATGTGTGTACTATTGATTCACATTCTTGTACTATTAGGGGAGTTGGTGCAAGATTGATAATACTTGCATGACTAAGTTAAAAATGGAGGTATAGATATGGAGGTACTATACTGTAATTCGTATTTTCACATGATTATAACTATTGATTCACATGATTGAACTATTGATTCACATTATTTACTATTAGGGGAGGTGGTACAAGTTTGATAATACTTGCAGGACTAAATTAAAAATGAAAGAAAAGTTGAAGGTATTGTACTGTAATATTTCGAGCCCCAAAACGTGCAATTATTGAAACTACATTTTCCATAAATAGAAGCTCATTCTTCCTTCATTTCTCACCAATTCACTAAAGCTTTAGAGCAATTATTACAGAGAGAAATTATAGAGATAAAGAAGAAGAGAAGTCTGCTACCTCACTATTCTAATATCCAGTTTCTTCTAAGGTAAGGGGTATTATTTCTTTCATATTCATGAAGAGAGCTTCTGTTATTCCATTCTTTATTATTATGTTGGAATAACTTTCTACATCAAGTATCCGCATATATGGTAAAATTCTTACGTTATTCCATTCTTTATTATTCGTTGGAATATTCTCGTCTGCATGTGATTACGCTAGAGACTGGTTCCATTCTTTATTATTCGTTGGAATAACTTTGTCCATGCGATCTATCGCATGCATGGTGAATTCTTTGTTATTCCATTCTTTATTATTCGTTGGAATAACCTCATGCATCTTGATCTCTATCGCGTGCGCATGGTGAATTCTTTGTTATTCCATTCTTTATTATTCATTGGAATATCCTGTGCATGTGATTACGCTAGACCTGGTTCCATTCTTTATTATTCTGTTGGAATAACCTATCTGTGCGGTCTATCGCATGCATGGTGAATTCTTCTGTTATTTCATTCTTTATTATTCTGTTGGAATATCCTGTCTGTGCGGATTTCGCATGACCTAGTTCCATTCTTTATTATTCTGTTGGAATAACTTGTCTATGTGGATTATCACATGCATGGTGAAGATCCTTCGTATTCATTCCTTATTAAATTGTGGAAATGATCTGTCTACGTGGATTACCGCATGGCGGGTGAAAATCCATTTATAGTTTCATATATTCTATGATATTCATTTGGTTAAAGTTTTGGCTTCTACACTCCATGAAATTAATAGAATATCCTGGATATTTGCGCTTCATCCGATATTTTTTCATGGAAATATTCTTCTGAGCATTCTTGAATTTTACTCCACAAAGCAGTATTATGTTGACAATTTGGACGTAATTGATTTTAAGATAAATTAACTTATAAATCTTTAAAATTTATTCTTGAACTTATTTTATTGAATTATTATGTCATTGTCATCATCCTCATGCTTATATTGTGATGAAAGTCGTCTTTGGCTTACGTGCATAGATGGACTTGGTATGATTATGACCAGGGATTATTCAAGATAATCATGACCGTAATGTTATAAATAATGTGGTAAAAGTCCTCGAGTCTGCTTTGTAGTGCATTGATGGGGCGCTTTTGGTATGATTATGACCAAGGATTATTCGGTATAGTCATGATCATTGATGATTTAATGAATATCCTTGGCCCGTAGTGCAGGGATGACTAGATGATGTGGTTTATTTATTAAGCTGAGTCTCAGCGATAAAAATTGATGAAAACATTTTAAATCATAGAAGATAGTAGATATAATGCTCTACTTGACTCTTCTAATGGATTGCTTATTCCGCTGCAGTTAAACTTGATGTCTATTATATTTTATCAGTTTAACATTGTTGAAGACTAATGATAATTTATTCTTCATTATCTTAGTCATAATATTTCTTACTGGGCTAGTTGAGCTCACCCTTTCTTTCACTGTTCTCTTCAGGAAATGAGAACGTAGCCGAAACTAGTCGGAGAACGGAGTGATGGTCCAGATGATAGCATTAGTAGTCTTCACTATTCTGTTAAATAGTGTGACAATAAATGTAATGAGGACTCCATTGAGTGTGGATATTATCTAGACGACAATATTCTTATTAAAACTCTTAGATTATGTTTTGTCGTATTTTACACGACTTTTGTATAATTAAGTTGTATTTGAATTTTGTTCCATGTATTTGGAGACTCAAGATGGGTGATGTATACCTATTTTGGGGGCGTCACAGTTGGTATCAAAGCTTAGGGATATGATCCCTGGCTGAGATGTGAGACAAGAACTAGGAGGGGAGAGGCGGGAATTCCTTCATTAGTATGACCTACCTAAGTTTATTTGGTATTTAATTGGTCACGTAGTATAGAGATAATATGTGATATGTTAATTAACCCTTGTTTTGTGGCAGTATTTGAAAATGGCATCCAAAAATGTTGAGATAAACAATGAAGCACATGAGACCGTTGAGTCACCACAGATTAATGCCCAGGATAATGTGCAACAAGAAGACAATAATCCTCATGTAAACAATAACACCGATAAAATAGTGAACGATGGGATGTTCAGAGGCTTTATGTAATTCATGCAACATCGGGTGAAAGCGGCTCATGTCCAAAATATAGGTGAAAACACTAACAACTCTCGGACGGTCACCGCTAAGCAGTTCAAGAAGCTGGGACCACCGAAGTTTTTTGGAGAGCCAAAATCACTTAAGGCGGAGATGTGGATAAAGCAGATCAATAAGATATTTGATGTCTTGGGATGCTCCGAGGAGCAAAAGGTTCCCTTTGCCACCTTCATGTATTGAAAGCAAGAGGTGATTCTTGGTGGGAATCTGTAAAGCATACTCAACCTCACTGACTCAAAATGTCTTGGGAGAAGTTCAAGAGATGTTCAACAACAAGTACTTTTTCTCGAAAGTATTCGTCACATGAAGGAGGTAGAGTTCATCAAGCTTGAGTAAAACAATATGACCGTGGCGCAGTACGAAGCTAAGTTTGTTGAGTTGTCTCGATTTGCGACCCACTTAGTTGATAATGAGGAGAGAATGACGCGGATGTTTCTAAGAGGTTTGAAACTCGAGATACGTCAATACCTTATCTCTCATAAACTGTGTTTATATTCAGATATTGTGAATAGGGCTCAGTTATTGGAACGCGATAATGAGTCAACCCAACCAAGAGAGAGCAGCTAGCAAGTCGATAATACCAGTGGTAGCAGTCATCGAAGCGGTGACAACAAACGTGGAGGGAATCAACATGCCAGAAATGATAATCACTTCGGTGGTAATCATGGCCATGACAATAAGAGTGGACATTTCAAGAAGAGGAGATTCAACGAGGATGGAAAGACGTCAGCACCAACACCTGTTGTTAAGGAAGGAGAATGACCACCGGTCGTATGTTACAAATGTGGAGGGGAAGGACACATAAGTCCAAACTGCACGATGCAGTCCAAAGCGTGTTATAATTGTGGACAAAAAGGTCACCTAGCCCGATTTTGTTGTGCACCAAAGTCAAGTCCAGCTGGGATGGAGGCATCAAAGGGTGTCCCAGACAAGATAAAACCGGTAGTTCAAGGGAGAGCGTTTGTCGTAACCTCCCAAAAAGTGAGGAATCCGAACGAGGTGATCACGTGTAAGCTAATCATAAACTCTAGCGAATTTTATACTTTATTTGATACCGGTTCTACCAATTCCTTTATTTCTCCTACTTACGCTTAACGTTTAAATTTGACTCCGGAGAAATTAGACTTTGACTTATCTGTTGAACCTCCGTTCGGAGAAACCTTCATTACATCCACGGTTTATAAGTCTTGTTTGATTCAAATCCAGAATCGCGACGTTACGTTCCGTCGATCTTATTTCTTTGAAAATACTTGCATTTGATGTGATTTTAGGGGTTGATTGGTTAACTACTCATCATGCTAAAATCGATTATTTTCATAAGGTTGTTAGCTTTCATATTCCTAACCAACCTATTATGCGAATTCAAGCAACCAAACCACTAAAATTAATCACTGTCATATCTATTCATGAAGCTATTCGTTTATTGAAAAACAGATGTCAAGATTTCTTAGCCCATGTCACGGATTTAAATAAAGATACGTTAGATTTGAATGATATTTCTATTGTTAATAAATTTCCTGACGTATTCCCTGAAGAACTTCCTGGCCTACCCCCAGAGCGTGAAATTGAATTTTGTATCGACCTTGAATCTGGTACAAAACCCATTCCAAAGCCCCATATCGAATGGCTCCTATTGAACTTCAGGAGTTAAAAACCCAACTACAGGAATTGTTAGACATCGGTTTCATTCATCCTAGTACTTCTCCTTGGGGTGCTCCTGTTCTATTCGTGAAGAAGAAAGATGGGAGTATGCGACTTTATATTGATTATTTGGAGTTGAATCATGTCACCATCAAAAATAGGTACCCATTGCCACGTATTGATGACCTGTTTGACCAGTTGCAAGGCGCCAAATTCTTTTCAAAGATTAATCTTCATTAGGATATCATCGATTAAAGATTAAAAGCGATGACATTCCAAAGATGCTTCGAACTCCGAGACGGGCATTATGAATTCTAGTCATGTCTTTTGGATTGACTAATGCTCCTACTTTGCCTTCATGGATATGATGAACCGAAAGTATTCAAGGAATATTTGGATCACTTTGTGGTTGTCTTTATTGATGACATTCTCATATACTCCAAAACCCGCTGAAGACCATGAAAGCAACACTTGAGGTCGATACTCCAAAAGCTTCGTGAAAACAAGCTTTATGCCAAGTTGAAGAAATGCGAGTTCTGGCTTGAGGAAGTTGTATTCCTTGGGCACGTGATATCAAATCATGGAATATATGTTGACCCGGCAAAGATTGAAGCAATTCAAAGCTGGGAGCAACCTAAGTCAGTGACCAAAATACGTAGCTTTCTCGGCTTAGCTGGTTATTATCGGAGATTCGTAGAAGGGTTTTCTCGAATCGCTACTCCATTAACTTTCGGTGACTCAAAAGATACAAAATTCGGTTGGAGTGAGGAATGTGAAAAGAGTTTTCAAGAACTCAAGAGGAGACTCATTTCAGCACCTGTTCTGACAATACCATCTGGCTCGGAGGGATTTGTCATTTACAGTGATGCTTCAGGCAAAGGGTTAGGATGTGTTCTCATGCAACATGGGAAAGTCATAGCCTATGCCTCTCGACAACTCAAAGAATATGAGAAGAATTATCCTACTCATGATCTAGAGTTGGCAGTAATCGTTTTTGCGCTTAAGATTTGGAGGCATTACCTGAATGGAGAGAAGGTGGAGATCTATACGGATCATAAAAGCCTCAAATGTTTCTTCACTCAAAAGGAACTCAACATGCGGCAACGATGATGGCTTGAATTGTTGAAAGATTATGATCATACCATCCAATACCATCCTAGAAAAGCGAACTTAGTAGCTGACGCATTGAGTAACCTGTCTGTGCGGTCTATCGCATTCGTGGTGAATTCTTTGTTATTCCATTCTTTATTATTCTGTTGGAATATCTTGTCTGTGCGGATTATGATAGACCTGGTTCCATTCTTTATTATTCTGTTAGAATAACCTGTCTATGCGGTCTATCGCATGCATGGTGAATTCTTCTGTTATTCCATTCTTTATTATTCTGTTAGAATATCCTGTTTATGCGGATTACGCATGACCTGGTTCCATTCTTTATTATTATGTTGGAATAACTCATACATGTGGATTATCACATGCGTGGTGAATGATCCTTCGTATTCATTCCTTATTAAATTATGGAAATGATCTCATCACGTGGATTACCGCATTTAAGTGTGAAAATCCATTTGCAGTTTCATATATTCTATGATACTCATTTGATTAAAGTTTTAGCTTCTATACTCTATGAAATTTGTAGAATATCCTGGATATTTGTGTTTCATCCGGTATCTTTTCATGAAAATATTCTTCTTAGCATTCTTGAATTTTACTCCACAAAGCAGTATCATGTTGACAATTTGGACGTAATTGATTTCAAGATAAATTAACTTATAAATCTTTAAAATTTATTCTTGAACTTGTTTTATTGAATTATTATGTCATTGTCATCATCCCCATGCTTATATTGTGATGAAAGTCATCTTTGGCTTATGTAATGCGTAGATGGACTTGGTATGATTATGACCGAGGATTATCGGTATAATCATGACCGTAATGTTATAAATGATGTGGTAAAAGTCCTCAATAAACTGTGTAGCGCATTGATGGACAGCTTTTTGGTATGATTATGACCGTGGATTATTCGGTATAGTCATTGACCATTGATGATTTAATGAATATCCTTGGCCCGTAGTGCGGGGATGACTCGATGATGTGGTTTATTTATTAAAGTCGAGTCTCAAATGATAAAAATTGATGAAAATATTTTAAATCATAGAAGATAGTAGATATCATGCTTCTCTTCGACTCTTCTAATGGATTGCTTATTCACCGCAGCTTAAACTTGATGTCTATTGTATTTTATCGGTTTAACATTGTTGAAGACTAATGATAATTTATTTTGCATTATCTTAGTCATAATATTTCTTACTGGGCTAGTTGAGCTCACCCTTTCTTTCACTGTTCTATTCAGGAAATGAGAACGTAGCCGGGACTAGTCGGGGAACGGAGTGACGGTGCAGATGATAGCATTAGTAGTCCTCACTATTCTGTTAAATAGTGTGACAATAAATGTAATGAGGACTCCATTGAGTGTAGATATTGTCTGCAGAGCGACAATATTCTTATTAAAACTCTTAGATTATGTTTCACGATATTACACTTTACATCGTTGTATAATTAAGTT
Source organism: Panax ginseng (assembly GCA_020205605.1). NCBI lineage: Eukaryota > Viridiplantae > Streptophyta > Magnoliopsida > Apiales > Araliaceae > Panax > Panax ginseng. Next base: position 155,517 of record JAINUU010000060.1, read on the forward strand.
GTATTTGAATTTTGTACCATGTATTTGGCGACTCAAGATGGGTGATGTATACCTATTTTGGGGGCGTCACAATTAATATTACATTTAATGTTATACAATCATTTCCTTAATACTTGTGCACAACTCTAAAACGACTTATATTAAAGAATGGAGGGAGTAGTTTAGTAATAATGACTTGATAGGGAAATGACAATGAACAATTTTAAAATCGAAATTGTTATTTTATATTATTGTTAGTAAAAAATTATTTTTTTTATAAAATATAAAAATTATGAAATATAACATTTTCTTATAATAGACTGGGTATGATACAATAATTCAACTTCAACAATGCCTTTTATTTCAAATTAGGTTGTGACATGGTCAAAATATTTTAATATTATTTAATATCGTACTCATTTCATCTAAAATATAAGATCTTTGTTGACTTTTAACAATTAATATAAGCTGTAAGATATATTAGAAGTATACAAAGTCTATCAATGTCTTGATAAAAAGTCTATAAAAATATGTCACTTATTTTATGTAGTCTTTAAAAGTAATTTTAAAAATATTTAAAAATTATTAAAATTCATAAACTCTACCAAAGTCTGAATTTTTTTTTTGTTTGTTGTACTTTGTCAGAGGATCCATTCAGCTTAAAACAAGTTTCCCTAGTGTGATTTTAATTCCATGACAGTAACAGAAAATATAATTTTTTTTTGAGAGTAGAGAGCGTATATATAATAAGTAAATATTATTTTTTTGATATATAAATAAGTTTAAAATATGTTATAATTGGTAAGAGTGTAATAGTTTAAATGATATTTTTAATTTAATATTTTAATTAATTTTAAAAAATATAACATAAAATTATTTTAAATTATTCCATAAATAATTTTATAAAAAATAAAAATATAACTAAAATTATTTAATCTTGAAGAATTATAATCCACCTTGTGAACAAACATGACCCTAGAATTTGTTTTTGGCTTGTATTTGTGTTTGGGGAAAGGCACATCTTCTCGTAATTATTTGTCTGTAGAGAGCACATGCACTCATAAATGTCTTTTCCTACAGACAAATAATTATGAGTCATAATTATTTGTCTGTAGAAAAAGGACACATGCATTTCACGTTTGTTTCTTATAAGTTGTGCAAGGTTATTGTGAGACTTTTTTTTATTATGAACTTTATATTTACTTTTAAACATAAAATTAGAATGATATTAACTAATATAAGAAATTCATTTATATTTACTCATATATTTTCCCTTTAAATACAAAAAATGAAAAAACAGGCAAACTAGTCCATTCAGTTTGAGCGCGGACCCACCATGTATGGGTGGATAATTAATTAATTATATTTTGTCAAATTATTTTGTAAGATTTTTTTGTTATCGTAGTAATACTCGTTTGACCAACGTTGCATAATTCAAAAATGACAAGGTTTGGTGCAACCTTGGCAATTGCATTTTTTGATGGTGATGATTCCGTATCTTTATGTAGGGAGTACTTCATTGAGAACTTAAAAATATTAGCAGAGAAAAAATTTCAAGTTTACCAAATTAGCTTTCTTACCCATGCGAGGCACGGTGGTAAAAATAATATTAATTTTGATTGTGATTTATTTAATTTTTTTAAATAATAAAATGTGTAATCATTACTTTTTCTATTGTAAAATTAGAAATATAATTTAATTTTTGAAGTCAATAATAGCACATTAAACTTCAAAATTGGTATGATTTATAAAAAATTAGAATAAAATAAATTTTGTTATTAATAATTTTTGTTATATACTATGCAATTATAATAATTGTATCAACTAAAATTAAATAAATTCACATCAATTTAAAATTTAATATGTCGTCATTTGAATCCAAAAATCAAATTGTATCCCTTATTTTAAAACGAAAAGAGTAATAATTTGAAGATAGTTTAAAGTTTTCTTAATTATACTTTTTAAAAATTAATTGTCTTCATATTAATTTGGAGTTTACAAATATTTCCCATTTATTTTTAAAAAGTCAAAATTAATCTTATATTTTGGAACACATTTATTTAAAAAAATCAAAATTAATCCTATATTTTTATTTCACGTGATTGTGAAGTTCAGATTACATCCACATGACAATATGCCATTCATGAAGGTGGTAAGGGGAATTGGCGTTCCAATGAATTTTTTTTTAAAACTCGACGCCAGTACAATTAGAAAACAACTTAGTTCATTTGTTTATGGCCCCTAATATAGTAATATCGTTTCAAAAGCATTTGGATTCCAAGATATAACTTAGAAACATTGGCAGACTATGCTAATATCGGAATGGAACAAGACTGATGGAGATTTTATTGACGGATTCCACATAATCCAAGACATTATCACCACTAAGGAAATTAAAGCTGCTGCTGCCGCCGGACAAGGCCAACTACGTACTAGTTTAGAAAACACAGTAACTGTTTAATTAATAGGATGATCTATCATATTAATTCCTAATAATATAACATTAAAATTAACATTTGAGAGCTTCTCTGGCTTTAGCTTAGAAAAAGCAAAATTCTTCTAAGCTAATTAATCAAGGTTTTACCTTGACTAGTCCTTTGGCAAAGATATTAGTGAAAGCTTCGACAACATTCTTAGGGAAGCACACTCCAATTTCCACATCTCCTTCCGAATTAAGGGAACATTTCTGGGAAACAACTTCAAGCTTTTTTGGTTTCCCCCACCCAAAATCTGTACTATAATAGTCAAACTTTGGTGATCCAGCAATCATTAAAGCCTTCTTCGTCGTGATCTTTTCAAAGCCGGCGTACCACAACTCTGCGTTTTTCAAGACTCCTCCCTCCTCATTATTTACCTGTGTATGAATAGCCTCTCCTATCCCTTCAGCTGCAGCCAGAATCCCTTCCTCTCCTACTAATTCCGCGCTCTTTCGGTTTGCCGAACAACCCACTAAGCAATTCCCAAAGTAAGTATCAGGTATGGGTGGATCCAAACGAGCGCGACAATCCATCACAAATAAGAAAGTCTCCTCTTCATTTTCGTCGCGCACCTCCTGGCCAATAGCCACGTGTGCTTTTGCCATACAGGACCATAGATAAGCACATACCACCGTAAAAGATGAGACGTGTGCTAATGTTGGCAGTTTGGCTAACACCAAGTTCTTGAGATCTTGGATATCGGCTCGATCCATGACAATTGTGGCTTGAACAAGCTGTGGCGCAGCAGCTGGTTGAGGTTGAGGTTGAGGTCGAGGTCGAGGTTGAAAATTCTCCTGCTGCTTTAATTTTATCTTTAAATAATGGCCCCATAAAATGTTAGCTATCCCCTTTGGATCTTTGATCACACTCCTATCATAAAATGGAACCGGGAACAACATGGATGGTGCCTCATCATTATTATCTCCGGTGCTGCAGAGATGTTTAGCGATTGACGCCCATGCCCGGATGAAATTGCACATACTTTTTCCATCGGCAGCGACGTGGGAAATTGCAAATCCAACAGTTGTGCCATGGTTGGGAAAAAAGGTCACCTGAACAGCGAGGAGTGGAGATACGTCGCAGCCTCCCACGGAGGTACTGGGTGGAAGTTGAGGAACAAGAGGAAATAATTCATTGACATCTCGAGCGTGATTCCCTGCTAAATGATTGAAATCTTTACTAGTGCACTCGGCAACTGTTAGTGAAACCGAGTCCCCATTTAGGTAACGAATTTGGGGGCTGCTGCTAGAAAGACTAGTTGAGGGGATTATGGAGTTACCGGCAAATGGAAAGTAGTGTTTAAGAGCTAGGGATAATGAATTTTTGAGATTTGGAACAAATGTTTGGGTAAACTCGGTTTTAGAGTTGGGTAAATTGTAGATGTTGGGTCGTGATATTTTCTATTTTTTACGTAGAGACATTCGGCTCACTCACATGAAGTTAATCCATCGCCTTTATTTTTAATCCTTTAAAGCCACCTACCCACCACCATATTATATCCGTTTTAATCTTTAAAGTTCGGGTCATTCAGGTGAATCAATTCCATTAAATATTTTAATATCTCATTACTTTGACTTGTGATGATGAAAAAAAAATGATGATTGCTGACCAAGCCTCCCGCCATGCATTAATGTGGATGGGATCATAGCCGTGGCACGCGTGATGAAAACGATGGCCAAAAAGCGGTGGATAAACCTTATATGTTTGGCAGAGCCCATCAGTCGAGAGGGGTGTCGGTGATAGTGGGTGACACAAAGAATCCAAGCAGAGATAGTATAACCAAAAAGCGAAGCCATCGTATAGGTACGTTCTCACATATATTGATTATTCATATTCTCCCATACACACACAATCGAGAATTATTATCTCTCAATACACTAGACATAATACATTCCTCCATCGTTAACCTTGTGAACACGCATTTAATTCTCACGCTCGAAGCTATCCCCGACGCGGAACCACCGTCAAGCTTTTCGGTGTCGATTGTGTTCATCGTGGCAGGATCGGGACGTCTTACGTGATTGGGACGTGGAGAAAGATCCTGGCGTTAACATCAAGCGCTGAAGGAGGGCTTTTGAGTTCTAGTGTCATTAAAATTTTCAATCACAATCGTTTAACCTACTTCGTAAGATGATGAGGAGTAGGGATGGTACGCCAGAAGGGCAGGCGATGGTTGTTAGCTCGTCACTGCCTCGTGTTTTGGTGAAGGATCGTCTGGGTCCTTCCAAGAGTGCTCACGAGAGCACGGCTTCTAAGCATAATTCAGGGGATCTCCGTCCAAGATTACCAAGGGCTGCGACGAAGATTGGTTTTTGATGCGAATGAGGAGCGAGATCATGGTCGAGGACAGGTGGAAGGCTCACCAACCATGATTTATCATAGAAATAGTCAGGAGGATAGAGCTGCCAAGTTGGCGAAGATGGCGGACGAAGCAGATAGAGCCATGGCCATATCTCTGTTAAAGAAAGAGAAGATATATGCCAGACAGATGATGCTTGGTGGCGGAATCGCAGGACGAAGCATCTAGCCATGATCAATACAAAGGACGAAGTGGGCATAAGGAGGAGACGCGACGAAAGGGTAAGGAGCCGAAGCGTTCCATGCGTGTTTCTAGGGATCATTCTCGAAGTAGGAGGAGATCGAGAAGCAGAACTCCCATGGCCTCGAAGAAGGCGATAATGGCCGCTACCTCTCAGCATCGAGATGGTTATCAACAAAGGAGCAGGTCGAAGGAGGTCGCACCAAGTCGTGGTAATGGACTATCAACGTGATCATTCTCACCACAAGGAAAGAGTTGTGTACCGAAGCAGATCAAGAAGTCCCTCTAGGGCAGTAGGATCGGCAGGAGGAGGTCGATCCTCTCAGAGACATAATGTTGTTCACGAGAAAGAGGTTTCCCCACAGACTCAAGGCGTTGATTTTCTAGTGAAGGAGCTTAAAGAGCTCAGAAAGCAATCGGCCGAGGTCCAAAGAAGGACGCCCGGAAAGAAAGCATCCTTTTTCTCGGATATTCTCAAGGAAAAGGCGGATATCACTAAAAATTGCCTCGTATGGAAAGTTACGATGGAACCGGGATCCTTATGACCATAGCCAAAGCGTCAACCGGCTTAATGGACTATTACGACTTTCTTATCGACGCCGCCAAGTGCCACACCTTTGTTACGACGCCGAGAAAAGATGCGAGAGGCAGTTGGTTGGGAACTTTGCCTTGATTCAATATCCTCTTGGACCGAAACTTTGTGATAAGTTCCATGCCCGTTTCGGGAGCAACCGAAGAAGAGGAAAGCCTATGGGTTCTTTAGCACAGATCCGACAATTTACCAGCGAATCTTTGGGCCAGTATGTAAAGAGGTTCAGAGAAGCAGTCGGTCAGGTGTCCGATCTTAATGATCTCCAGGCTGTAGGTTTGTTCCGTAATGGATTGGATCCGTAAAATCGAGAAAAGTTGGTGAAGAAGTTGATGTTCAATCATCCAAGAGCTTGGCCGAAGCCTTTGACAAAGCGTAGGCTACATCGTTGTGGAAGAAGCTATGAACGACTCAAGCATCCTCCTTTTGGGTCGTGGGAAAGAGTCAGAGCTCCTAAGCCCAAGTTGAGCAGAGGAGAAACGGGGTATAATGATCGAGACAGAGGCGCTCAAAAAGTACAATAATTCTGGCGGCAAGAAGAAGCGGTCATCCTCCGCTCCTACCAAGGTGAATAAGATCTACACCAAACTAAACACCGATAGATCGATAATTCGGATCAAATCGTAAATCAACCTTTCTTTGAGCCACCCCGTGATAACTCACCGAATCAGGCGTGGTAACTCTCGTAAGTATTGTGGCTATCATCAGCCGCTGGTTACTTACACTAACGAAAAGTGTTGCAATTTGAAAGACTTTATGGAGAGGAAGATTAAAGATGGCTTGTTGGTGCAGTATGTGGCCGTAGATAATCAATGAGAACATTAACCGCGGCTTGCTCGAGACGGCTCAAAGGGCTCCAAAGATCGCCGCCAAGGCATGTGATCGATGTGATAACCGGTGGGTCTGCAGGGAAGTTGATAGAGAGGAAGAGAAGGGCTTACTCGGATTCGGCCACGACGCGATGACAGAGGCTCCCCTGAAAGTGGATAGACCATTCCCCGGGACTGTCATATCATTTACCGACGCTGACTATCCTTCGGAACCCATTGAGCCACATGAGGGGGCCTTGGTGATCACAGCGCAAGTAGGCACGGTGGACATGAAGCGCATGATGATAGATAATGGATCTTGATTGGATATCCTCAGATGCCCATGCCTATCGGAGAGGATGCACCTTGATGGGCGTAAGATGGAGGCGAGGCGGCAGAAGCTCCTTTATACTGGCCAAAGAATGATCCGTCAAAGTTGCGGTATTATTGAACTCCTTGTTATCTTTGACAAGACCCCAAAGAAGTTGAAATAGTATGCAAATTCTATGTTGTGCACGTTGATTCACCACAACGCTTATCTTTGGGAAGACCTACTTTAACCGCTTCTCCAAGTATGACCTCCATCCCTCATTTCAAAATCAAGTTCCCCACACTCATGGGGTAGGAGAGGTGGCGGGGGACTTAGATCTAGCCCGACGACGATGCTACGGGGAATGTCGTCATTTCTCCCGAGTAGGGTCAAAGACAAACAAAAGCGGTGATGACAATTGAGATCGAGCCTTTTACCGAAAGTAGTTTCGAACTAATGGTGATTCTCACGAGGAACGGAAGAGGTCGAATTGATCCTTGGAAAGCCGGACAAGACCGTGAAGATCGATTTAGGTCTACCGTAACCTCTTGGACAAATCTCATAGAACTCTTACGCCGCCACGCGGATATTTTTGCATGGGAACCAAGGACATGCACAGAGTTAGTCGGAAGATAGCCGAGCATAGCCCCGAATGTAGATCCTCGAAGAAGCCGTTCTAAGAAAAGACGGATCTTCTTTACCGAACTACGTAAAATCATTGATGAGGAAATAAAGAAAGTTGTTGGCACGACTTCTTCATATATATGAGATTGATCATCCCGAATGGATGGCTAATGTGGTGTTGGTGCGTAAGTAATGGAAAATGGTGGGTTTGCATCGACTATACAAACCTCAATAAAGCACGTCCGGAAGGATTTTATCCTCCTCCGCCCATATTGATCGACTTATCGATGCCACTTCGGGGTATGCATTACTAAGCTTTATGGATGCTTTTTCAGGTTATCACCAAATATCCATGCGTAAAGAGGACATCCCAAAGACCGCATTTATTACACATCGTTCGGTGTACGCCTACAAGAAGATGACTTTTGGCCTTATAAATGCTGGAGCCACTTACCAAAGAATGATGAACTTCATCTTCGATAGGCAGCTGAGAAGGAACATGGAGGTATACGTTGATGACATGATTGTGAAAAGCATGCGCAGTTCATAGTCATTTAGACGATCTAGAGGAATGCTTTCAGATCGTCTGTCATCGCTAATCGAGACTTAATCCGCCAAATGCACTTTCTACCTCGGTCATGGGAAGTTTCTGGGTTATCTTGTTAGTCAAAGGGGTATCGAGGCCAATCCGGAGAAGATTCAGGCCATTCTTGACATGAAGACTCCTCAGTCGTTCAAAGACGTCCAACGTCTGACTGGCAGGATTGCAGCATTAAGGAGGTTCGTCGCCAAATCTGCAGAGAGGTGCCTTCCTTTCTTTGATACATTGAAAGGGCCGAAGAATGCGAAGACGTTCCAGTGGACTTCAGAGTGTGAAGACGCCTTCCAGAGCATAAAGGCGTATCTTTCTTCGGCTCCTTTATTAGTGAAACCCATTCCAGCAGAGACCTTATATCTGTATCTGGCGGCAAGTTCGTTAGCGGTTGGAGCAGTGCTGGTTCGGGAGATCAGTGGAAGACAGCATCCGGTCTATTATGTCAGTCACGTCCTGCGAGATGCTGAAACCAGGTATCCGAATATTGAGAAATTTGCCTTCGCCTTGATAATTGCTAGTAGGAAGCTTCGGCAGTATTTTCAAGGTCGGCTCTTGGTTGTCTACACGGATCAGCCATTGAAGAAGGTGATGGGCAAGCCAGAAGTTTCAGGAAGGTTAGCGGCGTGGACAATGGAGTTGTCCCAGTTTTTCATCGAATACCATCCACGAACCGCTATCAAAGGCCAAGCTTTGGCCGATTTCATCGTAGAATGTTCGCTCACCAAGCAGATCTTGCCGAGTTCTTAGAAAAGTTGAATCGTCCGATCGAAAGCGCTGATAGCTTCAACAGAGCAAAATGTTTGGACTCTATATGCAGATGGTTCCTCTACCCTAATTGTTAAGTAAGGTGAATTATCTTGACAAGTCCGGACGGGTTCAAAGTTCAACAGCCATCGATTTGGATTTAAAGCGACAAACAACGGTAGTATGAAGCAAAGCATAGTGGTGTTCGATTGGCAAAGAGTCTAGAGGTCCGAGAACCTTATCATCTACAAATGACTCTAAGTTGGTTGTCAAGCGCCTATCGTGGGATTATAAAGCTCGTGGAAATCGGATGATCAAGTATCAAGTGAGTTAAAGGATCGACTTCAATATTTCGCTTGCATTTAATTTCGTGGCATAGAGCGTAATGATAATTCCATCGCCGATGCATTGTCAAAGTTGGCTACTACGGATGCAGATGTTTTAATGGATCATTTTACTTGGAAGTTTCTACAAACGGTAAGTGTTCAACATGAAGCGTTGATGTGTATCGAGCGATCTAACCTTTGGATGACCCCTACATCGAGTATTTAGCAGATGGCGTCCTTCCTTCGGACCAGATGTTGGCAAAAAAGATCAAATACAAGAGCGCCTAACTTTATCCTTATTGATGGGGACCTTTATCGATTAGCCTTTTCTTCACCATTATTAAAGTGCTCGGTCCCATTCGAGCGGAATATGCTCTTGGGGGAGGTTCACGAGGGAATTTGTGGTGATCATATGGCTGCTAAGTCTTTGGCTTACAAAGTACTTCGGCAAGGCTACTATTGGCCTACAATTTTCAAGGAAGCTACAGAGTATGTCAAGAAATGTGAAAAGTGCCAACTCAATAAATCCGATCCCATATCACCGGAAGAGTTATACTCGATTTTATCTCCTATACCCACCATTGTCTGGGGTAGATATATTGGGTCCGTTGCCTAAAGCTAAAGGTCAAGGTTAGCTTTATCATAGTTGCCATTGATTACATGACTAAGTGGGTAGAGGCGAAAGCCACTTGATTAATTACTGAGCAAGAATGTTTGAAGTTCATAAAGAGTCCGTAGTGTTTCGCCGGGATCCCAGAGTATTAATATCGGACAACGGACGCCATTAAATGGGATCAAAATTTGAAGCATTTTAAAGGAGTTGGGGATTCAAAGATAAGAAGACTTGATGTCTCATCCACGGTCAAATGGCAAGTTAAGGTGACCAACAGACGTTCTGGCCGAAGCGGGATCAAGCCGCAGATGGATGAAGCTAAAGGAAGATGGCTGTAAGAGTCGCTTTCGGTGATGTTGTGGGTTTACCGGACTACACCGAGGACTACCATGGGATTCACCTTTTTTCGACCGCCTATGGTAATCGATGCCTTAGTCCTCGTCGAAATCGGATCTCCAAGTCTTGGTCACCAATACAAAGAAATATACAATGACGAAGGATCAAGGCCAATTTGGATCTGCTAGAAGAAGTCAGAGAGGTTTCTCTACTTAAATTGGCTGCTTATCAACGAAGAGTAGCTAAGCATTATAACAAAGGAGTCAAGCTTCGCAGATTCGAAGTAGGAGACTTCGTCCTCAGAGAAGCCGAAGCTTCTACACCTCAAAACACGGGAAAGTTAATGCCAAACTGGGAAGGGCCATACGAAGTGGTCGAAGTATCCAAACCGCACTTAGGTTAAGGGCATTAGATGGTTCCAAATCAAAAAACACCGGCACGCATTTGGCGGTGCTTTTAAATACTTTCAATAAAGATCAAGTTAATTCATCAAGTCTCAGATATTATTGTTCATTATCAATAAAAAGACACTTTTTCACTATTGGTCCTGGTCCTATTCTATCCTATGGTCACTATGGTGTAAGGAGGAATGGTAGGACTTGCTGGCCATTCGATGGCAGCCCATTTGTCGTTCTACCCCGAGTGGTAGATGAAGGATCCTATATTGATTTTACCAGGGTGGTAAATCAATGGTCACTATTGGTCCTGGTCCTATTTTGTCCTATGGTCACTATGGTGTAAGGAGGAATGGTAGGACTTGCTGGCCATTCGATGGCAAAATTTCATTTGTCGTTCTACCCCGAGTGGTAGACGAAGGATCCTATATTGATTTTACCAGGGTGGTAAATCAATGGTCACAATTGGTCCTTATATCTTGGTCCTTATGTCTTGGTCCTTATATCTTGATCCTTATATCTTGGTTTTCATATAATTGTTTCACCCCGAGTGGTAAACAAATGACCGATCTCACACTTCGGAACCGATGAGTATGTGGTACTTTATTTTATTTAAGTGTTGAGTTCGGAATGCCTCGTTCTTTAACATCACTTTATCTGTTATATGACATGCTTAATTGTTAATTAACAATTTGAGTTAAATCCTCGAAGTGTTTGAGTTCAGTCCTTTCTGTTCAGTTAAGATAAATCTCATCCATGAAATTCAATTCCTTCCGTCTCATACATTAACTATTATATATCTTAACCGATTCTTTGCTTAGGTTCATTTCATCGATATTGAATTATTGACAAGAAACTAACCGAGAACATAGTTCACAATTAAAGAAATTGCAGATTAAATCAGGAAAACTAAAACATTCATTTGACCTATTCATTCATGAACAAAAATACACTAATATAGAAACGTAAAATGTTTAAACAGATAAATTTTTACATAAGTCAGAATGAAAGCAGGAAGAACACCTAGGCACCGCCTTCGTCTTCGGAGTTGAGTAAAGTTGGGTCCAGTTGAGCAACAGATAGTTTTTCTTTACCTCTCTCTCGGCAGTCTTCGTAGCCTTTTGAGTAGACTTTCATGATCTCGACGTTAAGCTCGTCCGAGTCCCTATATTCTGCCTGTATCTGCTTTCTGAGCTCTTCGGTCAGAAGAGGACCCCTTCCCTCAAGATCCTTTATTTTAAGACGAAGCTTGTGGCGTTTGTTCTTGTGTCTCCGTCCTTCATCCTGGGCCTTTGATTGAGCCTCGCTTGAGTTGAATAGCTTAGGCTTCGGTTGGTCAAGAAAAACTCCTCATTTTTGCCCTCAAAGAATGAGTTTTCTTCGACCAAGCCGGCGTTCAGATCGGTTAAAGTTTGTTGGCTAGCTTCGGAGGCGGCCAACCTATCTCTTGTGGCCCTTACTTCATCATCAGACGTCCTCAAATCCATCTTAGCTCGATCCAAGCCTCGTTGGAGGCCATCGATGACATGAAGAGAGTCTTCTCGATCGGCCCTTTCTCGAGCCAAGGTCGATCTCAGCATATTGATCTCTTGTCGCATGAAGTCTTCCTCGGCTTCCCCATTTATGTGTCTTGGACGCAAACGTCCAAAGACGAAGATTAGCCTCGCATATGTCCGCATAAAGGTTTGCCAAGCACTACCCAGATATACAATTAAGAACAGAAAGACAGAAAAATAAAGAAATGATTATTCACCTTAGCCAGATAGCTCATCCCTTCATCGAGCAAATTCCCGTCTGTGTGATCACTGAACCGATGATCGTCAGCGTTCCTTACGAAGGCCCCGAATAGGTTGAACGGAAAGTTGGCATTGAATCTAGGCCACATAGTCGGAGATCCCACGGCCTCGGCATGATAACCCTGACCTGAAGGACCTGCTCGTTCGGGCGAACGTCTTGACCTTTTCCGGGAAGGAGCCTGGTTGTTTCGGGAGGAGTAGGTTCAGTTCACAGATGCGGTCTCGGGAGAGGGAGATTTGTTTGGACTAGGTTCTTGGAGAGGAGTGACCGATGCAGAGCTTGGGTGGTTTGTCGGCAAAAGCGCTTCCTCTTCCGGGATGTGGTTTGGACAACTTCATCTCGATCACCTTCTTCGCTTAATCAGATTTCTACAGCGGAACGAAGGGGGTATGATCAAGATTGGGGCACCCTAAGCTCTTGGCCGGTCAAAGGTGTTATCTTGCTTTTCAACTTTTTGGTGCGGAGGATGTTTCTTGATCGACGGACGATCTAATAGGCCTCGTCGAGGAACCGGATGTGGCGGTTGGCTCGACTTCCAGGATGACTTCGAAAGGGTTGGAAAGGGTGTTGTTCGGTTTTTCGACCGCCCTCCTCTTCCGGGCGAGGGCGGAGGGTCTCTTCCGAAACGAGAACCTCTTGGCTTCGGTTCGTCGCCGCCGAATTAAATGTCGTGTATGTTTAAAGGATTGATTCGGCCGGAGGAGCCTTTCTGTTTGCTGAGTTTCAAAGAGCTTCAAGGTTTCCCAGACAAAAAATCTTCGAGCTCTTTTATCTCTAAAGAGCTCGATTTGATCAAAGATTAACCAATACAACTCTGTGTTAGAATCCACATCATAAAAGCATTTTCAAAAAATTCGTATACATATAAAATAGACCGATACTTACATTTATGGTCGATAACATGTGCTTGCCGAGAGGAGTCTGCATTTCCTCCTCCCTGGGGAAATTGTCAAAAGTTCCATCATTTCCATTTCTCTTTCTTGAAATGTCTCCAAAATCGCAGAGATCTTCTCGTTAGTGGCCCGATTCGGTGAGAGAAGAGATTTGGGGCCTTTGACGTAGAACCATTTTTTCATGCACATTACTGTTGCTCGGCGTGTTCACCAATGTAACGCCTCTCGAACTTCTCTCCGACTTCGGAGAATGCTTGTTAATGGCCTTGAACCCTTCTCCCTAGATTGTACTATTTTGTATATCGTGAAGAAGGAGTCCGAGGGAGGGCTCCACGCCCAATTCATGGCGAGAAGGCCACGAAGGCCAAGATGTGAATGTACGAGTTGAAGATTAGTTGAAGCGAACCCCACCCCCCGTAAACCCCAAAGCAGGTTACTATGAAGATATGCAAAGGAAACGAACCCCTTCTCCAATAGAGAGTCGAGGGCAGTAGTCCAACCTTCTCGCCATTGGTACATCTTCTCACCGGATCTAGGAACCCTAGCTGCGTGGGTATCAAGGGATGTGGTATCGAGACAAGAATCCTCTTGATTCAAATTTCTGTGACGATCGAGGAGTGTTGGCGTGCGAGAATCGCTTTCAAGATTCTGTAGTATTAGGAGGGTCTTGGGATTTATGGGGAGAGGGTTCTTATCAGATTTCGACCCTTTGGGTTCAAAGTGTCGAGGCTCCTTCATGCAGCAGATAGTAGGGTTTGGTGGAGCTAAGTGTGAGTGGGGTTACCAATATGGGAGAGCCTTGTGCGTAATCTGGGAAGCCATTGTTGATTAGTTGCGAAAGAAAGGAGAAAGTTCGAGAAAGTCGGAGAGTTCGTAATTTCGAAATTCAAATGAGCGGTAAAAGCGTCAAAGTTGATAAAGTTACCTTTTATAATCGATTTGCCACGGTGTTGTTCAAGGCCTACATTAAATACTATTGATGATTTAGAATTTGAATGGGAAGGGTAGGCCGGGTCCATGTATCTATTAAATAGGGTTTTTCTGATTTGGGCCTCCATTCTCTTCTCCTTTCATTTCGTGAACAGCGATTGGGTACACTTCAATTATCTCTCACTATGGACCTTTATTAAATTATCTTGGGCCATTCATAGTTTTCTATTAAACATTACATTTAACAAAAAAACTAGGGGCAATGTTGGTCGTGATATTTCCTATTTTTGGGCCGGGTACATTGGGCCTACTCACATGAAGAATCCATTGGGCCTTTATTTTTAATCCTTTAAAGCCACTGGGCCCAGTCATCATATTATATCCGTTTTAATCTTTAAAGCCGGGTCGGTCCAGTGAATCGACCCATTAGATATTTTAATATCTGTTACTTTGACTTGTGATGATGAAAACGCATGACGGTTGACCAAGCCTCCTGCCATGCATTAATGTGGATGGGATCATAGCCACGGTACGCAGAGAAAAAAGCGAAGGCCAAAAGCAGTGGATAAACCTTATACAGTCGGCAGAGCCCATCAGGTCAGAGGGGGTGTCAGGTGATAGTGGGTGACACAGTAATCCAAGCAGAGATAGTATAACCTAGCAAGGAAGCCATCGTATAGAGGTACGTTCTCACATATATTGATTATTCATATTCTCCCATACACACACAACTGAGAATTATTATCTCTCTCAATACACTAGACAATACATTCCTCCATCGTTAACCTTGTGAACACGTATTTAATTCTCACTTTGAAAGCTATCCCCAAGCCGGAACCGCCATCAAGCTTTTTCGGTCGATGTGTGTTTGTCTGGAGGATCGGGACGTCTTACGTGATTGGGACGTAGAGAAAGATCTGGCGTTAACAGATAGAAAAGAAGGCGGTGAACAGGAGGAATCATAAGCCATTTTATGTCAAAAATGTGAGGGGTAAAAAGGTGTCAAGAAGCGGCACGTGTGGTGGCGAGATTCTAGCATTGCTCAAGCACACTCACCACCATGTTGGTTGTACCCATTTCATTCCAATCTCACTACTCTTTATAATCGTAGTTTAAAGTAAATGACAAGTTAAATTGGTGTTTTAAAGGTAATATATATATATATATATATATATATATATATATATATATATATATATATATATATAGTATGTATCCATGGCAACCGGTTGTTAGTGAAATATTCTAGTAACCAAAAAAAAGAACATGTCACTACAAGTTATAGTGGTTGAGACAATTAAAAAGGAACATGTCACTACAACTTGTAACCGTTAAGACAACTTTAACATATTAATATTAATATTTTTTCAATATTATTAATACTAAAATTAATATTTTTTTAATATTAGTATTAGTATTAATAATATTAATATTAGTATTAATGATATTTATATTAATAATAATAATAATAATAACTAATATGAATATTAATACTAGTATTACTATTATTCTTATTAATATAAATATTAATAATACTAATATTAATATTAATAATATTATCAACTAATATTAATCTAACTATGTAGTTCCAATAATTTACCCCCTCCGTAACTAATTTACTCATGTATTAGGTTCTATTAGGTACAGAGGGAGTAAATTATTGAAACTACATAGTTTGATTAATATTAGTTAGTAATATTATTAATATTAATATTAGTTATTAATATTATTAATACCAATATTATAAAATATTATTATTTTATTAATATTATTAAAATATTAAAAATATTAATATTAATATGTTAAAGTTGTTGGAATAGTTCCCTAGCAACTGGTTACCATGGATGGATGTCACACACACACACACACACACACACACACACACACACACACACACACACACACACATATATATATATATATATATATATATATATATATATATATATATGGCTATATGTATATACACAGCTGTGTAGTATATAATCGTGCTATGTTGATCCTTTTATAAAATCTTTTGGCCCGTTTCCTTTTCTTGGATGGAAAGTGACTTTTAGCAATTTTCAACATGTTAAGCAACTCAAGCAGGCTGACATCTAGCATGTTCATGTTAAAATTCACAACAAATTGTGAGTAGGAGTCCGAGAGTGACTACAAGATCAAATCTAGGCTCAACTCTTCATCCATTACAACATCCAGTTATCCCAATTGTTCAATCAGATTGATCAATTTGAGGACATGTGTTTGTACTATAGTGTCATCGGTTATTCTAGATCGGAGTAGTTTCTTAGATATCTAGATATATGGCAGACCTACTCTTCTCACCAAACCAATCTTGAAGGTGCAACAACATAGTAGGCACATCCATTTTCTCATGTTGACGTTGTACCTCGTTACTCATGGATGCCAACATGATGCAATGAGCCCATTGTGCATCATTTTGCCACTTTCTAAAAGTAGCAATCTCTTCCCTAGAGGCATTGTTTGCAATCGGTGTAGGGACTGACGAATTTAGGACATAAAAAATCTTTTTAGCAGTGAGAACTATTCTCAAATTCCTTAACCAATCTATATAATTCGGTTCGGTTAACTTATTATCATCCAATATGCTCCGCAGTGATAGTAAATTAGGCATTGTAAAATTCTGTATATGAAATTTTGTAATTTTAACAACATTAGCATGCATTCATTTTATTAATCACCATATTAATTTAGGTCTTTATTAAAATGGTGTCTCCCACTATTTTCACCAAACTAGATAACCCTCTCTATATATAGTTCGACAAATCATGTTTAAATGACTTTATAAAATCCGCTTAGTGAGAAAGGATTGTAACGACCCCAAAATAGGTCCATTCAATCCAACCCATTCTGAGTCGCCAAATACATGGTATGTAATACAACTACAACTTTATTACAATCTATAGGCAAAATACAACAACACATATAATGTGAGTTTGGATACAAATATATACCAAATGTGACACATGTCCCAACCGTGGACAACAACACCTCACAATGACACCTTACATAAAGGTATAGTCAAAGACCATTTTAGAAACTAAAATCTTTGGGAAGTGCTCAGAGAAACCTTCGTATACATGGGAGACCATGCGTCTAGGTTATGATAGATATCATATGTCCGAGAGAATTATCCTTGGTTGACCTAATAGACCCTAAAGAAAAAACAAGAAGATTACTATCATATTCTTCCCAATGGTAAGTCTTCTCTTCGACATATCATTATCTCCATTATCTCTAATTGAGAATTATACTTCAAACAAACACCAAGATTATATAGGTAGTGCAGATATATACTCAAAGAAGTGGATGAGCACATCCCCGTCTTATGATGATACGAGGTTGTATGTCATTAGACATTTTGTATGATAGTGACAAAACACCCTTCCAACATTGGGTTTTCCTCACCTCCTCAAAACTATAGACCACCGATTCTATTCCCCGTTATCCCCCACTGACCAAATTTACACTTTTATTACACCTAAAGGAATTGTGAAGCAAAAGGGTGAGCACAACTAGCTCGAAAGAAGAATATTATGACTAAAGATAAATAAATTATCAATAGTCTTCATCAAGAATAAATCGTAGATTTAGAACATATGGTAGATGATAAAAATTTCAACCATAGTCAGTAAATGAATGAGCAATCCATTAGAAGAGTCAAATAGACTATAAAGTCTATTATCTTCTCCATGTTAAAAATCCACCAACAATGTTTTATCCCTGTAACATCAATCAACAATTCTGGTCCACAATCATATGAATAACTCATAATCATAATTGTTGTTCTAAATTCCTCTTCTCATCCAAGACGAAGATAATTTTCATCACCTATCTTTACCTGAAACATCAAAGATCATGGTTACACCAAATCCCATTTCTTGTTCATAATCATACTAATAATTTCATCTTTGCACTACGGCCAAAGATATTCATTTGTATCACCAGTTGGTCTTGTTCATCTCAACACATGTTCATCTTTGCACTGTGACAACCCGAAAAATTTCTAAAATCTTGAATGATTAGAATAAAGGTTAAAGAATAAAACCTAGATGAGAATTTGAGAATTTATTTAAAATTTTCAAGAAAAACCTATATGGTTTGATATTCGAATGAGAATAGAGAAAATATGGGTTACAAAATTCCAAAACCCTAGAAATGAATTAATATGTACTTGAAGGAATATCAAGAATAAGGTATTACGATACCTGTAAGTACATATGGAAATTTTATTATTGGAAATAAGATTTCACATGAAGAGATGCTATGAGGTTAAACGAAGATGAGTATATGTATAGAAATATATATATATACTTAGTAATGTGCTATATATATTTAAGCAAGAAGAATGATGAATTAAGTTAATGATATAATGATCAAGATTAAAACTATGTTAGTAATTAACATAGCTTGAGTGTTGGCCTTGATTGGAAAATAAGAATTTGAATAAGTATAAAGTCGTTAGTTAATACGATTAGTAATGAGAATGGAGTAATTTAAAACTCAAAATTTGAGTTAGAGATAGAATTTTGAAGCATGGACTGCTCGATTGCGTCCAAAAAGCGTCGAGTTTAGTCGAGAATGGACAAGAAGCACAAAATGTGTAAAGGTTGACTTTTGGTCCAAGTCAACGATTAACTTTGGAAAAAAAAGTCAAAATTAATGTGAGAAGTGAAATATGTTATGATTATGTGAATTATGGATATGAGTAAATAAATATACATTATATAATGTGAATACATTTATTTTGTATATAAGGGTGGAGTAAGAATTAAGTTATGTAACCTAATATATATATTAGGTGTGGTGATTAAATAACCTGAGAGGTTATAATATGGGAGAATATTAGTATATAAATGTATATACTGACATTAAGAGATTTATTTTATATATCTCCAATAATTAATTTTATAACCAAGTATAATTTGGTTTATGAAATTAAAAGGGCATGAGTAAGGAATTTATTTTCTAGAGTGAGAGATGTAAACCCTAATTTAAAGATAAGGATAGAATGTAATAGAATTAAAAATAATGGACTATAATAAGGTTATAGCCCAATTAATTTGAATAGAGTCCAAGAGGAGTAGATTTAATGGACTAATGATGTTATATCATCTAAATAAGCCCAATTAATTAATTAAGCATGAGACTTATAGATAAAGTGATTAAGGGCAATTAATTATTTAATCTAGCCCAATATATTATGTATGGAACAAGTATTATAATGACCCAATTAAATTTTGGGTGGAAGCCCAAGTTAGTTTTTGTTAGTAGGTAACACAAGTAAAATGGCTAGCTCAATGGGATTAATTAATGGCCCAAACTAAGCCTACTTGTGGGAGAATAATAATAATATTAAAATTATATTAAGTTAAGAGATATATTTTTATTATCTCAAGATTTTAATTTTGTAACTTAATTAAAATATGCTTAATTGGGTTATAGAATTTATTGTAGTAGAGTGATGATTTAAATTCTAATTATTTGGAATGATACTCTAATTAAATATTTAGATTGGATATCCTAATTAAATGAATTGGGTTGGATAAGAATTAAAGGTATTGGACTATGATATAGCTCAAGTGTGGCCAAAGAAGTGAGTAAGAGACCAAGTAATACATTAAAGGAATGGCTCAATTTTTAACCCAAGTGGGAGAGGAATTTTTGGACATTTGTCAACTCAAATAAGAGGTAAAATAGAAAGCAAATTGGGAGCATTTTTTTAGGCCACATGGGCCAAAAGAGAAGCAATAACAAGTGGGGATGAATTTAATAAGTGTTCACTTTAGTTGTTGAACCACTTTCACCAACTCTCCATGTGTCCATTGGTTATTTTGTCCAACACTTTGTTCATTAATCTTGCAAGCAACCACTTGGATATTGCTAAGGGGAAAGAAAGAGAGAATTAGTGGGAGAGTAAGGCCATATGGCCGGACCATGCTCTAGATGAAAAGGAGATTGGGAGATAACAAAATATATCTATAGATTTTCCAACACTTAGATCATATTTTTCCCTTTCATCACTTTTTATTATTCTTGCTAGAACACAAGAAAAAAGAGAGAGGAGAGAGAAGAGGAGGCCATGTTCGGCCATCCTAAGAGGAGAAGGAGGAGATTTTGATGTTCATACAATCAAGATCCATCCATGGAAGGAAGAAAGAAGGAGAAGAAATCAAGCAAAGGTATAAATCCTTTTTGTTTAGTTAATTTTTGATGGTTGTAAATCAAACCTTGAATCCATAGTTCTCAACTCAAAAACTATGTATATACATGTTGAGGAGTGTATCATGTTTAGATCTAACAATATTGGGTGTTGATTTTGGTTGGAATCAAATGTATAAAATTTCCTAAACTCAAAACTCTAATTAGTTTATGTGTTTTGTGATGGTTGTTTTAGACCAAGTGTTGAACTTATGATCCATATGAGGGAAGATCTACATGATATATGATATCTTATGGTTAGATCTTGCCATTTTTAGGGTTGATAAGCTTGAACAAAGAAGATGAACCAAAACAGTTTTTTTTGTTTTAAATGAGTTAGTGGACTGCTGCCCTAAAACAGAAAATTTCGGATTTGTTAGAGTGCTCTAAAAATTCTGGACTTGTGATATGTTATAGTACACTCAATAAGCTTTCCATAGACTCCAAAACGGACTAAATCCGACATCGGAGGAGGGAGTTATGGGATTTCTCCCAAACTACACAAAGTTAAGAAAACTGTGAAAAGGACAGTTTTGGAACAGTCACTTCCGGGCTAAATTCCGGGAGCTAAACATATCCAAATATGGATTGTGATATATGAAAACTGTAGTTTGAAAAGATACAAATCCAACAAAATTGACGGATCATTAATCGGAGTTACAGATTTCGTTTTATTTAAGTTTTGGTGAAGGACTCCAAAACTGCCAAAGTGCAAAAAGTTTCTGGCCAAAATTTTCCGAGGGCTGTTTTGGACATTTAGTTAATGAGAAAAATTACAGGCTTTTGTGAAATGAAAATATATGGTAATATGTAGCTCGTGTCCAAAAATGAGCTAATTCCGCTTAAAACGACCAAGTTATGACCATTTCAATTTTGTGATTTTCCGACGGAAATCGCTATAACCGGAGTTCTACAACTCCGATTGCCAATAAATTTAAAATGGAGCATCACGTTAACATATATAAGGTTATGTCAAAAGATGGGCATCTCTGGGGTTAAGCACGAGGTAGCTAATTTTCTTAAGTCACGCACTATTTATGATTTTTGAAAAATAGTAAAAGAAATTGAAAATTACGGAAAAATATTTTTTATGTATGAAATACATGTATATATGTTTGACCAAAGGATAAAAAATAATAAGTTAATTTGGTATTTTTCGTGAAAAAGAATAGTGATTTGGGATCTTTGAAATAAAATCCGCCTTCTTGAAATGGTATTTCTATTTTACTAAGATGTTATCTAATTTACTAGGATAACATATAAAATGAATAACTTATAAGTATAAGTTATGATGTGATTAAAAGAATATCAAAGTATAATAATAATATTAAGACTTAAAACTAATGTCTAATACTTAACTATATGTTATGACTAACCGAAAGATCTATTATAGGTTTTATATGCTGTATAGACTGATAGGAGTATGTGGAAATATGTTTAAGTTATTTTATAACAATGATGATATTATTCTAATATTGGAGATCTATATTATTAATATTAGGTCTTCAGGAGAAGCGTATTATATTGCGTTACGGTAATCAACGGTTCATGCAAGTTTTTTTAAGTTCTTTTTACTTAAACTCTTTTAAGAGTGGTTTCAGACAGATGTGCTTATGAATTGTACTCTGTACATATTGCATGTATTCATCAGGTATGAAAGGCTGATCACCTTCATTACCAGTCAGTTCAGATATAATTGTTATGTTCATTTTCAATGTTCATTCAACTTTGAAATTTTGTTCATGCTAATTCACAACTACATTGTGAAGGATATGACTTATTATTCAAACTCTTTCAATCATGATATATCTTTACCTTATTTTTTAAACTTGCTGGGCAATTTTCATGCTCACCCTTGCTATATCATGATAAAACATTGCAGATAAGGCGAATACGACCAGATACAGAAAAAGGATAATGTCAAGTTCAGCTTGGGATAGAATGTGCAGCTAGATTGTAATGGTATAGTTTGTAATAGTATAGTTTATGATTTGTGTATTAGTTAAGATTACTCGATTTTGGGGAATAGTGTGTAAAATGTAATGTATAAACAATTTATGTTTATATCTTCCGCAACAGTTGTAGAAATAGCGAACCGGATCCGCGGCGATTCGGGACCCGGATTCGGGGCTGCTACATGCACTACTGGCCAAAGATATGTAACAACATGTTCATCTTTGCACTACTGGCCAAAGATATTCAACAACATGTCATCTTTGCACTACGGCCAAAGATATTCATCAATAATTCATCTTTGCACTACAGGCCAAAGATATTCCTCAACAGTTCATATTTGCACTATAGGCCAAATATATTATTATCTCAAAGAAATATATAATCATTTCAGAATTTATATAAACAATAATTATAACCATGTTGATCATTTCGCCTTTGCACTTAAGCTAAAGATATTCAGTTATATATTCAATGGTCATGATCATACCAGTCACAATTCAACTTTTCACTACTGGCCAAAGAGAACCCTAGTCATGATCATATCAATAATCTATCCATCTTTACACTCCAGTGAAAGAGAATTTCAACATCAGGGTTATAAAAATGTTATATATGATAATAAAATCAATATATAGTTTTAATCTCCAGAGTAATATTCATAAATCAACTATAATTTGGTTAGAAAAAGAAACCAATTTTGTCATGAATAGTAACTCATGAATAGTAACTTCGTGAATAGTAACTCATGAATAATAACTCGTGAATAGTATCTCATGAATAGTAAACCCGACTCAAAAAGGTAGAAATTCCACAATAAAATCCATACCAATATTTCGGTATAATGATATTGAAAGAATAATATTTTTTTAAGCTTATAAATAATTTATTTTAATTGTTTACACTTTACTAAATAATGCATTTAATCATTCTAAAATGCCAAACTCATAAGATTTCATCACCAATAACCAAAATCCTCATCAAAAATCTGCATATACCTCATGTAGGATTCTCAAGCCATAAAATCCTATTTTCTAATTTTCTTACCTCACATAACATATTTAATTCATTTACTCATAACTAGTCCATTTTCATGAAAAATAACAAATCAATTCCAAAAATATTTCTTTTCTGGGATTTAGCAGAATATAGTCCTATATTGAACATATATTTTTCTCAGAATTTTTAAAAGTCATTTACTATTTTTCACATGGCCAAAACCACCGAATATTTAAATATTTATCATAAATTGTACTTTTATCCAAAAATTCCGAAATTTACAGAGTATACTTATATAATATAGATGTACTCCCAATAAAAAGTTCATCAATTTTGGAGTTAACCACAAGGAGTTATAAGGGTTTTCTTTTAAAATAGTCTTTTCCCATAAAATTCATAACTCATAATCTATACATCCAAAAATCGCCATTTTTGGACACAATCAATAAAACTCATCAAATTATCATTTCAAATTTTTCTAGAATTTTTAAAGGTCTGAAAAGTTACGAAACATGAAAAACATCACAACCCTTAAAATCCCTTACCTCAAAAAAGAAAGATTTTTTGGATGGAATAACGAATCGAACGAACTTGCATAGTATAGCAACACTCAAGATACAAGAATACACTTGATAATAGAGAGAGAAATAGAGAAAACTTCAGTTTCGGTGTGATTTTCAATTCTAACTTAAGCTTCTATTTATAGGAAAATGCTAGAACGCTTAAAGGAGACTAAAATAATAAAATATTATTTTCTTTTCTACACACCAACCATCCAAGACCAGCCATCCAAGCATGCCAATTTCGAAAAATATAACAAATTTCACATGTTATTAACACCAACCAAAGTGGGTCCCACCATATAATTTAATAAAAATCATTTTATTTTCGAAACTTCAATAATTCATAGAAAATAGCCCGTTTATCGAGAAAAATTGAAACTCACGATTTTCTATGGGAAATTCCATTCTCAACAACTTTGCAGAAGAAAATTTTTCCAAATTCCAAATGAAATTGGACCGAAATCAACAAACGAAGCGATTTTGATACTATAATCAATTTTCATCAAGAATTGTGTCCACCGACACCCAAAACATATGTTAAATATTTAATGCCACAAAATACTCTTCCTCCTCATATACTCATATATCCCACATTCATTGTAAAAATATTACCAAGTTAATATATTATTAAAATAATATATTTAAATGAATTATTTTATCTGAAAAAAGATAAAATATTAATTTTCAATAGTTGTCACATTAAAAATTTTTCCATCTATATCCACAATAAATATTTTTTATCATAATAATTAATAATTAATTATTCACAAATAATATTACAGACTCACAAGATCGACAACCGTGCCGCTCCTGGGATAGAGGGGGCTTTCAATAAGGATTTCTCCTTCATGGTAGCGCCGCAATTAGGTGACCAAACCTCTCCTTAGATAGAACTTTCTAGTACATCGCTAATAATGTTATCTCGATAATATTATTCAAATAATTTGAATTATTGATCCGATAATAGAAAATATTGTGCAAATGACAATTATTAAAACAATAATAATATATAATATCAACGCAGAATTATTGAATCAATAAAATAAAATATTGAATAAATAATTACCGTAAGAATAATTATTGAGTAAGTGCCTTCTTTACGTAAGAATCAATAATTCAAAAATCTTTATGTAATACCGGTGCTTCTTTGTGCAACAACGCAGTATTACTTTATTTTACCAACCGTATTCCAAAAAGTGTTAATTGAGAACGATTACGCTCGTTATTTATAAAAACTTAATTTTGTCGCTTTTCTTTATCCAAGCAGCTTATTTTGTTATGGGGCCCACAAATGGTGCACTGGGCAATGCAGCATTTAATATTCCCTGACAGAAAGAATATTCCACGACCAAACGAATATTCCCTGACAATTGAATATTTTATAACCACTTGCGTATTTTGAAAAATTTCATATATCATCCTTAACTTTAACTTTTATCAATTTAACCATTTACTGAATTGTAATTATAAAAAAAATTGAATACTTTTATTTCATAAAATTCGGGGTCTTACAAGGATCCTATTGCCATAAATATACAGTCATATGTGTGCACAACAAACTATATATTTTCAATAAGTACACAACTTTTTTCAATTACAGCTCTATATAACTCCTTTTAATTTTGCCTCTTAGATTATGATGGTCAAGTGTGCACATTCAAACTAAAATAATCTAAGTTAAGTCTGACCTAGCATTTTCATATAAGTGAAGAGAAAAATGCAGTCCTTGTGTGTGCACAACAAACCATGTATTCTTCAATTCCTTATAAACATCCAATGTAATAAAGCCAACATCTCAAATATTTAATACAAGTTGTGAGACCCCAGATTTTATGAATAAATATTTAATTTTCTTGAAATATTTTTTTTAATATTATGGTGTGGATTTGATATAATGTTATAGTTGTGGGTAATATTTATAAATTTTGCAAAGTATGCAAGTTGTTATATTATATTCGATTGGTCAGGGAATATTCTTTGTGTCGGGGAATATTCGTACGACGGCATAATCATTGGTGGACCCCACAACGGAATTATTATCGGATTGAAAAAACGACAAAAATATTTTATTGAAAATAATTGGCGGAAGTTTTTACCGTTAATATCTTGTTGAACTACTCTAGTAGTAAAAGTACAAAGAATACGCGTGGTTGCATAGTAAATATTACCGGTGATGATTATTAATGTTTACGTGAGAAGTCACTCGGTTTTGTTCAATTATTGCTATAGTAATTGTCGACATAGATCTCACGTTATTTGATTCAATTATTGTCAATATTTTATATATTATTAAATCAATAATTGAAATGACAGAGTTATTAATATTATAAATTGCAATATTAACGATGTCTAGAAGTTCTGCCAAGGAGAGGTTTGGTCACCTAATTGCGCGCCAAGGAGAAATCCTTATTGGAAAGCCCCCTATTTCCTGGGAACGACCTGGTCGATTAATATTGTGAATTATAATAAAGTTGATAAATGTTGCTTAAATTATTAAAGTGATTTTTATGAAGTTTTGCTTATTTTATGGACCTCTATTTTACCCATTTTTTAAAAATAATCAGTAGAAATTTTTATAAAAGTGGGGCCCATTTATGTTGGAAAAATGATTTTGGAAATGGAAGAGTATACGTATGGTAGTATATGTATGTATTGAGTATATGGTGGGAGAAAATGATATGTGAAAGTGATAGGTGTGTGATGTGTGTGCGAGTGAAAAATGGTGAAAAAGTGGTAGTGTGATAGTGATGTTTAAGAGTGTAGTCAAATTAATTTTTGGGTGGGTGGGGGATTGATGTTGGTTATGGGGGGATAAAAAATCTAGTGGTATATATTATATTGATAGAAAACATGTGTTTATATATATATATATTATATTTAATTGTTAGTTGATTGCATTAATTGCATTAATTGTTAGTTGATTGCATTAAGTGATTGAAGAAAATAATTTCGTTCATGAACAATGCACTTCCATTCTCCTATAAATAGAAGCTCATTCCTTCATTATTTCTTACGAATTCACTGAAACTCCAGAGAGAGAAATTATAGATAAACTATAGAAAAGTATTCTGATACTTCCCTACTCTTATATTCAGTTTCTTTTACGGTAAGGGGTGTTATTCTTTCTTATTCACGAAGAGAACTGTTGTTATTCCATTTCTTATTATTTTGTTGGAATAACTTGATATCGCTGATCTACCATATACTTGGTGACATTCTTCTATTATTCATTGGAACATCCCATGCGTGTGTTTTACATAGGACCGGTAAAATCTTTTGTTATTATTCGTTGGAATATCACGTCTGCATGTGTTTTACATCGGACCTGGTTAAAATCTTTATTTATTTATTATTCCGGAATATCACTCTGCATGCGCTTTCTACGCGGACGGTTTCATTATTTATTATTCGCATTTATTATTACATTGGGACATCCCGCGGGTGAATTTCACCGACCGATTCCGTTATTATTATTCTGTTGGAATAACTTTGTCATCTGGCACCGCATGCATGGTGATTTCTTTTGTTATTCCATTCGTTATTATACTCGGTTGGTTAGAATTTTGACTTTATACTCCATGAAATTAGTGGAATATCCTTGATATTTGCGTTTCATCCAAAGATTTTCATGGAAATATTTTTACGAGCATTCTTGAATTTTACTCTACAAAGCAAAGATCATGTTGACAATTTGGACGTTATTAGTTCTGAATAAATTAATTCGTGAACTTATTTTATTGAACTCTTATATCATTGTCATCATCCTCATGTTTATATTTTTTTTTTTGAAAGTCATCTCGTATTTTGTAGTGCATAGATGGACTTGGTATGATTATGACCAATGATTATTCAGTGTACTCATGACCGTAATGTTACAAATAATGTGATAAAAGTCCTCATTGGCCCGTAGTGCATTGATGGATGCTTGTTGGCATGATCATGACCATTGATGAATACACGAATATCCTTGGCCCGTAGAGTGCATGGATAATTTGTGGTCGTGACCTCGATGAATATCCTTGGCCAGAAAAGTGTGGGGATGATGTGGATTATTTTAATGTTTGAGTCTCGCCGATAAAAGTGATGAAAAACCTTTTAAATCATAAAAGATAGTAGATTTTATTCTCTACTGACTTTTTTAATGGATTCAGATGTCCGCTTCTGAGTTAAACTTGATGTCTATTGTATATTATCGGTTTAACATTGTTGAAGACTAATGATAATTTATTTTGCATTATCTTAGTCATAATATTTTCATTGGGCTAGTTGAGCTCACCTTTCTTTCTGCGTTTCTTGTGAAATGAGAACGAAGGGATTTAGCGAGTCGGGGAGCGGAGTGATGGTGGGATGATAGTATTAGCTAGTAGTCCTCACTATTCTGTTAAATAGTGTGACAATAAATGTAATGAGGACTTATTCTGAGAGTGAATATTGTCTAGAAGACAATATTTGTATTTAAACTCACAGCTCTCTTGTTGTATAATTAAGATTGTATTTTTATTCTGTACCATGTATTTGACGACTCAGAATAAGTGATGTATTCCTATATTGGGGGCGTCACACAAGTCTTGTGTGTACACAACAAACTCAAATTAAATACTCTATACTCTATTTTTTATCATGTTAGAACGCTATGTTTGACATTCTCTAATGTTCTTGAACATTACAACTTAATATTATTATACTTGAGGGTTTTTGTTATTAATTGTCTTATCTTGTTTAGAGTGCATGCAAATATATATATATATATATATATATATATATATATATATATATATACACACACACACACACACACACACACACACTTCATATTAAACATACATCACCATGTATATCAATATATTTATAATATAAATAACATAAACTTATAAAATACTATATTCTATTTGGGATGATTATGGAGTTAATTCTAGTTTGGTTCATTGGAGCCACCATGAACCAAAAGGTCAAACCTAGGGTGCAAAAATAAAATTTAAATATAACTATTACATTTAACTCTAATTCATTACAAATGTGTCTTCATGATCCTCGCTTCTTTCGCTCCATTTTCCTAAGTAATTTTACTAAATCCTATTACAATTTATTTTTAATAAAACAGAAATCTTGATCAACAGTCAATGAAAGTACATATGTGGGAGATAGAATTTACATCAGAAAATTAGATAGGCGAGGCACATAGACTCCATTTATAAAACCTCATTCATTCAAGCATCCATCAAAAATTAAATCCAATTACATTTGTCAATAGTCCATAATCACCCATTTTATTGTCATACACATCATCATATGTATCAATAAAAGTTCATCTCATGAAATTAAAATATTCAATATATACATACATACATACATACATATATATATATATATATATATTGATATCATTTAATGGAAAATATTAGTTAGCATGAAATTCAATTTCAAGTTAAAAAAAACTCCTTTATTTTTACTTTAAAATTGCTAAAAACTAAAATGTTGAATCAAAATAAACTCCTTTATTTTAGTTAACATAGAATCTAATTCCAATTAAAATAAACACATTTATTTTAATCCAATTCCAAATCAAAATAAAATTTTATCTTAATTTTAAAATAATAAAATAAATTTTTTATTTCTCATGATGCAAGATTTGCTACGCCTAGTTAGAACTAAAAAACTAGCATCATGACATCTTTGGCGCCATAATCTTTGGATTTTACTTGCAAATGCGAAATCATTGTTGTACTATAAATAAGTGTTGCGGCGCCGTTGGGTAGAATTAATTTTCCAGATCGCTAATTTTTTGTGTTTTTCTCCAAAAACATAATTTTATACCAACGATTATGCCCAATTAAATTGTTTTAAACACATATCAACATATATATGAAACAAAAATAATTAATTACTCGCATAAGGATGGCTCTAACACCACTATTGGTTTGTAGAAACAAGATCAATGCATACAATCATATTGTAAATAGAGCGGAAGCATGTCATAAATCATATTTAAATTTATTTTCAATCCCAGGAATTACCTTATGCAATACAATTAATTGAGGAGTGATAAAGGATATGCCCTATGAAGACGATACAACTCCTTGCTATGATCTTAAAGTTCCAATCCTTTGATCGTCCATGCTTCTCAAATTTCTCGAATCAAACGTTCGTTACCCAAGTGTGCAATACTCTAAATTTGATCCACCAAGAGTATATTGATTGAAGAAGTAAATTTAGGTTCTATACGACCTTGGGTGGCTAGCCTTAATTCTCTCTTTCCTAACTCTATTAGGTTTTGAGAATACTTGTAAGAGTTGCATTACTCTATTCCACAATAAGACCACTTTTATTTATAAACTAACCCTCCCTTTTAGACCTTTTAGGATTTAGGGTTTTAATTTAATTCTCAATCTTATTAGGAACTAAATAATTATTATTATAATAATAAGACTCCTCTTATTTATTTATAATATGTATTTCTCCAAATACTTAATTATAAATATTAGTATTTCTATAAATACTAAATTATTATTATTTAGACCATTAATAATAATAAGACTTCTCTTATTAATTTATAATTTAGTATTTCTCCAAATACTTAATTATAAATATTAAGTTATTTAATTTATTCCATCAATAAATTAAATATTCTTAATTTATTATTATTAAGTAAATTACTTCTAAAATTATATTTCTCTTTTTTCGGTGTGACCCTTTAGGTTCAATATTAAGCCGGTCGTAGAATAAATAAATTTGAACCGTTCTAATATTATTTATAATGAATTAAACTCCTTCAATTTTAATACAAATAAATAATATTTATTCTGCATCAAGAGTGACACCTTGCAACAATGTATCATGACTATCCGAATAATATGAATTCAACGTTTAATCACAAAGAAAACAAAAAACATATTTTGTGAATAGTTACCATAAAATTCAATTCTTCTACCATACAATGTCCCAATTAAACATAAGACATATAATTACTGACAAGTATTATTTATTTAATCATATGCATTTTGATTCACAAAATGCACAACTTTGATTAATGTAAATTAGAAACTCCTTTCTAATTTTCATTCAACTTGTACAAGGACTTCTGAGTTGTCACTTATTGAATCACATAGAACATTCTCTCCCTTTACTGGAAGTGGTAGATCCTTTGTTGATCATTCACCTACCTCCATGTATACTTTATTATACCTGAGCATACCCTACAATATACTCTGAAATTTTAAATAATATAACACAGTATAACTCATAATACACAAGGTACTATGATGATCTCAAGTATAAGGATCACTTATACGACTATCACTATAGGAACTCCTATTGTCAGTGTTGACGCCGGGAAATTTCGCTTTTCCTAAGTTGTTTATACCCTTTTGTCTTTTTTTATGTTATTTTTTTAAAGATGAGATTTTAGGAAAGGACCAACATACATATCGATGATTTAAAAGATTGATTTTAATGATTGGAATGAATTAGATAGAGCCACCATATGGTATGAGTTCAAAAGGATGTACCAACTCAATCCGAATTTTAGAAAGGTTTTAGCAATATGGCCCAATATGGGGCTCCTTTTAATTAGTCTATAACCCGAGATTCATAGAGTTCAAAGACTTGCATAAATGAGGGGAAGGTGTTAGGCACCCACCGACTTCCGTGAAACACGGTTACCACTACTTTTTCATTCCCTAAGCATGAAGTATGTGTGTGTGTGTGTGATTTGAGTTTTGAAAAAGGTGCTTAGATGCTTAGAAAGTAGTGATGTGCTCCTTTGAACATATACCGGAAGAGTTTGCTTAAAATAAAACTTCATTTTTACACAAAGCATATAAAAGTGATGTTTTGAAAGGATGATTTCAAACCCTTCGCCAAATAGAAATCGAGGCCCTTTGATACTTCAAATTTTAATTTATAGCCTTCTTTTAATCCTAGAAGCGGCTTTGTTTGCTTTTAATTAGGATGTGAAACATCTTTGGGGGGTGGTTTAGAGCTCGAGGTTCTAATTGTTTGATTTTTCCCTTAAGTCTATCCAACCCAGAGTGATCTATATTTTATAAATTTTTTGTTAATTTGATTTGAAAATCATATTTGGTGATGAGATTGAAACTATAAACTATAAGGTCCGAGCTTCTTATGGGCATGAAAGCCATTGAAGTGAGCACGAGTACCCATAAATCATGATTTCACTATTTTGGGGCCTTAAATCCGGATACCGCTTTAAGGCCCAAGATTACATGTACAATAGACTGCGAGCTGACTATACAACTTTAACAAGTTCATCATGGGAACCAGATCTAGATCCATTGATTGAATCATCGATCCTTTGATTCCTAGGCTCACATAATATCATTTAAAGCTTGCAAGATGTATATTTAAACATAATATATACATATATGACATAGCTTCGCTAAACAGGGGAATTATCAATCAAATCCTTGTACACGAGTAAATAAGTTTCCCGCATCCTCTAGATACAAATCTAAGGTCACGTGGTGGCCAAATATTTACAAAACTAGAAAGTAAACTAGATCTATCTAGATCTTAGCCAATCTAGCTCCAAGGTTCAAGTTTTATAACTTTTGAACTGATTGAAAGCTAGATCTAGTCAATACACTTTAAATATTGACTATTTACAAGAAATGAACAGTAGAAAGATAGATCTATGTACAACCATGCAGTATATATATATAGTACTTATATATATATATATATATATATATATATATATATATTAAAGTAGTAAATGAACACAAATCTGAGAAAATATTACAATATGGAGCGAGATATGCAACAAACGGTTGAAAGCTTGCAAGAACTTGATTTCAACAGGTAAAAACTTGATATAACAAAGTTTATATGTATATAAGTGTTTACAACTGAGATTTACAGAGTTTAAGATGAAGAATCGCTCCCTTTCTCTCTAGCTCTCGGATTTTCTCTCTCTAAAAGTTGGAAACTGATTTCTCTCCCTCAAAATGAGTTGGGGGTCTGCATTTAAAGACCCTTTACCGTGAATGAAGTTTAAGCGTGGTAGCTGCAGACTGCAATTTGGGCTAGGTAGGTCTCGTTGCCTCGAAGTTCATTCATTCGATCATTGCACCGTCTTCTAAAACCTTTATAACTTGCAATTCGGGAATCCTATGAAGATGTGCCATACCCTTCCAGAAAGCTCTTTTTGAGAGGTTTGCAATGAAATAGGGCTTGACCTTTTCCAAATATGGGAATATGGGTCCATGACCAAAATAGCATCTTCAAGTCTCCATAGGCAGTCCATTGATCTGTCTTGCGCAGTTTGCACTCAGTTTGACTCCAATGATTTGATTTACATCAGGGTTTGATGACGATGCTTATACTGGGGTTGACTCCAAAGGTTTGATTTCCATCGGGGGTTGATGTCGATGCTTACGCTAGGTTTAAATCCAATGGTTTGATTTCTATCGCGGGGTTGATGCCGATGCTTATGCTGAGATTGACTCCAACAGTTTGATTTCTATCGGGGGTTAATGCCAATACTTACGATGGGTTTGACTCCAACGGTTTGATTTCCATAAGGGGTTGATGTCGATGCTTACGCTGAAGTTGACTCTAACGATATGATTTCCATCGGAGGTTGATTCCGATGCTTACGCTGGGATTGACTCCTACAGTTTAACTTCTATCGGGGTTGATGTTTATGCTTACGTTGGGGTTGAAACCAACGGTATTTTGATTATAAAAGGGGAAGCTTTTTACTTCCGACCCCGCTAGATTAGATACTAGCTTGACTGATGACCCAGGGTGTCGTTAACATCTCTAGAGGTTGTGGCCTGTCCTTTCACAGACCATACTTGAAATTCAGTGTGGAGGCCTCGTCTTAGGAGGACTTGGCACAGGTTAACACGTTTGATGATGTTGATGTCATTTCTTAGACCTTTTGTTAGTGGTTGGGCTCCAGTATCCCATTTTCGTTATCATAATTTCTTTCGAGAGTCCCCTCATTTCTTCTTATGAGAATTCGGTCCAGCTTAGACTCATTCCATTGAATTGAATCGAAAAATGCCCCAGCCCTTTCACATGTTGTTATTGGGGATTCATTATAAGAAAATTAACGTTGTTTTCCACACTATGTTATCAATGGTAGGTAATATTCGGATCGCCAATGAAAGATATAAGGGAAGCTCTGATGATAACGGACAATGTCGATGGTGCCGACGGTTGTATTTTTCTTTTTTGGATGGTCGATAAATGCCCCAGTGTTGAGTTATCGCTGATTCTGAAATTTCCCCAGTCTTGTTTGTTGTCTAGGGTAGTCTCTTTGTTGTATGTTTGACATATGGGCTAATAAGATGCCAAAATTGCAAGAGTCTTTTACCTCATAACCTATATGGTGAACAGGTATTGGATATGGGCTTTGATGTTTAGGTGCACCAATCATCATTTTTTTGACTTATGGCATAATTGGCTTCGATGATTTTCTTCTGATTTGATGAAGGTTTGGGATTGAGGGCGTCAACTCTTTGAAAGTTCTTATAAGGGCCATCAAATAGTTACTTATATCATTGAATCAATGTTTGTTGTGATCTTCTTTGTATTCACATTTTGCATCACCTTGGTTTGTATCTGTCCTCGCTGATGATTATGCTTTATATATCATTGTGTTTCTCATTTCAAGTTATCTATTTGGTTTTGATGATTGATGTCGAGATGCCTTTGGATTCAATTGAATTGGATATAAAATCTCGGCTTGGTTAATGATGTGACGATTTTAACCAGGCTTGGTTCTATTTGTAAGGCTTGATTTGTGGCTTTTATCTCCGAGAATAGGTCATCAGGTATGAGATAAACTTTGTCATGATGGCCACTTACACACTTCTATAGGTTAAAAAGAGATCAAGTCTTCTCGCACTTCAAAGGTTGATGAGTTGTTGAAAAGTCATATCATGTAATGATTGCCATTTCATCCTAGTGACTGACTGCCTTAATATATCGTTTTCTCTTCCTTTCTGGGACTTGTGCCGAATTTGATGGAATGACGTTGAGATTCTGTTGGGTCTTCTTAACGTGGGTCACCAGCCTTGACAGTTTTTCTTGGGTGTAGGCTTTTTAGGTAGGATTGGGGTCTTGGGATTGGTGTTTGGTTTAGTATTTAGGTTGTGAGGTATAATGTTTATTTATTTCTTTTGAAGGTTAGGCCACACCATAGATGGTTGCCTACGTACTCCCATTGGTGGAGGGAGATCAAGTCTTTCGTACTTCAGGCTAAGGATAAGACTGATTGATTTGATTTTTTTGATTTTTGATTTTTTTCTTCCTTTTTTTCTTTTTTTAAACATGGAAAATAAAAAGAAATAACGCTAAGAAAGTGATAACGTCCCCACATTTCTTAGGGCTTGCAACTGTATCCTCTGGATCTACGTCTTCTTGGCTAGTTGAGGCTCGATAGTCCAGTTATCAGTGGTTATGTTGCCTACGAGGCTTAGAATAGAGG
Source organism: Panax ginseng (assembly GCA_020205605.1). Taxonomy (NCBI): domain Eukaryota; kingdom Viridiplantae; phylum Streptophyta; class Magnoliopsida; order Apiales; family Araliaceae; genus Panax; species Panax ginseng. The sequence goes on from JAINUU010000060.1 coordinate 190,665, forward strand.
TTACCTCCTTATCATGAATATCTTTCATCATCGCTATAACTTGATCACCTTCGAGTTTAGTACATTTCTTAGGGATGCTCAGAATAGACCCATTGATATAATGGATGAGCTTTTGATTCTTTGGTAGGCTGGTCGACTTCTCCATCCTCTTCTAGGGCCTGAGATGTTTTGATCTTGAATTTTTCATCGCCCTACTATTGTAGTTCTTGGAAGAAACTTTCTTTTTTTCTTTTTCTTCCTTGGGAAGGATCACTATTTCCTCCTCATCATCCAAGAAGGTTTAATCAGGAATGCGGTTGCAAACTTTGGGCAACGGGAAACTTGTCAGTGGGGGTGGAAATTCTTGAAGGGATTTTCCTATTTCCTCTGCTAATCCTTGAATTATGATCTGTTCGCCTTGTAATAGGTGCTCATAACTGCCACTTCCTTTGGACTGTCTATCTCGGGTGGAAATCTTAAGCTCTTTATCACTTTTGTGCCTTCTAGGATTGTGAGGATTTCTATCTCCAACTCTCCACATTCTATGAGATCTTGGATTTTGTGTTGCGCAAAGCCCAATATCCCTCGATCGTATGTCCAAGTGAGTTATAATGGTAGAGACATATCTGATGAGTGAGTTTTATACGTACGAATCTGGTATTGTTAAGCTTAATTATTGTTATCTTTGAGTATTGTTTAGTATCTTTTTATTGGTTTTTGTGTTTATTTCTTATAGGATGGAGTTGGAGGGACAAATTGGTCATTTGGGAGAAGAAAATCATTAAAATTGGAGTTGAGTGACATTTTTGTAAATACATGGTCCCAGTCTAGCGCGCTTTGACAGAGTTATTCCTAGCGCCTAGTGCACTAGTACATGGCCAAAGTTGGTTTTTTGACTTTTTTAGCCAATTTGAATGTAATTTGAATTATGATTTCTATTAAGACTAGGATTTATTATTTTTTTAGGGTTAAGAATTTAGGAGGCCTATAAATACTTGTTGAATGGCTCCTAGAAAATTAATTCTTTTTATCTTGGTAATTTGGAATTCAGAGATGGAGCTCTAGTGCAATAAACCCTTTTAACACCAATGGAGGCAAGGAATTGAAGGAGGCTTGGCGATGGAAATCTTCATAAGAGTTTTTCTTCTCTAATCTTTTTCTTTACTTGTATTTTCCATGGTTGTAAATAAATATTTGGAAAGTTTAAATTAAATTGGCTTGTTATAAAATTAGTTTTTGGAAAATATTAGAATTAATTCCTCGTGCTATCGACAACTCTCTTATTGTTATATTACTTGTTGACCATGTATACTATCATGTATTTATTGTTTGCGAAATCAACAAACAAGTTCTTGGCGTTGTGTTCGGGGAATTATTTTCTAATAGTTTTTAATATTGATTTCAATCAAGTTGATCTTAATTTGAACTTGTACGTTTTTTTCGATTGCGATAAATAGGCTGACAAAACTTGGCGTAAGCTAGGGCCTTGTGCAAGACTCGATGTAAATTGGGGCCTTACTGTCTTCTTTATTGTTATCGATTGTAGAATTGGACTGACAAGTAATTGCGGGACTTATATAAGACTTGGCGCAAGTTGGGGCCTTACTCTCCGATTTTGTAAAATAAAGTTTTATTTAAATTAAAATTAAAAATAAAAACATAAAAAATAAAAATAAAAAGCATAAAAAATATTTAAAATAAAATGTTGCATGTTAAGTAGGTTTAATAATAAAAAGCCTCGCCAAATGTACTAACTCTGAAATTTCAGGTTTAACCAAGTTCAATCTCTTATGTTCTAGTGCTTCACCCCCACACATGGAAGATGATGACTAGGATGACGATGAGAAGGATGATGCTTGAAACTCCATGGAAGTCCTTTTGTTTTGATTTTAATTCTTCCTATTTTATTTGACAATGAGGACATTGCATATGTTAAGTTTGGGGGTACATTCTTCTAGGTGCATGTTTATTTAAGTATTTTAGGGCATGTTGCATGATATTTTTGCATTTTAGGTTGTGTTTTGCATTTAGTTGCATGAATTAAGTGATAAATGATGTAGTATCTAATCTTGGCCAATGAAAAAATGGTTTTATAGTTTTGCTTTAACAAAATTAAAAACAAATGCTAAGTGAGGACTTTGATTGTGGATTTAATTATGCTTTTCTGAAACTCAGGTTAACAAGGAAAGAACTTTATTGAATATTTGCTCAATCTAAATTTAAATTTTTACATAACTTACTTCTTGTAGAAAAATTTGGGATAAAATTTGATAAAGTTAGTAAAGCATCTATGAAGACAAAGTCAAGCAAGAAACTAAGCATGGGGGGAATGTTGGGATATCTATATATTTATTAAAAAAATAAAAAGCTGACTTAGTTTAACTTTGTGGCCATTGTTACTCGGACATGTACACCCTAGCGATGTCTTTACATCCATCGCACTAAAACCAACTAGTTTGGGAGTCGTTCGTGAAATGTTCGGTTCAAGGATAACTTTAAAAAGCCTAAGAGAGTTGAGCATTGCACAAGTTAGAAAGAAAAGAAGAAGAAATTAAAATAAATAATAACTTGACTCATTTAGTTTTGTGGCTTTTGCTACTCGATTTATTAGATCGGTAGAGGTGTCTTAACACCTAGTGCCCAAAAGCCAACTAGTTTGGGAGTCATTGGTTGAAAGCTTGATACATGGGTAGCACTAAAACGCCTAAGAAAACTGTACATTCCACAAGTCGAGTTTAAATGTATGATTAATAACCTTCGTTGATACCTCTCTAATTAGAATTTGCTTTCGATAGCGTGATTGGATATATTTACTGATAAAGTTAAGTAAAACAGAACTTTCTTTCTAAGAAGTTAATTATGTGGGTGATTTGAGTTGTGATTGATCAAAATAGTCTATTTTCACACACACACACACACACACAGAGCATGTGTGATGACAGACATAATTGATGAAGTGGGTAGAGTTTGAAATTTGGCATTGTTTGGATATTTTGTTTTAATATTATATGTTATCTTTAAGGCCTAGTATTGGATGATATTTTGTTTAATAACTTGATTTGTAGGCATATAGTCAAGATGCATTTGCATTATTGCATTGCTTGGGGACAAGCAATTGTTTAAGTTTGGGGGTATTTGATGAGTGAGTTTTATACCTATGAATCTGGCATTGTTAAGTTTAATTATTATTAATGTTGAGTATTTTTTTGTATGTTTTTATTGGTTTTTGTGTTTATTTCTTGTAGGATGGAGCTGGAGGGACAAATTTGTCATTTGGGAGAAGAAAAGAATTAAAAATTATTAAAATTGGAGCTGAGGGGAATTTTTATAAATATATGGTCCCAGTCTAACTCCTAGTATGCTTGGACAGAGTTATTCCTAGAGCCTAGTGCGCTAGTACACGACCAGAGTTGGTTTTTTGAATTTTTTTTAGCCAATTTGAATGTAATTTTAATTATGATTTCTATTAAGACTAGGATTTATTATTTTTTTAGGGTTAGGAAATTACGAGGTCTATAAATACTTGTTGAATGGCTCCTAGAAAATTAATTCTTTTATCGCGGCAGCTAGAATTCAGAGATGGAGCTCTAGTGCAACAAACCCTTTTAACACCAATGGAGGCAAGGAATTGAAGGAGGCTTGACAATGGAAATCTTCATAAGAGTTTTTCTTCTCTAATCTTTTTCTTTACTTGTATTATCCATGGTTGTTAATGAATATTTGGAAAGTTTAAATTAAATTGGCTTGTTATAAAATTAGTATTTGGAAAATATTAGAATTAATTCCTCGTGCGATCGATAACTCTTTTATTATTATATTACTTCTTGACCATGTATACTATCATGTATTTATTGATTTCGAAATCAACAAACAAGTTCTTGGCGACGTTGCCGGGTAATTATTTTCTAATATTTTTTAATATTGATTTCAATCAAGTTAATCTTAATTTGAACTTGTACGTGTTTTTCGATTGCGATAAATAGGCTGACAACACTTGGTGTAAACTAGGGCCTTGTGCAAGACTCGGTGTAAACTGGGGCCTTGATGTCTTGTTTATTGTTATCGATTGTAGAATTGGATTGACAAGTAATTGCGGGACTTGTACAAGACTTGGCGCAAGTTGGGGCCTTACTCTCCGATTTTGCAAAATAAAGTTTTATTTAAATTAAAATTAAAAATAAAAACATAAAAAATAAAAATAAAAAAGCATAAAAAATATTTTTAAAAAATAAATTAAAATATTGCATGTTAGGTAGGTTTAATAATAAAAATCTCGCCAAATGCACTAACTCTGAAATTTCAGGTTTAACCAAGTTCAATCTCCTATGTTCTTGTGCTTCACCCCCACAAATGGAAGATGATGACTAGGACGACGATGAGAAGGATGATGCTTGAAACCCCATGGAAGTCCTTTTGTTTTGATTTTAATTCTTCCTATTTTATTTGACAATGAGGACATTGCATATGTTAAGTTTGGGGGTGCATTCTTCTAGGTGCATGTTTATTTAAGTATTTTAGGGCATGTTGCATGATAGTTTTGCATTTTAGGTTGTGTTTTTCATTTAGTTGCATGAATCAAGTGATAAATGATGTAGTATCTAATTTGGGTCAATGAAAAAATGGTTTGATAGTTTTGCTTTAACAGAATTGAAAACTGATGTTAAGTGAAGACATTGATTGTAGATTAAATTATGCTTTTTTGAAAATCAGGTTAACAAGGGAAGCACTTTATTGAATATTGGTTCAATTTGAATTTAAATCTTTACATAATTTACTTCTGGTAGAAAAATTTGGGATAAAATTAGACAAAGTTAGTAACGCAACTATGAAGACAAAGTCAAGCAAGAAACTAAGTTTGGGGGGAATCTTGGGATATATATATATATATATATATATATATATATATAAGTTGTCTTAGTTTAACTTTGTGGCCATTGTTACTCGGACAGGTACGCCCTAGGGGTGTCTTTACACCCAACACCCTAAAATAAACTGGTTTGGGAGTCGTTGGTGAAAATTTCGCTACAAGGGTAACTTTAAAAAGCCTAAGAGAGTTGAGCATTGCACAAGTTAGAAAGAAAAGAAGAAGAAAAAATAATAAATAATCACTTGACTCGTTTAGTTTTGTGGCATTTGCTACTCAAGTTATTAGATCCGTAGGGGTGTCTCAACACCTAGTGCCCTAAAGCCAACTGGTTTGGAAGTCATTGGTCGAAAGCTTGATACCTGGGTAGCACTAAAAAGCCTAAGAAAACTAGACATTCCACAAGTCGAGTTTAAATGTATGATTAATAACCTTTGTTGGTACCCCTCTACTTAGAATTTGTTTGTGATAGTCTTATTGAATGTAATTACTGATAGAGTTAAGTAAAACTGAACTTTCTTTCTAATAAGTTAATTATGTGGGTGATTTGAGTTGTGATTGATCAAAATAGTCTATTTTCACACACACATTCACATAGCATGGGTGATAACAGACATAATTGATGAAGTGGGTAGAGTTTGAAATTTGACATTGGTTGGATATTTTGTTTGAATATTATATGTTATCTTTGAGGCCTATTATTGGATGATATTTTGTTTAATTACTTGATTCATAGGCATATAGTCAAGATGCATTTGCATTATTGCATTTCTTGGGGACAAGCAATTGTTTAAGTTTGGGGGTATTTGATGAGTGAGTTTTATACCTACGAATCTGGTATTGTTAAGCTTAATTATTATTATCTTTCCGTATTTTATTAGTATTTTTTTATTGGTTTTTGTGTTTATTTCTTTTAGGATGGAGCTGGAGGGACAAATTGGTCATTTGGGAGAAGAAAAGATTTAAAAATCATTAAAATTTGATTGAATGACTTTTTATAAATATATGGTCCCAATCTAGCGCCTTGTGCACTTGGACAGAGTTATTCCTAGAGCCTAGTGCACTAGTACACGATTAAAATTGAATTTTTTTTTACTTTTTTTTTAGCCAATTTGAATGTAATTTGAATTATGATTTCTATTAAGACTAGGATTTATTATTTTTTTCAGGTTAGGAATTTAGGAGGCCTATAAATACTTGTTGAATGACTCCTAGAAAATTAATTCTTTTATCGCGGCAGCTAGAATTCAGAGATGGAGCTCTAGTGCAACAAACCCTTTTAAGACCAATGGAGGCAAGGAATTGAAGGAGGCTTGGCGATGGAAATCTTCATAAGAGTTTTTCTTCTCTAATCTTTTTCTTTACTTGTATTTTCCATGGTTGTAAATGAATATTTAGAAAGTTTAAATTAAATTGGCTTGTTTTAAAATTAGTATTTGGAAAATATTAGAATTAATTCCTCGTGCGATCGACAACTCTCTTATTGTTATATTACTTGTTGACCATGTATACTTGCATGTATTTAGTGATTGCGAAATCAACAAACAAGTTTTGGCACCGTTGCCGGGGAATAATTTTCTAATATTTTTTTAATATTGATTTCAATCAAGTTGATCTTAATTTAAACTTGTACGTGTTTTTTGATTGCGATAAATAGGTTGACAAGACTTGGCGTAAGCTGGGGCCTTGTGCAAGACTCAGTGTAAACCGGGGCCTTATTGTCCTGTTTATTATTATCGATTGCAAAATTGGGCTGACAAGTAATTGCGGGACTTGTACAAGAATTGGCACAAGTTGGGGCCTAACTCTCCGATTTTGCAAAACAAAATTTTATTTAAATTAAAAATAAAAACATAAAAAATAAAAATAAAAAGCAGAAAAAAATATTTAAAATAAAATAAAATAAAATGTTTCATGTTAAGTAGGTTTAATAATAAAAAGTCTCGCCAAATGTACTAACTCTGAAATTTCAGGTTCACCCAAGTTCAATCTTCTATGTTCTAGTGCTTCACCCCCACACATGGACGATGACGACTAGGACAACGATGAGATGGATGACGATGAGAGGGATGATGCTTGAAACCCCATGGAAGTCCTTTTGTTTTGTTTTTAATTCTTCCTATTTTATTTGACAATGAAGACATTGCATATGTTAAGTTTGGGGGTGCATTCTTTTAGGTGGATGTTTATTTAAGTATTTTAGGGCATGTTGCATGATATTTTTGCATTTTAGGATGTGTTTTGCATTTAGTTGCATGATTTAAGTGATAAATGATGTATTATCTAATCTTGGCCAATGAAAAAATGGTTTTATAGTTTTACTTTAACAAAATTGAAAACAAATGCTAAGTGAGGACTTTGATTGTGGATTTAATTATGCTTTTCTGAAACTCAGGTTAACAAGGAAAGAACTTTATTGAATATTTGCTCAATCTGAATTTAAATATTTACATAATTTACTTCTGGTAGAAAAATTTGGGATAAAATTTGACAAAGTTAGTAAAGAATCTATGAAGACAAAGTCAAGCAAGAAACTAAATATGGGGGGAATTTTGGAATATCTATATATTTATAAAAAAATACAAAAAGCTGGCTTAGTTTAACTTTGTGGCCATTGTTACTAGGACATGTACACCCTAGGGCTGTCTTTATACCCATCGCACTAAAACTAACTAGTTTGGGAGTCGTTTGTGAAATGTTCGCTACAAGGGTAACTTTAAAAAGCCTTAGAGAGTTGAGTATTGCACAAATTAGAAAGAAAAGAAGAAAAAATAAAAATAAATAATAACTTGACTCATTTACTTTTGTGGCTTTTGCTACTCGATTTATTAGATCTGTAGGGGTGTCTCAACACCTAGTGCCCTAAAGCCAACTAGTTTGTGAGTTATTGGTCGAAAGGTTGATTCATGGGTAGCACCGAAAAGCCTAAGAAAACTATACATTCCACAAGTTGAGTTTAAAGGTATGATTAATAACCTTCGTTGATACCCCTCTACTTAGAATTTGCTTGCGATGGTCTGATTGGATGTATTTACTGATAGAGTTAACTAAAACAGAACTTTCTTTCTAAGAAGTTAATTATGTGGGTGATTTGAGTTGTGATTGATCAAAATAGTCTATTTTCACACACACACACACACACACACACAGAGCATGGGTGATGACATATATAATTGATGAAGTGGGTAGAGTTTGAAATTTGGCATTGGTTGGATATTTTGTTTGAATATTATATGTTATCTTTAAGGCCTAGGATTGGATGATATTTTGTTTAATTACTTGATTCGTAGGCATATAGTCAAGATTCAATTGCATTATTGCATTGCTTGAGGACAAGCAATTGGTTAAGTTTTGGGGTATTTGATGAGTGGGTTTTATACCTACGAATCTGGCATTGTTAAGTTTAATTATTATTATCGTTGAGTATTTTTTTGTATGTTTTTATTGATTTTTGTGTTTATTTCTTATAGGATGGTTCTGGAGGGAAAAATTGGTCATTTGGGAGAAGCAAAGAATTTAAAATTTATTAAAATTGGAGCTGAGGGGCATTTTTTTAAATATATGGTCCCACTCTAGCTCCTAATGTGCTTGGACAGAGTTATTCCTAGAGCCTAGTGCGCTAGTACACGACCAAAGTTGGTTTTTTGAATTTTTTTTAGCCAATTTGAATGTAATTTTAATTATGATTTCTATTAAGGCTAGGATTTATTATTTTTTTAGGTTAGGAAATTAAGAGGTCTATAAATACTTGTTGAATGGCTCCTAGAAAACTAATTCTTTTATCGCGGCGACTATAATTCAGAGATGGAGCTCTAGTGCAACAAACCCTTTTAACACCAATGGAGGCAATAAATTGAAGGACGCTTGACAATGGAAATCATCATAAGAGTTTTTCTTCTCTAATCTTTTTCTTTAATTGTATTATCCATGGTTGTTAATGAATATTTGGAAAGTTTAAATTAAATTGGCTTGTTATAAAATTAGTATTTGGAAAATATTAGAATTAATTCCTCGTGCGATCGACAACTCTTTTATTATTATATTACTTGTTGACCATGTATACTAGCATGTATTTATTGATTGCGAAATCAACAAACAAGTTCTTGGAGTCGTTGCCGGAGAATTATTTTCTAATAGTTTTTAATATTGATTTCAATCAAGTTGATCTTAATTTGAACATGTACGTATTTTTCGATTGCGATAAATAGGTTGACAACACTTGGTGTAAGCTAGGGCCTTGTGCAAGACTCGGTGTAAACTGGGGCCTTACTGTCCTGTTTATTGTTATCGATTGCAGAATTGGACTGACAAGGAATTGCGGGACTTGTACAAGACTTGGCGCAAGTTGGGGCCTTACTCTACGATTTTGTAAAACAAAGTTTTATTTAAATTAAAATTAAAAATAATTAAAAATAAAAGCATAAAAATAAAAATAAAAAAGCATAAAAAAATATTTTAAAAAAATAAATTAAAATGTTGCATGTTAGGTAGGTTTAATAATAAAAAGTCGTGCCAAATGCACTAACTCTGAAATTTCAGTTTCACCCAAGTTCAATCTCTTATGCTCTTGTACTTCACCCTAGACATGGAAGATGATGACTAGGATGACGATGAGAAGGATGATGCTTGAAATTGCATGGAAGTCCTTTTGTTTTGTTTTTAATTCTTCCTATTTTATTTGACAATGAGGACATTGCATTTGTTAAGTTTAGGGGTGCATTCTTCTAGGTGCATGTTTATTTAAGTATTTTAAGGCATGTTGCATGATAGTTTTGCATTTTAGATTGTGTTTTGCATTTAGTTGCATGAATCAAGTGATAAATGATGTAGTATCTAATTTGGGCCAATGAAAAAATGGTTTGATAGTTTGCTTTAACAAAATTGAAAACTGATGCTAAGTGAAGACTTTGATTGTGGATTAAATTATGCTTGTTTGAAACTCAGGTTAACAAGGAAAGCACTTTATTGAAAATTTCTCAATCTGAATTTAAATCTTTACATAATTTACTTATGGTAGAAAAATTTGGGATAAAATTAGACAAAGTTAGTAAAGCATCTATGAAGACAAAGTCAAGCAAGAAACTAAGTTTGGGGGGAATCTTGGGATATATATATATATATATATATATATATATATATATATAGTTTAACTTTGTGGCCATTATTCTTTGTTGGTCGATTTTGTTATTGCTAAATAAATCAGCAAGAAGCATATCTGTGATCCACAAGTAATATATAATAAGTTGAGTGTCGAACCCACGAGGACAAAGTCTTAAGAGATAAACAAATACTAAGGTAAAGTCTTTACTACCTTATCTAAACAAGTGAAATAAGATGGTTGGTTAAGTTATATGATTAAAAACTGTAAGAATAAGAGAAGTAGTTGTGCTAGGAAGTCAAGATAGGATTACAATTCCCCTAATGCGTCGCCTAATCTCCTAACTCTCCACATTAAAAATGAATCAAGGAATGGTCAACAAAGAACAGTAAATAGGCATAAGCTTCTGTCGAAGGTCAATTGCACATACCTAGCTAGATAAATCACAATATGTCTATTAGTGAAAATAACTAGGCCAAGGTCATTAAGCTAAGTCTCAAGGCTACACAAGGCAAATAGAGATATGTCTATCCTATTAGCAGTTTATGCACACATTCCATTGGCATGGTCATAACATGTGTTGTTGTATTTAAAGGCTAGATAAAAACATCCATTTTTCAATCTCCGTTAATATCAATACTAATTTCTCTATCAAAAAATTAGTCATTAAGTACGAAATACAATAACCCATTCACAAATGATTCATTATATAAAATAGGAGAGAAAGTTAATTAAGCTAAACATAAGGTTACATTGCAATCCTAAAAATGGAATTAGTTCATATCCATGGTACTAAAACACATTTTTAATACATTCCACATTTTCAAAGATAATACACAAATAAATGGGAGATTTGGAATAAGAAAACCCTGCATTTTGAAGTGTTCTTCCTCTAAATCTTCTCTTCATCACAGTAGCTCTTGAGCTTCATCGGATGCAATAACTTTTCCTCCTTGAAGCACAACTTCTTTCTTCTAAGAATTTAATACTATAATGAGAATCCTAGTCTACGTTATACATCTCGAATATTTCTATCGCAGTGGCTAAATATTAAGTGTTGATCTCCTCTCTTTAGGTCATTTAAAGCCCTTTCTTTATGCGGACCGGAGAGCTCATACTGCGATGCGAGCATTAAACTAGCAAGTGGCATTGCGGCGCCACGTAGGCTTAAAAATCGGAGGTCATACCAGAAGCGACTACATGAAAAGGCCTTTCAGCGATGCGAAGTGAGGTCGATGTCACCCAAGAGGCGAGGATGCGCCAAGCTTGGGATCTTAGTTAATCCTTGGTGTTGCGGCACCGATTTCCAGTATATTTCAACTTGCTACAGCGCTACGGCGTTGCGGTGCGGACTCTTAGTGTATTCCTGGTGCTGCGGCACCAATATAGCAAAAATGCCCATTATGCCCCTGGAAGCTGGAAAAGACCTGTAAAGCCTTGCATCATAGAAATTAGACATAATAACAACAACATATAAATAAAAGCTAACTAAATAACAGAAAATAGACAACATCTTAAGCCACAAAGGATCTAATTCGCAGGTATAAATCCCACTCATCAAATACCCCCAAACTTAAGCTTTTGCTTGTCCTTAAGAAAACTATCAGACACCCATACCCCATTACTGCAAGATACGAATGAAGACTAATCCTATAGACTAATATTATGGCCTCTAAGTACAATCATAAACACCCTTTGAGAATAGGACAAACACGCATACGAACGAGGGCTTAATGTCTGTTAGTAAACATGAGACTGTAATCGATTCATTCTATGTGTGTGCAGACCAATCATCCTAACTAGCCATAACCTAGATTAAGATCACACAATTAAATGTGATACTCAAAAAATTTTACTTTGCAACTCACATAATTAACAAGCATTAAGAACAAGAAGCAAAAATAAGAAAGGATCAAAAGGTTCTAGTACAATGAAGTAAATTCTGACTCAGACAGTACTTTATTACTTTGAGGCTAAACAGAGCACTCATTAACAAGCTTTCAATCAATGACTCCCAAGCCAGAAGACTTTAGGGCACTAGGTGTAGAACACCCCTATGAATCTAATTACTCAAGCAACAAAGGCCACGTAATCAACATAAGTCCAAAATAGATTTTACCAGCCTGCGTTTATGGGCGAGTGCATTTCCATGCTCCATCTCAACCCACCGCAATACTGTTATTATAATAGTTTTTTTTCTTTTTTTTCTTTTTTTTAAAATAGAACTATAGACCCGAAAGTGTAAAAGCCTCTAAGTCTTTTATTATCTTGGAATCAACAGAGTTTTAGATCCAAAATAGTCTCGACTTATCCAATTAACACGCTCCTAGTTCAGATAGATTTGACACTACTCTAAGAAAATGATATAATTAATTGGCGCTTGTCATTAGCCACAATCAAAATTGAGCGCTATAATACCCTAACCCAGCATATAAACAATTACAAATTGGGGATAGAGTTAACCAACATATAATAGGCAAAAACTGTAAAATATAAAGCACCCCTGTCAAAATAGGGCAAAGCCATAACACATGGCATTAAGTATACTAATAATCAGTGTAAACCCCAAAAACTATGGCTATCCACAAAATAATATCTAATTTGCTCAAGATACCCCCAAATATCACCTGGCAACTACACAATCCCAAAAGATATACAACCAAGAGCATGCATCCAAAATAAAATAAACCATTAATCACAATAATAATCACATTGATTAAAACATAGTTAATTAAGTAGTCTAGGGCAATCCAGCCCAAGTGATTCTCTCAAACCCTCACACAATAAACATAAATAAACTTACACATCATAGCAGTTCAAATAATACTAAATTAACACAATTCATATATAATTAAAAATAAAAGGAATTCCCCCAACTTTAAAGCATCACGCATCCTGAGCATTGTCACCATCATCATCCTCATCATCCTCCATGTTGACAGGCTCTTCCTCTCGGGCCTCCTCCCAAGGCAGAAATTGTGGCGGATATGGCGCGTAGACTGGAGGCTCGGGAAATTAGAAAGGCATGAAGTCTGCGTCGTCTCCTCCCTGTGCAGCATGGATATTGGAGAGCGTGCTCACAAATTTGGCGTGATAGTGGTGGAATTGGCTCTGCCATTGGGCAAAAGTGTCAACCTTGCAGTGTAGGAAATTCAGGTTGTTCAAAATTTCTACTAAGGCCCTAAGAGGAATGACATCAGATGCTGGGGGCTCAGGCTGAGGCACTTGCGTGGAAGTCCCGGCTTCATCGAATGATGACAGCTGTGGCGCCGGCAAAAAGCCCTCTCCTAAAGGATGCAACGACGCTCCTTCCCATACTCCATAACGGGCTATGACAAGGTGGTCAATTACAGCCATTGGTGGCTGCGTTACATCTTCTTTCTCCCACTTAACGCCCACTCGCTTGCAAAGTCGTGTGATAAGAGATGGGTGAGGGAGCCCCGACATTACATTACTCTGAATGGCCTTTTTGATAGACTCCTGAATAAGCACCCTGACATCAACCTTTAAGCCCGTAACAATAGCATACAACAGAACTGCCCTCTCCCGGGTCACATCGCTTAGGTGATGTGTGGGCATTAAATTCGTACAAATAAATGAATGCCACACCTTACCATAATGACTTAAAGCCTGTTGCGGGAAGGAAGTCCATTCACCATGGTACTCATTAGTCTTCCAGACAGTCCCAGGCTTACAAAGTTTTGTAATTAACTCATCGGTATTATAACTCCGCAGCCCCGACTCTTGATAGTCATAACCGTCATAGTTGGGAGTTTCATACACTGCATTGATAGCCTGACTATCAAATTGAATTAACTTTCCCAGGCGGCACGCCACGGGGGCCATCGATATTGACATTAGAATAAAATTCTTTCACCACAAAGATCTTCTTGGATTCAAAGTGACTTAGTGAAATGAACCCACTTCATATTGACGATCATGGCCATCATCTGACCATTGATCTTGTCATCCGGCCTAAGCCCTCTTTTGGGCACCAGACTCCTCCACGAAAGAGTAACATGGGTACTAGAAGACGGTGGAGGAGGGGGGACAATACTGGTTCTTGGACTCTTAGAACCCATATTAAGAAAACTAATACTAAAGACGCAAAGTTTTTTTTATCTCCCATTTTTCTCAGACTCTAGGCAGAAATACAAAAGCACAAGTGAAATTCATTACCTCTCGCTCTTTTTAAAGAGATCGGCGTGTGAGAGACGGTAACGGTTAAAAGTGTAACCGCAAGGACGGTTGGCTTTTTCGAACGGTCAAAAACTGAAGGGGCACGGCGGTTGAATTGCTTGAACGGCTCTGAAGAGAGGGGAAAGATGCAACTGTTATGAGAGAGGAGAGGAGAACTATGAAAATGAACTGATATTCCTTATAAATAAACAAAACACGCTGGTGGCGTTGCAGCGTAGCGCATGGCGCTGCGGCGTGGGCCTAGATCCAATATGGCACTGCGGTACGGGAGACCGGCGCTGCGGTGCGAGTTTTTAGAATGTCATTTTATGTTGTGGCGCTGCAGCCCGGGAACTCGGCGCTGCGATGTAAGTTTTCAGTGTGCACCCACTTGAGATGGTGCTGTGGCACGGAGATTTGCTTATTAATTGGCACCATGACGCTTGGATTTGCGAGATGCCTACTACTTTGGTCCGTATTGCGATCACGAAAATTGAGGTTCTTGCGTGAAGCTTGGCCATTGACTGTACATGAGTACATAGTATAAAACCGGTATGCATGGTACGACTTCCAATTTTGAAATCGAGACACAAATTCTGCGACATGGCCAAACCTTATATCAACACTCAACACAACAAAAAGACAGCAAACATTGTAGTCACAAGTTCTAACTACTGAAAGCCCTTAAACACATACTAACATACATGCACTATACAGACTAGAGGTTATACTAAGAACTACAGACAGTAACTAATGACAACCAAAATAAGACTAAAGTGAATAAAAACAAAAGCAATTTGTTTGATACTGAGATGGGGTTGCCTCCCCATCAAGCGATTGATTTAGAGTCGTCGGCTTGACTTTTATCCCGCCTTACACAGGGTCTCCCAAGGTGATGGAGGTATTTTTCCGGTCTACCTCGCCGCCCCAGTAGTGCTTCAAGTGCTGACCATTAACCTTGAAGGTTTTGTCTGAATGAGGGTCCTCAACCTCTATTGCCCCATACGGATACACCTTAGCAACCGTGAATGGCCTCGACCATCGAGACTTCAATTTCCCAGGGAATAATTTTAGATGAGAGTTGAAAAGAAGCACCTTTTGACCCGGCTCGAAATTTCTTTCGAGGATTTTCTTATCATGCCACTGCTTTGTCTTCTCCTTATACAACTTAGCATTTTCATACGCTTGCAGAAGAAACTCGTCTGATTCATTAAGTTGCAAAAGTCTTTTCTCATCGGCTGCTTCTAAATCAAAGTTTAGCTTCTGGATAGCCCAATAAGCATTGTGCTCCAACTCCACTGGAAGATGATAAGCCTTACCATAGATAAGCCTATACGGAGACATTCCGATAGGCATTTTGTAAGCTGTGCGGTAAGCCCACAAGGCATCGTCAAGCTTCTTTGACTAGTCCTTGTGATTGGGGTTCAAGATTCATTTTACCTCTCGATTGGAAATTTCGACAGCCACTAGATGCGTGGATAATAAGCCTTTGGCTATCTTATGGGTCACCCCATACTTAGCTAGAAGGGCTTCAAGTATTTCTTACAAAAATCGACCCTTCATCACTGATAATAGCCCGAGGCGTGCCAAAACGAGTGAAAATGTTTTTCTTAAGGAAATTAAGCACTACCTTCGCATCATTAGTCGGCAAGGCAACTGGTTCAACCCACTTGGAGACATAATCCACTACCACAAGAATATAGAGATTGTTGTAGGAGGATGAGAATGGATCCATGAAGTTAATACCCCAGACATCAAATAATTCAACTTCGAGGATATTCTGCAAGGGCAATTCATACCTTCACGAAATGGTTCCCACCCTTTGGCATCTATCGCAGTGCGATACATATATGTGTGCATCTTTGAATAGGGTGGGCCAGTAAAATCTAGACTAAAGCACTTTAGCTGCAGTTCTTTGACCCCCAAAGTGACCTCCATAATTTGAGGAATGGTAGTTATGGAGCACACCTTCAATTTCATCATCCGGCAAGCATCTCCGCAGAATTTAATCATAACACTGCTTGAATAAGAAGGGATCATCCCACAAATATTGTTTGGCATCTTTTAGGAATTTCTTCCTTTGTTGATAGCTCAGGTTTGGAGGAAGCACTTGGCAAGCGACAAAATTAGCAAAGTACGCATACCACGGAGCCTTGCTTTGGACGGCAAAAAGTTGTTCATCCTGGAAGAAATCATGGATGGCGTTTTTAGCATCTCCCGAATACGGGGTGTTTTCCAACCTTGATAAGTGATCCATTTGCGATTTTTCTGTCCCTTTCTTATCTCGGATCTCCAAATTGAACTCCTGGAGAAGCAGGACCCACCTTATCAATCTCGACTTTGCATCTTTCTGTTCAATCAGGTATTTGATTACTGAGTGATCAGTGTAAACGATCACCTTCATTCCAACGAGGTAGGAACGGAACTTATCAAACACATAGACTACTGCCAGTAGTTCCTTCTCAGTGGTAGTATAATTCAGCTGAGCATTAGTTAAAGTTTTGTTGGCATAGTATATTGTGTGGAATAACTTATCCCTTCTTTGGCTTAGCACCGCCCCAATAGCAAAATTACTTGCGTCACACATTAGCTCAAAAGGGAAGGTCCAGTCAAGGGCTACCACAATAGGAGCCGAAATAAGTTTTTCCTTTAACAGATCAAAAGCACTCAAGTAGGCTTTATCAAATTGAAAAGGCATGTCCTTTTCCAGAAGTGTACACAACGGTTTGGTTATCCATGAGAAGTCCTGGATAAAACTCCTGTAAAACCCAGCGTGCCCAAGGAAGCTCTTTACTCCTTTTACTGATGTCGGCGGTGGAAGGTTATTAATGACATTAATTTTTGCCTTGTCAACCTCAATGCTGCCAATAGAAACCCGGTGGCCCAGAATAAGGCCCTCCTCAACCATGAAGTGACACTTCTCCCAATTTAATACAAGGTTAGTTTCAACACATCTGTGGAGAACGACAGTCAAATTTCTTAGGCAGTTATCAAATGAGCTCCCGAATACCGAAAAGTCATCAATAAAGACCTCCAGGGTCTTTTCAACCATATTAGAGAAAATCAACATCATGCAACGCTGAAATGTCGCAGGAGCATTACACAGCCCGAAAGACATTTTCCGAAAGGCAAACGTCCCATAGGGGCATGTGAATGTAGTTTTCTCCTGATCTTTGGGAGCAATTAAAATTTGATTATATCCAGAGTAACCATCCAGCAGACAATTAATTTCATGCCTAGCAAGTCTATAGAGCATCTGATCAATAAATATAAGAGGAAAGTGATCCTTACAGGTGGATTTGTTCAATTTCCTGTAATCCATACACACTCTCCATCCAATAACCATTCTGGTTGGAATCAACTCGTTGTTTTTGTTGGGCATTACAGTCATTCCGCCCTTCTTTGGCACGCACTGGATAGGACTGACCCAAGGACTATCAGAGATGGGGTAGATGGTGCCCGCATCCAATAATTTTATAATCTCCTTCCGAACCACCTCTTTCATGATGGAGTTCAACTACCGCTGATGTTCAATGGATGGCTTAGACCCTTCTTCCAGTAAGATTTTGTGCATGCATAGTGTTGGACTAATCTCTTTAATATCAGGAATTGACCATCCTAGGGCCGTTTTATATTGCTTGAGCACTAGCAGCAACTTTTCTTCCTGGCACTCGGTTAAAGAAGCAAAAATTATCACAGGTAAAGTGGATGAGTCCCCTAAGTAAGCATACCTCAGGTGATTGGGAAAAGGCTTTAATTGTAGGACAGGAGGTTCTATGATCGACGACTGAGCCTTGGAAGTTGATGCCTCATCATCATTTAAAGACTCAAACTATCTTTAGAACTGTTTGGATCTTTGGGGTGCATCTAGCCACTTGGCAAATTCCACATGTGTGGGCTCTTCCGTAGTACTGGCCCCTGTCAATGTGGTTTCTAAAGGGTCCATTCTGCAAGTTTTTGAGAACACTTCCCTAACTAAATTATTAATCGCATTAATCTGGAAGCAGTCCTCAGGAGTATTCAGATATTTCATCGATCTGAAGACATTAAAAGTTACTTCTTGATCCTGTACCCTCATTGTTAACTCCCCGTCGCTAAGAATGGCATGCCTAGTATTATAGGGACCTCCATGTCTTCGTCAAAATCTAGGACAATGAAGTCAGCTGGGAAGATGAACTTGTCAACCTTGACAAGCACATCCTCTGCTATCCCCTTCGGGTACGTAAGAGATCTATCAGCCAATTGTAAAGTGACACTTGTAGGTTTGGCTTCATTTAGCCCCAGCTTCTTATATATAGACAGAGGCATCATGTTGATGCTAGCCCCTAGATCACACAATGCCTTTCCAATGAATTGGTCCCCGATAGTGCAAGGAATTATGAAGCTTACTGGATCTTTTAGCTTTGATGGAAGCTTGTTTTGTAGAATGGCCTTGCACTCTCTCTGTCGGTATCCTTTGTTTTATAATCCCCCATTTTCCGCTTCTTAGATAATATGTCTTTCATAAACTTGACATAACTTGGCATTTTCTCCAATGCCTCCGCTAATGGGATGTTTATGTGAAGCCTCTTGAACAGCTCTAGGAATTTAGAAAACTGTTTGTCCATCTTTTGTTTCTGCAGACGCTGGGGGAAAGGCAATTGAGGGAGAGGAGGATTGACTTTATTCATTGGAGGGGATGGTGTTGTAGGGATATCTTGAGTACTTTCCTCACCCTCAGATTCCTCATTATTCTTCTCCACTATAGGTTCCTTTTCAGTAACTTCTTCTTCCACTGGAGAACTCTCCCCACCTTGTTCATTAGTAGTTCTCCCACTTCAGAGTGTCACTGCTTTGCATTGTTCTTTGCCTTCCCGTTTCGGGTTGACATTAGTGTCACTAGGCAATGTGCCTTGTGGACGATTGCTTAAAGTAGGGGCCAATTGTCCCATTTGGACTTCAAGATTCTGAATGGAAGCTTTTTGATTGTTACTCCTTGTTTCATTCTGGGCAATATATCGCGACAGGAGATCTTCCAAACTAGGCTTTCTCTCCTGTTGAGGTGGTGGATGGTGGAACTGATTTTAAGAGCTTTGTGGTTGTGGATTGTACTGATTCTGAGATTGAAAACCCGGAGGGTTAGAAAAATTCGGCCTAGTGGATGAAGGTTGCGCTTGATTGGTGTTGTTGTTGTTGTTGCTCCAAGAGAAGTTGGGATGATTCCTCAAGCCCGGGTGGTAATGAGTGGGAAGATTAGCATTTTGTTACTGCCCATAATTGGAAACAAATTGAACTGACTCAGTGCTTATGGCGCACTGATCAGTTGGGTGGCTCCCTTAACACAATTCACCTTTGCATGCATGACGCTCTTAACATTACGCTGGCGACACTCCTATAGTGTCTAGCCTTTTCGTTAGTCTTTGCAACTTTGAGCCATTAATGAAGTGAATGACTCAACCTCATATACCCCCGCTGCTCTTCTGGGGGCTTGCCTATCATTTGTCCATCGATAATTATTGGTCGCCATTATTTCCCCCAGTTCATACCCTGATGTATGATGTTTAGCCATGAAGGCCCCTCCAGAGGCGGCATCAATACTCGAACGAGTCGATCCGGTATCCCATTATAAAAGGTCTGGATAGGAAGCCATTCTGGCAATCCATGTTGAGGGCATTTTCTTAGCAGATCCTTGAATCGCTCCCACGAGTCGTACAGGGATTGTGATTCGAACTGGACAAAAGAAGTGATATCATGCCTAAGCCTGGCTATTTTGGCGAGCGGAAAAAACTTCGCCATGAACTTCTGTGCCAAGTAAGCCCATGTTGTGATGGAGCCTGACTGGAGTGAATGTAGCCAACTCTTTGCCTTGTCCCTCAAGGTGAATGGAAACAACCGGAGTCTGATGGCATCGTCAGACACTCTGTTGCACTTAAATGTATCACAGATCTCCACAAAATTTATTAAGTAATCATTGGGATCATCATTCAGTAGTCCCCCAAACTGAATATTGGTGCACATTTGAATGGTGCCCGGCTTCATCTCAAAATTATTAGCTTGGATGGCGGGCCTGAGAATGCTCGCCTGGAGATCGTCGATATGAGGCATAACATACTCCCTCAAAGATTTCTGAAGTTCCTCAGCCATTTTGATAGGAGTAGGTATGTCCTTGAATTTTTCTCTCCGCAATCGTCTGTATGTTCTATCAACCTCGGGATCGAGAGGTATTATATTTCGACCCTTCCAAGGTGGCATAAACAATGAAGACTACCTGAAAAGAGAGTTAAACAGATGAATCAGTTTAAATTAATATCGTAATGACTTAGTTTTAATATTGATAAACAATTAATACTAAGTCCCCGGCAACGGCGCCAAAAACTTGTTAGTTGATTTCGCTATTGCTAAATCGCGCGCAAGCATACGCGGTTCACAAGTAATATATGATAAGTTGAGTGTCGAACCCACAAGGACAAAGTCTTAAGAGATAAAAAAAATACTAAGGTAAAGTCTTTACTACCTTATCTAAACAAGTGAAATAAGATGGTTGGTTAAGCTACGTGATTAAAAACTGTAAGAATAAGAGAAGTAGTTGTGCAAGGAAGTCAAGATAGGATTACAATTCTCCTAATGTGTCGCCTAATCTCCTAACTCTCCACATTAAAAACGAATCAATGAATAGTCAACCGAGAACAGTAAATACGCATAAGCTTCTGTCGAAGGTCAAATGCACATCCCTAGCCAGATAAATCACAATATGTCTATTGGTGAAAATAATTAGGCCAAGGTCATTAAGCTAAGTCTCAAGGCTACTGATGAATGCATATTATTCATTTATTTTGATTCTTTTATGTTTAGTTTTATTGCATGTTTCATGTGTATATGAGCTTATTAAGGTGTTTAATGATTTCAGGAAGAATTGGAGCTGAAATAAGGAAAAAAGAAAAATTACAGGGTTTTTAGCATTAAGTTGGATGCATGGTCTTGGCTTGGGACTTGGATTTTATTGTAGAGCTCTTCCTTAGCTTTCTGGAACATCTTGAATCGTCCCAATCGGAGTTCATATGAAAAAGTTATGATATTTTTACTAAACGGACGTTGAACCTCAAAGTTTGGAAGTTGCAATTTACACAACAGACACTTGGATCCCGATTTTGACCTTGATCCAGCCAGAATCTGTAAAATCTCAAAGAATAAAAGTTGTATATCTCGTCGATATCTTCATTTTGATAGGTAGCAGGCCTTGTAACTCTTCCCGGATCAAAAGTTATGCTTGTTTTACCAAAGGACGTTGCAATAGGAAATGGAAATTCGCCCCAGCGAATTTAAGCGGGAAAATTGGGAAATCTTGGATTTTTGGAAAGTTTCTAAATGCAGATTTTGGCAGACTTCTACATGAAATTGGATTGATATTTCTATTAGCTTTAGGATTTCCTTTCGACTAAGATTTATTTCCAAATTGAATTCTATTTCTTTATGGAAACTAGTTATGATTTGTAATTCCTTTTAGGATTTGGATTTCTACTTCCTATAGGATTTAGGGCTTTGTCTAGAACTATAAATAGAGGATGAGAGTCAGGGTTTTATGCATTCAATTATCAACTATCATCTATTGGAGTGCAGACTCAAGAGCATGTCAGGCTAGTTCTTTTTATTCAGTTCTAAAGGGAGGTGAATCCTTGTTACAAGTAATTGATTAATTGAGTATTATTATTTATTCCTTCTTGTGTGAAATTTCTTCTGATAATCTGTTTTCATTGATTGCATGCTAATTGATCTAATTGATTTAATGTGGCCAATTGAATTAGTTTGATCATTATCATATGCTTGATTAATTAAGATTGATATTACGTGTAATTGATAACTGTCTTCATCATAAGTAGTAACTTGGTAATAATAATTGTGGACAAGCTTTTGTTTATTGCTAAGATTATTAGAAAATAAGTTAAACAAATTGAGCTTATGTGTTTGTTGCTTAGATTAGCCTAATTCTCTATTTCTTAATGCTTCTATCATATTAAATCTAGAGAGCTTATTCTAGGTTGTATGCTAGTTAAAATTTGGTGGAGAGCTTGTTTCATACAGTGATAATATAAGGAGAATTTCGGATAGCAGAGCTTATTGTTATCTAGGGCTAATAATTTCATTGAAGGGAAAATAATAATAACTTAATTAATTGATTGTTGTGCTTGGTAAAACTGAATTGCAGAACTGAAGTTTTTATATATTTGGTTAACTTCATCATTAATTCTTGTTCTCTTAGTTTAAAAATAATTTTCAAAAACCCCCCATCTTTATTTTCTGTTGAAATAGTAGAATAATTCTAAAATAACTTTACTCTTTATGGGATTGATCCTTACTTGTTACTGTGCTAATTATTATAAATTATGAAGTGAAAGTGAGGTTAATTTAGGAGTATCAACGACCGCTCCCAAATTTTGGCACCGCTACCGGGGAGTGTTATTTATTTTTGTTTATTCTTTGTTTTCGTTTATTTTTATTATTTGTTTTTTGTTCTTGTTTTATGACTCGATCTTCTCAGGCTACTATATTAGATTTTGATATAGAGATTGAGAAATCTGTAAGGAGGCTAAGGAAGGAAAAACTTAAAGTTCAACAGTCTTCTGCAGATATAGACGAGGCTTCTGCATCATCACCAGGCCTCAACTTAGCTTTAGAATTATTATCCAACGAATCATCCACCGAATCCGATAAAGAAGAAGAGATGGCGATTCAAAACAACAATAGAACTCTCAGGGAGTTGGCAACTCCTAATTTAAATCAACAACCTTTGTGCATTGAATATCCTAATTTAGATGCTGGATTTGAACTTAAATTTGGACTAATCCATTTACTACCTGGTCTTATAGGTGAGGACCCCTACAAACATCTGAAGGAATTTCATGTGGTGTGCTCCACTATGAAACCACACGGAATCACCGAAGAGCTAATCAAGCTGAGAGCATTCCCATTCTCCCTAGCAGATTTGGCGAAAGATTGGTTGTACTATCTACCCTCAGGTTCAATATAGTCTTGGAATGACATGAAGAAGTTTTTCTTGGAGAGATACTTTTTAGCCTCAAGAGTAGCCAACATAAGGAAGGAGATCTGTGGGATTAGACAATTCAGTGGGGAGACACTATACGAGTATTAGGAAAGATTCAAAAAGCTTTGTTCCAGCTGTCCATCGCATCAAATAGATGAACAACACCTGATACAGTATTTCTATGAAGGGTTGGTACCGATGGATAGAAGCATGATCGATGCAGCTAGCGGAGGAGCACTAGTTGACAAGACCCCAGAAGCTGCAAGGAATTTAATTGCAAACATGGCAGCAAACTCGCAACAATATGGCACTAGAACAAATCATGCACTAGTAAGGGTAAGCGAGGTAAGCACTTATGATTATGGCCAACAAATTTCTGAATTAACTGCTATGGTTAGACAATTAGTTTCTGTGTCAACAACTTAGTGAAAAGGTTTGTGGAATCACATCTATAACCCAATCACAATACAGATGAATGCCCAACATTACAAGATGATGAGACTGTGTAATAAGCTAATGCAATGGGAAATTATCAGTCAGAACCTCAATGAAAGTATGATCCGTACTCAAACACTTATAACCCAGGATGGAGGGATCATCCAAATTTGAGTTATGGGAACAAGCAAGCGGCACCACCTGCATTTCCACCTAGGCAGCAGGGCTTCCAACCAGCCCCACCTCAATATCAACCAAAGCAAGCAGTCCCTGCACCTACTGGAACATCATTGGTGGATATGTTCAAAGCATTCATGAATCAGACACAGCAGTTCTAGCAAGAGACAAAAGCTTCGGTTCAAGATTTAAGGAACCAAGTAGGACAACTGGCTACAACTGTGGGGATATTAGAATCCAGAGGCTCGGGAAAATTACCATCTCAAACAATAGTCAACCCAAGGGAGAATGCAAGTGCCATAACTTTGCGGAGTGGAAAACAAATGGATACACCATCGGCTAGCATTGAGTTTGAAAAGGAAGAAACTAAGGAGGAAACTAAAAAATCCAAGGTACAATCTCACTCTCCTTGTAAGCTTAAAAACATTCCTCTACCCTTTCCCCTTAGAAATTCTAAAACTATAAAGAAAGATGAACAAGAAAAAGAAATTCTGGAAACTTTTAGGAAAGTAGAAGTGAACATCGCTCTCCTTGATGCAATTAAACAAGTGCCACGGTATGCAAAGTTTTTGAAAGAATTATGCACTAATAAAAGAAAATTGCAAAATAATGAAAAAGTCACAGTCGGGGAAAATGTATTTGTTGTTCTTCAAAGAAAAATGCCTCCTAAATGTAAAGATCCAGAAATGTTTACAATCCTGTGCAAAATAGGAAACACCAAATTTGACAAAGCCATGCTAGATTTAGGAGCTTCAATTAATGTTATGCCTTTATCTGTTTATGCTTCCTTAAATCTAGGTCCTTTGAAAAATACTGGTGTGATTATTCAATTGGCTGATTGTACTAACACTTAATACGAGGGGTAATTGAAGATGTCTTAGTGCGGTGAATGAATTAATCTTTCCTACAGATTTTTACATTGTGGACATGGAGGATGATACATCACCAAACCCTTCCCACATCTTGTTAGGAAGACCATTCCTAAGAATAACAAGAACCATGATTGATGTGCACAATGGGACCTTGACAATGGAATTTGATGTGAAAAAGATTCAATTTAATATTTATGAAGCCATGAGATATCCTAGTGATGTGAATCATGTTTTTGAGATTGATGTGATTGACTCCTTAGTGCATGAAACTTTTGAATATTTGCATAAGGACAACTTGGACATGGACATGGACATGTAAAACGAGATAGAATGGCATCAGGCATTGAAGGAAACTATGACTGCCTTACACTCGTTACCAAAATATTCAGATAAGTATCGGATTTTGTTGGATGAAGGAACTAAGCCCACAAGGAATGCACAAAGAATGTTGAATCTATCGATGATAAAGGTTACAAAATTTCTTGATGCCGGTTAAGAAAAGAGACATGATGTTAAGCCTAAGACGTTAAGGGCAGCTACTTGGGAGGCAACCCAAGCACTCAGATTTGATCTTTCTATCCCTTTATTTTTTTTATATTTTATTTTTTTTATTGCATGTTAGCTAGTAGTATTTTCTTCTTTGCATGATTTTCTTACATTGGGGACAATGTAAGGTTTGAGTGTGGGGGGAGATTTAGGTTTTATTTTATGTAGGAATAATAATCTAATTTTGACGGGAAGTTGAAAAAATTGAAAAAATTCTGACTTTTTTCAAAACTTGGGTTCCATGATTCCATTTGCCTATGTGTTTGTGTAACGTCCCCAGAAAAAATCGGATTTTTGAGAAATAAATTTTTATTTGATTATGTGGATTAAATAAATTTAATTAATTATTTATGGGAGTAAGCTATTAGAAGGTCGTTCTATGACCTAGACATATCAGAATGTCGTAGTATTTTGGCTACGTGGTAGAATTAAAGTGTTTGAATTTCCAAGACGGAAATAAAAGCTTTCCGAGAAATTTTCTAAAAAACACTATTCACGCAATTGTGCTCGGGAATTATTTTTGAACTTTTGAGAAATACGTAATGATAGAATATCGAGGTGAGATAGAATATCCAATAATATTTCAGTTATGGCAGACACAGTTTTTCGCCTGCGGACTTAAAACCTAACAGTTAGGGAAAGTGAGTTCCGAGAAGGAATTTAAATGCGTATAATGAATTAAAGCAATGATTGTATAATACGTAAGTATTGTACGAGGTAATGAATACGAGTATAATACGAGGTACTATATGAGCATGTATGAATGATGGAATGTCGTATATTAAATAAGTATACGAGTTAGAATACGAGATTAATACGTAGATTATACGTTATAAGACTTTAAGCCAAATGTAATGGATTTGTAGGAATGTGTAGGAGATTGTAATGTCCAATTGGGATAACAATAAATCCCAATACGAATTAATGTTAAAGCCCAAATGTAGGAATGGTTAAGTCTAATGTAATTTAATGAACAAGCTCAAGTGTTTATTTAATTGCAAGCCCAATGTATAAGATAAGTTAATTAAGCTAAGTGAATGTAAAGCCCAAGATAAGATCCAATGGGTAAAGCTTGATCCATGAGGCAACCCATGGGTGAATTGGTGACCAAGAATTAAGTGTGATGAGCAAGTAGACTTAAGGGTTAAGCAAAGGATAAGCTAAGTAACTTAAAGGCTAAGTAAAGTGCTTATGTGTGATGAACAAGCAAAGTGCTTATATGTGATGACTAAGTAAACTTAATGGCTAAGTGTTGTGATGGCCAAGTAATTAATTTGATGAGCAAGTAAAGGATAAGCTATGTGATAAACAAGTATACTTAAGAGTTAAGTAAGTGTGGTGGCCAAGTTTACTTAATAGCTAGGTAATGAATAATAAGGAGGTGGAGTGGCTTTATGACCATTATACCCTCACTTTGAGATTTCTATAAATAGGAAGCTTGCTAGTTCATTTGTTAGTTGTTAGATTTTCATCCAATAACTTATAGCTTATTAGTTAGAGAGAAAAAGCTACAAAAGCTAGAACAAGTTAGCCTTTGAGAATTCAAGAAGTAAGAAGGAGATTAAAGATTAACCAAGTGATTATCAAGGGTAAGAACTTATGCTATGAATCTCTTTCTCTTCAATTATTAGAGAAGTGGGTAGTGGTAGAACATGTATGCTAAGTAATGATAAGAATGATTAGTTAATGGACATAAAATAGTAGTATAAGTCATGAATAAGCTATTCGTAATCATATAAACTATGAACTAGAGAAGAACTTGTAATATGTTTACAATAATGAAATTATATGATTAGAAGATGAGTGAATGATGGTTAAAAGATTTAGACCATATTAAGTAAAGTAAAGTAAAATCATAAGTAGTTTATACTTTTATAAGTTATAAACTCATGAAGAATAAGTAATAACTTATCATGTAAATATGTTAATGTAATATGTATGTTAAGATATTAATATGATGGATTGAATCCATTTGAAATGATGATCAAATCGTTAGTAATAAGGTTTTGCCGGAATTCACACGATTGGACGATAGTCGTCGAATTCGTGAAATTCTCAAAATGGAAGTTGAATTTTGATATTAAGCTTGGAAACATTAGTTTTCAACGGAGACAAGTCTTATTTGGCATTATAGAGTTACAGACTTGAGAATGACAGAATTCCGACTTAGAACGAAGAAACGAGCGTTGAACGTTCACGAACGTTTATCGTTTTTGTTAAAAATGAACCAATAGGTGAATTTAGAGTAAACGAAGTCAAATAGATAAAATTCTTGCATGAACACGTAGAGTATGTAATTTGTGAACCATAGGCTTTTGAACGAGCCAATTCAGACTTATAACGAAGAAGTTATGCGTCCGAGAATTTCGTAAAGTTGGAGAACTGTCAAAAATTTTTGAGGCACAGAGTCCGGGCATGCATATACGACTCAGAGCACAAAGGCCCGTGCCACAACGCGAGGCCGAACATAGTGGTACATGCTAACTAAGCTGCATGCTATTGCAACATAGTAAAGGAGACTTCGCATGCAATGACGAGTCCGGACCTTACACCTGATCGCTAAGTCACGTCGGCGTGACACGAGAGAGAATAGCCGCGGCGCCATAAGCGCTTGACCTTAGGGTTTGCATAGAGATAAATGATTATGAAGATAAAAGGAAAAACAAATGAAGTAACATAACCTTAACAAACATAAGGTGACATTATTAAGATATTGTTAAACCTTAAGTATGATCACTTAGGGTTGAAGATAAGTAATTGAACGTGAACGATATGCAGTAAGTGTACTTAACCAATGACGATCAAGTTTTGATTAATAACGTAAGAATGTTAATAAGTGATGAGTGAGTTTTATACTCATAATTTAGTGCGTTTGAGCTTAATCTTTTGGTTGATTTTAAGTATTTGTGTCTATTCATGCATGTTTTATGTTGTTTTGTAGGAATTGGGACAAAAGTTACTTGGATCGACGTTCGGGGTGGCTAGATTCGCGTTTTCAGCTTGCCATTTACACATCAGTCACTTCAGAGCCAATTTGAGTATTTCTACGGACCTTATTTCGAAAAACTTAAAGAATGAAAGTTGTAGATCTACTTCTTCTCATTTTGGATCATCTTGAATCATCGAAATCAGAGTTCGGACGAAGAAGTTATGGCCATTTTCCCAAAGGACATCGGAGCAAAAAATGTCAGAACATGTGCCAGCGCCGGGGCACCCATTTTTGGCCTATGCTTGTGGCAAAGTCTTTGGGGAAGCGATTTGAGTGTCAAGCCCAGCGCTAGGGCACTGGGGAAGGGCTTGGTGATGGCCTAAATGCGTTTTTGAGCTAATTTTGACACCTTTTTGACTCCAAATTGGATTGGGTTTGTTCCTAAGCTAAAAATTGGACTTGTAACCTATAAATACATGATGTAAGACATAAAATAAAGGGGGATTACATAGATTAGATTAGAGATACACTCTATTAGATTAGAAAATAACCCTAGTTTTTATTAGTTTTGGAGATTGAAGCAACTTGGAGACCATTGAAGATTCAAAGCAGGAGCGAAAGAGGAGTCTCAAGACTACTGACAATAGATTCTATTCTCTTCTCTTCTCTTACTTTTATCTTTTAATGTCTATTCAATTGTGGATTCTTGGTTTTAATTCATTAATTATGAACTAACTCTTTTATTAAGATTTCAATTAAACTTTTTATGGCTATGAATTAGTTATTCATTATATTCCAATTATTTATGTTGAAGTGAATTATTCATCTTGCTTTGAGCTTATTGATTAATTATCTGATCAATAATTACCTTGTTACTCTAGAAGGAATTGAGAGAGGAATTCTAGGGTTAGAACTGGGCATGGTGACATGTGACTTAGTTATTTGCACAGTGAATAAGTAAGTTTGTGAATAGAATGAGAATATATATTTTGGCATGTAACACATAAGGAATTGGGATTATGTGAAGTTTAATTCAATTATTTTGCATAGAGATATAGCAAAATTAATCTGGGTTAAATAGAAGGCAAATGATCACTTGAGAAAGGGCTTTTGGCATTTGAGAATTCCTGTTAACAATTCAGTAGACATAATAATTGGGATAATTAGATAATTGGTTTATAGTTCATAATTGGGGATATTGGAGTCTTAATCTTTATTTATCTCAATTCATTCGTTAAAGTCTTAGTTTTAATTGATTAATTTAGTTTTCTTAATTAGAAAAATCATAATTTGCGATTGTTTAAATAAAATTAATTTGGTTATGAGTTAGTAATTGGTAATTTTTATTAAATAATTCCTCGTGGGAACTATACTCTACTTTCACTTTATTACTTGTTGACCGTGTATACTTGCACGTATTCATTGATTGCGAAATCGATCAACAAGTTTTTGGCGCCGTGAATTTAATGGGGAATGAATTTAATAATTTTTTACCAATATTAATTTCAATCAAATTAGTCTTAATTTAAACATTTTTATTTTAATTCTCTTCCTATATTTTTCTTTTCAAAGTACCATGGATGACTTTACGTATCAATGGCCATATACGAACATGATTTCAACCAAGGAAGCGAGGATTGATGGATTTAATACATTTTTCGCATTGTCGGCCTGATTGAGACACTTTCGAGGAGTTTAGAAGCTTTTGAAGCTCAACGTCGTCAAAGTGTGGTGGTTACTTGTGATTATTTTCTTTGGAAATCATATGAGTCATCAATGCGCCATCGATTTCAATGCAGAGTGAGTATAGTGGTGATTACCCCAACAATTATGTCTATCCCAACAACTATCATCGTGGATTGGGGTATCACATGATTTTTCATGGAGTAACAATCAAGCTCAATGTAGAGACAACAAAATACATCGAATTTCAAAATTAGACACAACAACCGGATCGGAAATTAAGTTTGAAGAAGCCTTGGAGAGATTTATTACGACTTCGAAAAAAGAACGAGGAAAATTAGAAAAATTTAATCAAATAGAAATTTGAATATGCAAAGCCAAAGTCGTTGATCAAGAATTTGGAAAATCAATTGGGGAAGATATACACACGTTGAATAAACATCCTCAATACACTGGCCCTATGACATGGATTAGAGACCGATGGAGAGTAGAACAAAATCGCAATTAGATGAGCCACAAGATGTTGAAAGAGAGAAACAATTGGGAACCAAGAAAAGGAGATCGACGAAGATTTAATTGTAAGATTCAACGAAGATGAACCGATTTCATTAGTATCCCATGTGCCTCCTCCACCAAAGTTCAATAATCCAAGGCAGTTTTGCAAAACCATGCCTAATTGGCGATCGTATAAATCGGCAAAGCTCTTTGTGACATAAGAGCTAATACTGAGTTAATGGGGTCATGGTGGGATGAAAAGGAGAAGATAGAGGAAGATTCCATTATGTTTATTAAGCTTCAATGCCCCAATCTGATCATCGACATAATGGAGAAAACACCTAGTTGTTGGACGTTCTTAATAGGGAACCTATCTACAAAGAGCATGCTAGGTGACTTCAATTCAAGGGTTTTTGCGAATGGGAACCTCCCAAAAGAGACATTTCTTCTGATGGATGGAGGCTTCCTCAATTTTCGTAGGGGAATTGGATAGAGAATTAAAGAAGTCAGGCTGAGACTATAAAACAAGCGCTTATTGGGAGGAAACCCAAGTTTAATTTTTATTTTTAGTTTTTATTAAGTTTTATATTAGTAGTTTTGAATTTGCATTTATTTAGGATTTAATAAAATTGCTTCTATCATGGTTTTACAGGTTATTCAAGTCAAATTCAAGTGTGGTGCCCAATTTGTTCCATGTGCCTAACATATTCTCCAAATTTAGCGGACAAGGAGGAAGGTTGCTATATTTTCAGGGAAGTCCTTTGCTTTAATTTTTTCTATTTCAGCCATTGAGGACAATGTCTAGTTTAAGTTTGGGGGCATTTTAGTGTCGTATTGCCTATAGTTAGTTATCTGCATAGTAGTTCGTTTTTTTTATGTGTTAGCATTTTTTTTAGGTTGCATATAATGCATGGTAGTTATTTGCATATTCATATACGTGTTGCATTATTATGTGTTCATGTAGTATAATTGCATTTTTATTTTTATTTTTTTGCATGAATCTGTGTGATCGGTTGTTGTGGTCTTAGCTCGGCCTATGATAAGATTGGTATTAAATGTTAACTTGAACAGTGTTGATAATTGATGATGAGTTCTAATTTTAATCATGATGATAATCGAGCTCTATCTGAAACTTATGTAACGGTTAGCACTTAAAGTTTAAGCTGTTTTAATCCACTTGGTTCAAGGGTTCCACAATTTGTTTTTGAGGGAAAATCTTTGTTAAAATTTAAGGAAATTAGTGAACTGGCGGTAAAGGTTGGAATGACGTAAAAGCTTGAGTTTGGGGGAATCTATGGGATATATATATTACGAAAAAAAAGAAAAAAAAAAGGAATGATGAAAAAAAAGAAAAAAAAAGAGAAAAAAAATCCAAAAAGAAAGAAAAAAAAGAATAAACACCGTGGCATGCTTATCTAGTTTTGTGGCCTTTGTTACTTGAGTAAGTAAGCCCGAGGGGATTGTTTTTACACCTAGCGCCCTAAGGTCTTAATGGCTTGGGAGTCGTTGGTCGAAAGCTCGTTAAGGTAGCATTGAAAAGCCTAAGGGAATAAGACATTGCACAGCCATGAGAAAAAAAATGAATAAAACACGAGAAAGAGCAAAAATGCCCTCGTGGTTGAATAAAAGTATAAATAAATCCTGTATTTACCTTAAGACTTGGTAATTGCTTAGTTTTAACCGGAGTTGTCATGTTCACAAAAGTAATTGAATTGGAACTGAAATTTTCCTTCTAAGAAGTTTGTTATGTGATTATCTTGAATTGTGGTTGGTTAGAATGGTTAACAAGCACACACGCACAACATGGGTGATGACATGTTTGGATTGACTAATTGGTTAGAGTTATGGATTTTGACTTGATCGGATATATTGTTTGAGTATCAAGTGGTATCTTTGAGGCCTATTGCTATATATATCATCTTGATTTATTACTAGATTCAGTAGGTATATTAGGAAGTAGAACATGGATATGCATTCATGTAGTTGAGTTAGTTTATTTATTTTTAGTTCTTTTGTGTTTTTTCTTGAGGACAAGCAAAGGTTTAAGTTTGGGGGTATTTGATGAGTGAGTTTTATACTCATAATTGAGTGCGTTTGAGCTTAATCTTTTGGTTGATTTTAAGTATTTGTGTCTATTCATGCATGTTTTATGTTGTTTTGTAGGAATTGGGACAAAAGTTACTTGGATCGACGTTCGGGGTGGCTAGATTTGCGTTTTCGGCTTGCCATTTACACATCAGTCACTTCAGAGCCAATTTGAGTATTTCTTCGGACCTTATTTCGAAAACCTTAAAGAATGAAAGTTGTAGATCTACTTCTTCTCATTTCGGATCATCTTGAATCATCGAAATCAGAGTTCGGACGAAGAAGTTATGGCCATTTTCCCAAAGGCCATCGGAGCAAAAAATATCAGAACATGTGCGGCCGTCGGGCACCCATTTTTAGCCTATGCCCGGTGGCAAAGTCTTTGGGGAGCGATGTTTGAACATCAAGCCCCAGTATTTGAAGGGCGCTGGGAAGGGAAACTTAGTGATGGCCGGAACGCGTTTTGAGCGAATTTTGACACCTTTTGACTCCAAATTGGATTGGGTTTGTTCCTAAGCTAAAAATTGGACTTGTAACCTATAAATACATGATGTAAGACATAAAATAAAGGGGGATTACATAGATTAGATTAGAGATACACTCTATTAGATTAGAAAATAACCCTAGTTCTTATTAGTTTTGGAGATTGAAGCAACTTGGAGACCATTGAAGATTCAAAGCAGGAGCGAAAGAGGAGTCTCAAGACTACTGACAATAGATTCTCTTCTCTTCTCTTCTCTTACTTTTATCTTTTAATGTCTATTCAATTGTGGATTCTTGGTTTTAATTCATTAATTATGAACTAACTCTTTTATTAAGATTTCAATTGAACTTTTTATGGCTATGAATTAGTTATTCATTATATTCCAATTATTTATGTTGAAGTGAATTGTTCATCTTGCTTTGAGCTTATTGATTAATTATCTGATCAATAATTACCTTGTTACTCTAGAAAGAATTGAGAGAGGAATTCTAGGGTTAGAACTAGGCATGGTGACATGTGACTTAGTTATTTGCACAGCGAATAAGTAGGTTTGTGAATAGAATGAGAATATCTTTTTGCCGCATGTAACACATAAGGAATTGGGATTGTAACGAGTTTAATTCCATTGTTTTGCATAGAGATATAGCAAAATTAATCTGGATTAAATAGAAGGCAAATGATCACTTGAGAAAAGGCTTTTGACATTTGACAATTTCTGTTAACAATTCAGTAGACATAATAATTGGGATAATTAGATAATTGGTTTATAGTTCATAATTGGGGATATTGGAGTCTTAATCTTTATTTATCTGAATTCATTCGTTAAAGTCTTAGTTTTAATTGATTAATTTAGTTTTCTTAATTAGAAAAATCACAATTTACGATTGTTTAAATAAAATTAATTTGGTTAAGAGTTAGTAATTGGTAATTTTTATTAAATAATTCCTCGTGGGAACGATACTCTACTTTCACTTTATTACTTGTTGACCGTGTATACTTGCACGTATTCATTGATTGCGAAATCGATCAACAATAAGCCGTGAGGAAGGATGATTAATTTGAAAGAAGTGGTATTAATAATAATTTCAGTTAAGTTATAGAAAAGAAAGAAGTTGGTAAGAATGATGTAAGTTATAACGGTAAGCCGGAACCAATAATAATAAATCTAATACATGATTAGATTGAGAAGAAGGGTAAGATTTATTAGGAACCATGTATGTTCATTCATGATCTAATGTGGTATGTTATGTGGTTATGTGTTGTAGAGACTGTAAAGACTCAAAGGGAAAGTAATTTTTACTGTAGTAGACGCTAAAGGCAAGTTTTTCTTAAACGCTTGTCTAACCTTCGTGTTAGCCAGTTTTCTATGATTCATGTTATGAGATGCATGAACTATTTTACTAAAGCGTCGATGCCAGTTTTACCTCGGCTAGACTAATCTTGAATAGTTGATTGATTTATTTACAAGTCTTTCAATATAGAATTGTTAACGCTATCCTACGCCAATTATTTTGGTACGGATTCAAGGTAAGCCTGAGTATGAATAAACAGATATATTTTTCATCGATTATTCGATGGGCACGCGAGGTTGCCAAAACTTAAACGTACATACGTTTAACAGGATGTAGTGTTGATTAACATAGAGTACTATGGGCTGATCACCCAGAAGTGCTCGTAAGATATGCCGAACTTACAGACTTGGTGTCGGGTTGTCCTTTTCAAAGAAATTATGAAATGCTCATGGTCTTGGACCAGAATTAATGTTTTACTGAATATTGTCATTGTAAAATGTTTTGAAGGAAAAGAAATGCTATTTTGAATTATTGATAGTACTTCATAACTACTATCCAGTTACTGAAGATATACGATTCCTATGTTTCAAGCATGTTGTTTGAAAAAAATTGTTGTACTTGCTGAGCTTGTTATGCTCAGTCTTACTTGAACCATATGAATGCAGCTAGGACCGAACGAACTGAGGGATCTGACAAGGATAAAGGCAAGACGAAGATGAACGATTAGTTTACCTTGTAATAAACTATTAAGTTGTATATATTATAGTATGATGAACAAAGAATATTATGGTTTTAGAACCTGGAGACGGGATATAATATTATTAATGTAATAAGAATATCGTTGATTCACACATTTTGATGTTGTTTCAATAGAATGAATGTACAAATATGAGTATCGTGTAGCACCATCTATCAGGTTGGAAGATACCCGGGTTTAGGGGCGTCACAGGTTGGTATCAAAGCATTAGGTTATAAAAGTTAAGGGGGGGAAGAACCTTAGGCTAATAACCTCGTTAAGGAAGAAAAGTCCGAAGGAAGTAAACTCGAGCTTTACTTAAGTTGAATGAGTTAATAAGGTATTGAGGAAACTCAGTACCGAAAGAGTAAAATGATGGAGAGTAACCCTAAATAAATTAAATGTGATTTGTGCTTATACTATTGTGTGTTATGTACTAATCAACATATGTGTTATTGTAGGATGTCGATCGATAGCTTGATGTATAGAGATATACACGTGGTGAGCGAAAAATTGTGAATAGAGTAGAGCCGTTACCTATGTCGGTGGCGGAGGTACCATTAGTGATTCCAGAGGAGTCAAAAATAGAGGAGTACTTTTCTGAGGAAAACTACTCCGAGGGAGATATGGATATAGCGTCATACCTTAGTATGATGAACGATGTGGAGGAAGGGATGGAGGTAACATTGGTTGATACGGTGGTACCTACACTAGAGTCATCATCTCCAGATGCAATGAGAGCATTGTATCCGGTAGTGTTGACAGAATGTGCAACCGAGTGCAGCCAGGCTGTAATCGTAATGAAGATATTAGTGCTCTTTATGTAGCGAAGGAGTCTGCAGAAGCAGATTTTGAGTTAGAGAATGATGAGAAGGTGCTCATGATAAATAAGGCTAGGGATTATATGAACGAGGTGGTAGAGCTTCGTAGGAAACTGGAGGAGAAGGATCGGAAGATAACACGGATGTCTTACATCCATAAGAGTGCTCGTAAGGATTTTAAGCTTAAAGTTGTTTGTTATTCCATAGAGTCGGGGCAGACTCGACATACTATTAGTCGGGATACTGTAGTGAAGATTGCGAATGAGAAACATGAGGATGCTGTTATGCATTATTAGAAGTCTAGAGTAAATAAATATATGTGTAGTGACGTAAAACCCTCTTTTGTATAAAAGGGTAGTCTTTTTGTAAATCCCAACTTTTGTGAAGTTCAATTGCGGGATAGAAATGTAATAGCTTTTGGCTATGTAAAACAAATTGTAAATAGTTTCAAACTATAAACAAGCATATGAATATAATGAAGTTTTCATTTAATATGTTTTGTTATGGTATGAGTTGTTATGAGAAGAATAATAATGAAGTAAGTAAATAGATAATAATGAAAATTCTATTTAATCAGAAAATGACGCCAATGAGAAGACAACGTAATCGTGGAAGCGTAATCACGTAATGAAAATCAAGGGGTCAAATCAACCCTATGCAAGAGTTCGTTAATTTATTAATGATTTGCATTTAACTAAACCGGGGTAGAGTACTGCATGAACCTAGGTTATCCAGAACGACTACCTTTAAACAATTTAAAAGTGTAGGTCCGCCGGAGTTCAAAGGAACAACAGACCCATTAGAAGCCCAGACATGGGTAAAGGAAATAGAGAAGGCATTTGTTAGTACAAACGTAGGTAAGGCGCAGAAGACTTCTTTTGCGAATTATATGATAAAAGGGGAAGCCAACTTTTGGTGGGAGGCTCACCAGGGTGGGGCTAGAACAGATGCGGTAACGTGGGAATAGTTTAAGAAGGTTTTCTTCGAGAATTATTTCCCTACAAGTATGCAATGGAGGATGGAAATTAAAGTTCTTAGAACTTAAACTAGGGGACATGACGGTTCCCCAGTACACGGCCAAATTCAATGAGTTGGCAAGGTTTGCTCCACATCAGGTGGACACTGAGGAGAGGAAGGCTCGTAGGTTTGAGCAGGGCCTGAAACCCTGGCTCTATAGTAGGATTTTGTTGTTTCAGATTGTTTCTTATGGGACCATTCTAGAAAAGGTGATTATAGCAGAGGGTGGTAGTGAGGCGTTGACTCAATACCACAAAGAGAGGAAGAATAAGAGCAAGGGAGAGGGAGGAACTAAGGCAGAGAATGCCAGTGACAGTATGCCAAAAAGAAAGAATTTTAACTTCGGGAATACTGGAGTGGGACAAGGGGATCCTAAGCGTAAGATCAAAGTGTGTAAGACATGTGGAAAGACTCATCTAGGAGTCTGTCTGAAAGGGATTATAAGTATGTTTAAACATTACGGTAGAGGATGAGGGAGTAACTTCCGTTGATTATATTCGTGGAAATGGTTTCATGGATAATAATGGTAAGAAAGTGTCGATAGATAAGCACCGATAATGTTGAGGAAATTTGAGTAATTCTCGGTATGAATGGGTTAATTAATTATAAAACTTTAATAAATTTTTAGAATAAAAGTTTGAATCTTCGGTTTTCTAAGAAAATTCAAGGTAGTAATTTATGGTAATAAAATACCGCGATGCTCTCATTGTCTAACGGTGGCGCAAGTTAGGAGGATGTTAAGGAAGAGGTCGTTACGGTTGCATATCCACTATCGTAATAGGAGTAAGTTAGCAGTTAAGAATAAAAACCCATGGCCTAGGATCGATGATTTATTTGATCATTTGAAGAGGGCAAAGAATTTTTCTAAGATAGATTTGTGTACGGGGTATTATTGGTAAAACGTAAGGAAGGACGAGGTACCTAAGACGACGTTCAGAAATCGTTATAGTTATGATGAGTTTCTGGTTATGTCGTTTGGGTTAACTAATGTGCGGAAGTTAGACTTTCCGTAATGGGTGCCGAGCAAGTCGGTGGCAAATTGATAGGTACTCTTGTGAGGTACTATGGTTGAAAGTACCATTAGCGTCACAGAGTGTTCAAATATTATTTGGACGAGGGTGTAGTAATGATCATTGGTGATATTCTAGTCTATTTTAAGACGTCATAAGATCATGTTGAACATTTGAAGATAGTGTGTGAAACACTATGGAGAGAAAAGTTGGATACGAAATTCACTACGTGTGAATTGTAGCTTCAGAGATAGAGAGATTTGTTACTGAGAAGTATGTTGGGAATGAGAAGTGAGAAAATAGTTTTTAGGAGCTAAAAGGAAGATTAAGTGAGGCATCTGTATTGTCTTTATCGAATGATACGGGGAATTTTGTAGTGTATCTCGATGCTTTGCATAGATGACGGGGTTGCGTGCTTATGTATCAGGGCAAGGTCATTGTGTATGCATCACGCCAATTAAGGATTATGAGAAGGTTTATCCTACTTATGATCTAGAATTGGCAACTGTAGTTTTAGAATTAAAAATCGAAAGATAGTATTTATACGGGGAGAAGTGTGAGATATACACGGACTCTAAGAGTCTGAAATATATCTCCACACAGAAGAAGTTGAATATGAAGTAGAGAAGGTGATTAGAATGGATAAGAGGTTACGACTGTGATATGTTATATCATACATGGAAGGTAAACGTAGAAGTCAGCGCATTAAGTAGGAAGGGTAGGGAAAAGCTATCGATGTTAACGACTCAGAAGGAGTTGCTAACGGAGATGCCAAGAGCGGAGTTAGAAGTTAAATTACGGAATAAAGAGGTAGAAAAGTTATTCACAACGTAGACTCAATCCACGATAATGGAACGAGTTAATTAAATACAACTAGGTAACGAGGAATACAAGCAAATGAAGAAGAAGATGCAGGATGAAGAGAAGATCAAGTATCATCTCGTTTTGAAGGAGGAATTTGAGTTTCATATAATTTTGAGTTAAAAGAAAGGCTAATAAGAGGGAGATAGCGTAATGTGTGAGTAAATGCTTAACTTCCAACTCAGAGTATTGATAGGAAGTAACAAGTCATGTGAATTAAGATAATACCTTTAGTGAAGATGAAATGAAAAAACCACAATGTCGAAGAAGCATTGTGGAAACTCGAGATTAAAATAATGGAGAAATTTTCCTCAGTTAGTTAGATAATTATAGCGAGATTCTGGGGACAGAATCCTTATAAGGGGGGAAGAGTGTAACGCCCCAAAAAAAAATCAGATTTTTGAGAAATAAATTTTTATTTGATTATGTGGATTAAATGAATTTAATTAATTATTTATGGGAGTAAGCTATTTGAAGGTCATTCTATGACCTAGACATATTAGAATGTCGTAGTATTTTGGCTACGTGGTAGAATTAAAGTGTTTGAATTTCCAAGACTTAATATAAAAGCTCGAGAAATTTTTGAAAAGCACTATTCACTTAATTTCGCTTCCGGAATTATTTTTGAACTTTCGAGAAATACGTAATGATAGAATATCGAGGTGAGATAGAATATCCAATAATATTTCAGTTATATGCGGTATACGCTTTTTCGCTCATGGACTTAAAACCTAATGGGTTAGGGAAAGTGAGTTCCGAGAAGGAATTTAAATGCGATAATGAATTAAAGCAATGATTGTATAATACGTAAGTATTATACGAGGTAATGAATCTGAGTATAATACGAGGTATTATATGAGCATGTATGAATGATGGAATGTCGATATTAAATAAGTATACTGAAGTTAGAATACGATATTAATACGTAGATTATACGTTATAAGACTTTAAGCCAAATATAATGGATTTGTAGGAATGTGTAGGAGATTGTAATGTCCAATTGGGATAACAATAAAGCCCAATATGAATTAATGTTAAAGCCCAAATGTAGGAATGGTTAAGTCCAATGTAATTTAATGAACAAGCTCAAGTGTTTATTTAATTGCAAGCCCAATGTATAAGATAAGTTAATTAAGCTAAGTGAATGTAAAGCCCAAGATAAGATCCAATGGGTAAAGCTTGATCCATGAGGCAACCCATGGGTGAATTGGTGACCAAGAATTAAGTGTGATGAGCAAGTAGACTTAAGGGTTAAGTAAAGGATAAGCTAAGTAACTTAAAGGCTAAGTAAAGTGCTTATGTGTGATGAACAAGCAAAGTGCTTATATGTGATGACTAAGTAAACTTAATGGCTAAGTGTTGTGATGGCCAAGTAATTAATTTGATGAGCAAGTAAAGGATAAGCTATGTGATAAACAAGTATACTTAAGAGTTAAGTAAGTGTTGTGGCCAAGTTTACTTAATAGCTAGGTAATGAATAGTAAGGAGGTGGAGTGCCTTTATGACCATTATACCCTCACTTTGAGATTTCTATAAATAGGAAGCTTGCTAGTTCATTTGTTAGTTGTTAGATTTTCATCCAATAACTTATAGCTTATTAGTTAAAGAGAAAAAGCTACAAAAGCTAGAACAAGTTAGCCTTTGAGAATTCAAGAAGTAAGAAGGAGATTAAAGATTAACCAAGTGATTATCAAGGGTAAGAACTTAAGCTATGAATCTCTTTCTCTTCAATTATTAGAGAAGTGGGTAGTGGTAGAACATGTATGCTAAGTAATGATAAGAATGATTAGTTAATGGACATAAGCCGTATAAGTCATGAATAAGCTATTCGTAATCATATAAACTATGAACTAGAGAAGAACTTGTAATATGTTTACAATAATGAAATTATATGATTAGAAGATGAGTGAATGATGGTTAAAAGATTTAGACCATATTAAGTAAAGTAAAGTAAAATCATAAGTAGTTTATACTTTTATAAGTTATAAACTCATGAAGAATAAGTAATAACTTATCATGTAAATAAGTTAATGTAATATGTATGTTAAGATATTAATATGATGGATTGAATCCATTTGAAATAATGATCAAATCGTTAGTAATAAGGTTTTGGCGGAATTCACACGATTGGACGATAGTCGTCGAATTCGTGAAATTCTCGGAATGGAAGTCCAATTTTGATATTAATCTTGGAAACATTAGTTTTCAATGGATACAAGTCTTATTTGGCATTATAGAGTTGCAGACTCGAGAATGACTGAATTCTGACTTAGAACGAAGAAACGAGCGTCGAACGTTCACGAACATTTATCGTTTTTGTTAAAAATGAACCAATAGGTGAATTTAGAGTAAACGAAGTCAAATAGATAAAATTCTTGCATGAACGCGTAGAGTATATAATTTGTGAATCGTAGGCTTTTGAACAAGCCAATTCAGACTTATAACGAAGAATTTATGCGTCCGGGAATTTCGCAAAGTTGGAGAACTCTCAAAATTTTTCGAGGCATGAGTCCAAGACAATAGTCAATACGACTCGGAGCACAAAGGCTCATGTTATTGCAACAAGTGAGCCCGAGATAGGGTACACTATTAATCGGCGCCATGAAGGCGGCTTATAATAAGGAGACTCGTATTGCGGTCACGAGTCCAGACCTTACACACTGCTAAATGATTATGAAGATAAAAGGAAAGACAAATGAAGTAACATAACCTTAACAAACATAAGGTGACAGTATTAAGATATTGTTAAACCTTAAGTATGATCACTTAGGGTTGAAGATAAGTAATTGAACGTGAACGATATGCAGTAAGTGTACTTAACCAATGACGATCAAGTTTTGATTAATAACGTAAGAGTGTTAATAAGCCGTGAGGAAGGATGATTAATTCGAAACGAGTGGTATTAATAATAATTTCAGTTAAGTTATAGAAGAGAAAGAAGTTGGTAAGAATGATGTAAGTTATAACGGTAAGCCGGAACCAATAATAATAAATCTAATACATGATTAGATTGAGAAGAAGGGTAAGATTTATTAGGAACCATGTATGTTCATTCGTGATCTAATGTGGTATGTTATGTGGTTATGTGTTGTAGAGACTGTAAAGACTCAAAGGGAAAGTAATTTTGACTGTAGTAGACGCTAAAGGCAAGTTTTTTCTTAAACGCTTGTCGAACCTTCGTGTTAGCCAGTTTTCTATGATTCGTGTTATGAGATGCATGAACTATTTTATTAAAGGGTCGATGCCAGTTTTACCTCGGCTAGACTAATCTTGGAGAGTTGATTGATTTATTTATAAGTCTTTCAATATAGAATTGTTAACGCTATCCTTCGCCAATTATTTGGTACGGATTCAAGGTAAGCCTGAGTATGAATAAACAAATATATTTTTCATCGATAATTCGATGGGCACGCGATGTTGC
Source organism: Panax ginseng (assembly GCA_020205605.1). NCBI lineage: Eukaryota > Viridiplantae > Streptophyta > Magnoliopsida > Apiales > Araliaceae > Panax > Panax ginseng. The sequence goes on from JAINUU010000060.1 coordinate 232,668, forward strand.
CAAAACTTAAATGTACATACGTTTAACAGGATGTAATGTTGATCAACACAGAGTACTATGGGCTGATCACCCAGAAGTGCTCGTAAGATATACCGGACTTACGGACTTGGTGCCAGGTTGTCCTTTTCAAAGAAATTATGAAATGCGAATGGTCTTGGACCAGAATTAATGTTTTACTGAATATTGTCATTGTAAAACGTTTTGAAGGAAATGAAATGATATTTTGAATTATTGATAGTACTTCGTAACTACTATTCAGTTACTGAAGATATACGATTCCTATGTTTCAAGCATGTTGTTTGAAAGAAATTGTTGTACTTGATGAGCTTGTTATGCTTACTCTTGCTTGAACCATATTAATGCAGCTAGGACCGAACGAACCGAGGGATCTGACAAGGATAAAGGCAATACGAAGATGAACGATTTGTTTACCTTGTAATAAACTAGTAAGTTGTATATATTATAGTATGATGAACAAAGAATGTTATGGTTTTAGAACCTAGGGACGGGATGGAATATTATTAATGTAATAAGAATGTCGTTGATTCACACATTTTGATGTTGTATCAATAGAATGAATGTACAATTATGAGTACTGTGTAGAACCATCTGTCGGGTTGGAAGATACCCGGATTTGGGGACGTCACAGTTCGAAGGTTAAAGTCAAAACTTGAAAATTGATACTAAAATTCAGAATCTGTTTGATGCTTAATTTGTTAATGAATGATGACAACTAATCCATGATCTATAGTAATTGATTTGAATTGAATTTGTGATATATGAGTACTTGAATATGGGAAGCATGTTTATTTGGCTAAGTTATTTGTGGAGTTGTCTATGTGCACTGATTTCATGACTTGGAACTGTTTAACTTTCTTATGTTATTGTAGAATCTTGTGAAAAAAATGATACATGAAAACAAAACAAGAGAAAAAAAGAGAAAAGAAAAAATTTGGTGATTGAAAAATCTGTTTCAATGTCCATTGTGCGAAATAACCGGGTATCCAAGCCTCGGAAAGCATCGGTATTCACGCTGAAAAGTGCAATGGATAAAAGCTGCTTGACTAGTCAAATTTTGTGGCCTTTGTTACTTGAATAAGTAAGCCTTAGGGGTGTGTCTACACCTAGCGCCCTAAGATCATCTGGTTTGGGAGTCGTTAGTGGAAAGTTCGCCAATGGGTAACTCTGAAAAGCCTAAGTAAAGGAGACATTGAACATGTCAAGAAAAGAAAAAATATATACAAAAAAGCATGAAAATACATTCATCTGTGCTAAAAAGAAGGTTCTATGACAAAAACTTAAAAAATCAAGAAAAATTTGTTCTTGGTTGTGAGTCAGTGTGCACTATTTTTGCTCCATGGTAACTAAGTTGAATAAGTATGTAGATTTTGGGAAAGTTACTTATGTGGCTATAGTTTAATTTAATGAAATTCATTGGTGAAATGGTAAGGTTGGTAATTATAAGTTGATTGATAAGGCATTGATTAGATTTCTGTGAGTTTAGTGTTGATAGTCATGATTTGTACCTTGAAACCTTTTAACATAATGATTGAATAGAATTTTTCTGGAAATCAAACTTTTGTTTTACATGAGGACGTGTAAAGGCTAAGTGTGGGGGAATTTGATGAGTGCATATTATTTATTTATTTTGATTCCTTTATATTTAGTTTTATTGCATGTTTCATGTGTATATGAGCTTATTAAGGTGTTTAATGATTTCAGGAGGAATTGGAGCTGAAATGAGGAAAAAAGAAAAATTGCAGGGTTTTTAGCATTAAGTTGGATGCATGGTCTTGGCTTGGGACTTGGATTTTATTGTAGAGCTCTTCCTTAGCTTTCCGGAACATCTTGAATCGTCCCAATCGGAGTTCATATGAAAAAGTTATGATATTTTTACTAAACGAACGTTGAACGTTAAAGTTTGGAAGTTGCAATTTACACAGCAGTCACTTGGATCCCGATTTCGACCTTGATCCAGCCCGAATCTGTCAAATCTCAAAGTGAAAGTTGTAGATCTCGTCGATATCTTCGTTTTGATAGGTATCAGGCCTCGTAACTCCTCCCGGATCAAAAGTTATGCTCGTTTTACCAAAGGACGTCGCAGCAGGAAATGAAAATTCGCCCCAACAAATTTGAGCTGGAAAATTGGGAAATCTTGGATTTTTGGAAAGTTTCTAAATGCAGATTTTGGCAGACTTCTACAAGAAATTAGATTGATATTTCTATTAGCTTTAAGATTTCCTTTAGTTTAAGATTTATTTCCAAATTGAATTCTATTTCTTTATGGAGTTATAATTTGTAATTCCTTTTAGGATTTGGATTTCTACTTCCTATAGGATTTAGGACTTTGTCTAGCACTATAAATAGAGGATGAGCATCGGGGTTTTATGCATTCAATTATCAACTATCATCTATTGGACTGCAGACTCAAGAGCATGGCAGGCTAGTTCTTTTTATTCAGTTCTAAAGGGAGGTGAATCCTTGTTACAAGTACTTGATTAATTGAGTATTATTATTTATTCCTTCTTGTGTAAAATTTCTTCTGATAATCTGTTTTCATTGATTGCATGCTAATTGATCTAATTAATTTAATATGGCCAATTGAATTAGTTTGATCATTATCATATGCTAGATTAATTAAGATTGATATTACGTGTAATTGATATCTGTCTTCATCATAAGTAGTAACTTGGTAATAATAATTGTGGACAAGCTTTTGTTTATTGCTAAGATTATTAGAAAATAAGTTAAACAAATTGAGCTTATGTGTTTGTTGCTTGGATTAGCCTAATTCTCTATTTCTTAATGCTTCTATCATATTAAATCTAGAGAGCTTATTCTAGGTTGTATGCTAGTTAGAATCGGTGGAGAGCTTGTTTCACACGTTGAAAATCTAAGGAGAATTTCGGATAGCAGAGCTTATTGTTATCTAGGACTAATAGTTTCATTGAAGGGAAAATAATAATAACTTGATTAATGGATTGTTGTGCTTGGTGAAACTGAACTGCAGGACTGAAGTTTTTATATATTTGGTTAACTTCATCATTAATTCTTGTTCTCTTAGTTTAAAAACAATTTTCAAAAACCCCCCATCTTTATTTTTTGTTGAAATAGTAGAATAATTCTAAAATAACTTTACTCTCTGTGGGATCGATCCTTACTTGCTACTGTGCTAATTATTATAAATTGTGAGTGAAAGTGAGGTTAATTTAGGAGTATCAACGACAGCTCCCAGCTACACAAGGCAAATAGAGATATGTCTATCCTATTAGCAGTTTATGCACACTTTCCATTGGCATGGTCATAACAGGTTTTGTTGTATTTAAAGGCTAGATAAAAACATCCATTTTTCAATCTTCGTTAATATCAATACTAATTTCGCTATCAAGAAATTAGTCATTAAGTACGAAATACAACAACCCATTCACAAATGATTCATTATATAAAATCGGAGAGAAAGTTAATTAAGCTAAACATAAGGTTCCATTGCAATCCTAAAAATGGAATTAGTTCATATCAATAGTACTAAAAAACATTTTTAATACATTCCACATTTTCAGTAATACACAAATAAATGGAAGATTTGGAATAAGAAAACCCCTGTTTTGAAGTGTTCTTCCTCCAAATCTTCTCTTCACTGCGTAGCTACTAAGCTTCTGTCGGATGCAATAACTCTTCCTCCTTGAAGCACAACTTCTTTCTCTTCTAAGAATTTAATATTGTAATGAGAATCCTAGTCTACGCTATCTGTCTGAATATTTCTATCACAGTCGGCTAAATATTAAGTGTTGATCTCCTCTCTCTTTAGGTCATTTAAAGCCCTTTAATGTCTGGACACTGGAGCTCACGCTGCGGTGCGAGCATGAAACTAGCAAGTGGCGTTGCGGTGCCACATAGGTTTAAAAACACCGGAGGTCGCGCTACAATAGCGACTCCATGAAAGGGCCTTTGTGTCATGACCTTGGTCGACGTCGACCCCAAGACAGGATGAGTATATACGGGATCTTAGCTAATCCTTGGCGTTCATGCCATGACCGATTTCCAAAGATATGTTCCAACTTGCTACTGGTCTTTGCAGTGCGGACTCTTAGTGTATTATTCTCAGGCTGCGGTGCAATGAAAAAAATGCCCATTATGTCCCTGGAAGCTGGAAAGGATCTGTAAAGCCTTGCATCATAGAAATTAGACATAATAACAACAACATATAAATAAAAGCTAACTAAATAACAGAAAATAGGAAACATCTTAAGCCACAAAGGATCTGATTTGCAGATATAAATCTCACTCATCAGTTACTCGGACAGGTATGCCCTAGGGGTGTCTTTACACCCAACGCCCTAAAATTAACTTGTTTGGGAGTCATTGGTGAAAATTTCGCTACAAGGGTAACATTAAAAAGCCTAAGAGAGTTGAGCATTGCACAAGTTAGAAAGGAAAAAAGAAGAAAAAAAATAATAAATAATCACTTGACTTGTTTAGTTTTGTGGCATTTGCTACTCAAGTTATTAGATCCGTAGGGGTGTCTCAAAACCTAGTGCCCTAAAGCTAACTGGTTTGGGAGTCATTGGTCGAAAGCTTGATACATGGGTAGCACTGAAAAGCCTAAAAAAACTAGACATTCCACAAGTCGAGTTTAAATGTATGATTAATAACCTTTGTTGATACCCCTCTACTTAGAATTTGTTTGCGATAGTCTGATTGCATGTAATTACTGATAGAGTTAAGTAAAACTAAACTTTCTTTCTAAGAAGTTAATTATGTGGGTGATTTGAGTTGTGATTGATCAAAATAGTCTATTTTCACACACACACACACACACACACACAGAGAGAGCATGGGTGATGACAGAAAAAATTAATGAAGTGGGTAGAGTTGGAAATTTGGCATTGGTTGGATATTTTGTTTGAATATCATATGTTATCTTTGAGGCCTATTATTGGATGATATTTTGTTTAATTACTTGATTCGTAGGCATATAGTCAAGATGCATTTACATTATTGCATTGCTTGGGGACAAACAATTGGTTAAGTTTGGGGGTATTTGATGAGTGAGTTTTATACCTACGAATCTGGTATTATTAAGCTTAATTATTATTATCTTTCAGTATTTTTTAGTATCTTTTTATTTTTTTTTTTGTGTTTATTTCTTGTAGGATGGAGCTGGAGGGACAAATTGGTCATTTGGGAGAAGAAAAGATTTAAAAATCATTAAAATTGGAGTTGAATGGCATTTTTGTAAATATATGGTCCCAGTCTAGCGCCTTGTGCACTTGGACAGAGTTATTCCTAGAGCCTAGTGCACTAGTACACAGCTAGAATTGATTTTTTTTTTTACTTTGTTTTAGCCAATTTGAATGTAATTTGAATTATGATTTCTATTAAGACTAGGATTTATTATTTTTTCGGGTTAGGAATTTAGGAGGCCTATAAATACTTGTTGAATGGCTCCTAGAAAATTAATTCTTTTATCGCGACGGATAGAATTCAGAGATGGAGCTCTAGTGCAACAAACCATTTTAACACCAATGGAGGCAAGGAATTGAAGGAGGCTTGGTGACGGAAATCTTCATAAAAGTTTTTATTCTCTAATCGTTTTCTTTACTTGTATTATCCATGGTTAATGAATATTTGGAAAGTTTAAATTAAATTGGCTTGTTATAAAATTAGTATTTGGAAAATATTAGAATTAATTCCTCGTGTGATCGACAACTCTCTTATCATTATATTACTTGTTGACCATGTATACTTGAATGTATTTATTGATTGCAAAATCAATCAACAATATCTTGGTGGGATCATGTCTCCTTGTCCTGATATCCATGGGAGGCAACAACTCGGTAATCTTTCCTTCTTTTATAAGAAAGTGTAGCATCTCTTCCTTTTTTTTGTTCAAAGGGGCGAATTTTCAATGTCATGTAGATATTGGTTGATCATTATTTTTTGGGAATTCGCATTTTTTCGATTGATTTTTCAGCTGGCGAGATCTTTTAGCAATTTTATCATTCCACTTTTCTTGAAGTTTCAGCCTGATTCGATCATCTTCAGTCAGATGGATCATATTAGAGGGAAATACGCTTGTATTCTGGCTAATCTCTTCATTCTCTTGATTTCTTAATAATTGAGTGAAAAGCTTCCTTGTAACCTGATGTTGGCACACTATCAACTTGGCTACCAGAGTTACTTGATATTGGATTGTCTCCGATTTTTGTTTTACTGTCATACACTTCTCCAAATTTTCCCACTCTAGGACATTTGTTTTGCTTCTTTGGGGGTATTCCTCCATTCTTCCTATGAACTTGCGATTTGGATCCTTTTCGGAACTTCCTGACCCGATCATGTTCACTACCTCTATATCATGCTGCGGCAGAAGGTTGGTGTTGACATTTGGTTGGTCAGGTCGTTGGACCATAACATCGCCACTTTTGATCAGATTTTGGATTTTATGCTTTAAGGACCAACAATCATGTGTATCGTGTCTTGGAGACCCTGAATGGTATGCACATCTCTTTTTTGGATCATATCTTTTGCTTTTTGGATCTAGAGGTGGAGCCAATTCGGTAATTTTCTTGTGGTCCATTAACAACGCCAATACGTTCTCAAGGGAATCGCCCAGTTGAGTGAACTGTAAGGCCCCAACTTTTGATAAATAAAATTGAATTTCCTTTATTAATTATTCTAAAATAGTAAGGGGTGGATTTGGTTAATGTGGTTAGTTATGGGTAAAATGTGCAAATTTTTATGAAATAAGCAAGTGGTTATAAAATATTCATTATTTGTCGGGAATATTCGTTTGGTCGTGAAATATTCCTGTTGTCAGGGAATATTCGTACGACGGCGCAACCATTTGTGGGCCCCATAATGAAAAACGGTTGGATGAAGAAAACGACAATTTTGAGTTTTTATAAATGACGGCGTAGTTGTTACCATTAACACTGTTGGAATACTTGGTGGTTAAAATACGATGAATACGCTGTGGTTGCACAAAGAGGACACCAGAATGCACAATATTCTTGAATTATTGATTCTTACGTAAAGAAGGCACTACTCAATAATTGTTACAAAGAATTCTCGTTCAATATTTTATTTTATTGATTCAATAATTGAGACTTTGATATTTTATATTATTGATTCAATAATCAGAATCGCATAATATTTTCCATTATTAGATCAATAATTCATATTATTTGAATAATATTATTAAATAACATTATTGGCAATGTCTAAGGAAGTTACATGCTTCAGAAAGGGTTTGGTCACCTAATTGCTCGCCAGTAAGGAGAAATCCTTGTCGAAAAACCCCTCTCTTTCCTGAGAATGACCTGGTTGTCAATATTGTATTTCTGTAATATTATTTGTGAATAATTAATTGTTGATATATATGATAAGAAAATATTTATTCAATGTAGATTTAAACAGAGGAATTTTTAGCATGTGACATTTGTTGAAAGTTGGTATTTTATCTTTTCCGATAAAGTAATTCATTCAAATATATTATTATAATATTACATTATAGTAGTATGATGTGATTATATAATAGTATGATTTTTATAATTTGAGTGGTAACATTATTATAGTAAATTCATGGTATAAAGTAAAATGAGGTGGAAGAGAACAAATTAAATTTGAATTCGTACGATATAAGCAATGATGTCATCAGAGCGATGAGGTATGCAATGATGTCATTGGAGCGATAAGGTATGCAATGATGTCATCGAAACGATGAGGTAAGCGACGATGTCATAGATTATGGAGAAAAGACTATTTTACCCTTACTCTGCCAAGCCTATAAATAGAAACTCATTTCTTCATTATTTTTCACCAATTCACTAAAGCTATAGAGAAAGAAAGTATATAGAGAATAAGAGAGAAAGAAGAAGCGTATTCTGCTATTACACTAGTGCAGTCTCTGAATTTTTATTAAGGTAAATGGTATTATTTCTTTCGTATTCATGAAGAGAGTTATTTCTTTCAATACTCGTAAGGGTTGTTATTCCATTCTATATTATTCTGTTCGAATAACCTGTCTACGCGAACTACCGCATGCATGGTAAAATCCTTTTGTTATTCCATTCTTTATTATTCAGTGGGAATAACCTGTCTACGCGGACTACGCATGCCTGGTGAATAACCCTTCGTATTTATTTGTTATTAAATTATGGATATTATCTGTCTACGCGGACTACCGCATGACAGTTGAAAATCCATTTGTAATTTCGTATATTGTTCATTTCAGATTCCTAACTCTAAACTTACTATGGTAAGTATTGCTTCTATAATTCCTGAAATGATCAGAAATTCTTTGAGTTTTGCGCTTCATCTGATGTCATTTCACTGGAAAATTGGTCTAAACTTTCTTGTGAAATTTTTACCTTTTCATGTCGAGGTTACTATTCATGTATACGGCACTATTCACGTATACGACACTATTCATAGAAAAAATAAATTTTCTTTTCTTTGTCCAAATTGTTTATTATGGTTACTATCTTTGATTGTATCCGGGTTTTGATCTTCATTTTTGAATTTTGCTCCACAATTGATTACTATGGAGTATTTTTGAACTTGGATAAACTAAAGTACGAATCCCTAATCTTTGTCTTTTTATCTCACTGGATTCGTTTTCTTTAAAAATATTTTTCATCATCCTCAGTCCTAAATGGTGATATAACTGAATATCTTTATTCAGAAAGTGCGAAGATGAATGATTATTTGATGAATATCTTTGGCCTGTAGTGCAAAGATGAATAATTACCTGATGAATATCTTTGGCCCGTAGTGCAAAGATGGACAGGTGTTGAGATGAACATGACCAATTGATGAATATCTTTGGCCCGTAGTGCAAAGATGAATATTTGATTCAAGATGTATATTGATTGATGTTACAGGGATAAAATATTGATGATAAACTTTTAAATCATAGAAGATAGTAGATTTTATTCTCTACTTAACTCTTCTAATGAATTATTATTTCCGCTGGGAATATTGATCTAAAACTTGGTGTCCATTATATTTTATCTGATTTATTGAAGGCTAACGATAAATTTTTCTACTTTATCTTAGTCATAATATTCTTTATTGGGCTAGTTGAGCTCACCGATTTCTTTTTTATTCCATTTTTCTTCTTAGGAAGAGAGAATATAGCGGGAACTAGTCGGGGTATAGAGTGATGTTTCAAGATAGTTATTTTAGCAGTCCTCACTATTTTTTAAAATAGTGCATCAATAATTATAATGAGGACTTATTTGAGTGTGGATATTGTCTAGAAGACAATATTTTTATTTAAACTCACAGTTTATGTGTTGTCGTATTTTGTGCGACAATTGTATTAATGAAGTTGTAGTTGTTTCTGTACCATGTATTTGACGACTCAGAATGGGTGGTGTATACCTATTTTGGGGGCGTGATAGTTGGTATCAGAGATTAGGGATATTGTCTCTGGCGAAGATCGGGGAATAGAACTAGGAGGGGAGAGACGAGTAAATCTTTCGCTTGTGTGTCCTACCTAAGCTTATTTATTGGTCGGTCAGAATATAGGGGTATTAAGTGATATGTCATTTTCTTTAATTAACCCTTGTTTTGTGGCAGTATTTGAGAATGGCAGCTGGAAATGTTAACAATAGAGTGAATGAGACCGTGGAGACACCTTTAATCACCAACCAGGGGAACGTACAACAAGAAGACAATATTCCTCTTGTAAACAACACTACCGAACAAACGATGAATGATGGGATGTTTAGAAGCTTTTTGCAGTTCATGCAAAATCAGATGAGGGAGTCTCGTGTACAAAATACGGGTAGAAATAATAGCAACAAGCGATTTGTCACATCCAAGTAGTTCAAAGAGTTAGGACTTGATCTTGTATGCAAAGAAAGATTTTGTGTTTATGTGTTTAGATTCATGCTAGAAGGTGTTTTAAGATGATCTATGATGATCTATCATAGATCCATAGCATCAAAGGCTTTAAAAATAGAGTTTTTGAAAAACTGTCCAAGAACTCTAAGATGGCCTGGCAAGCTAATGTCAGAGTCCATAGATTCTTCCGTGTTGTTGATTTTTGATGTTTTATGTTGTAGATCTATAGTTTGATATGTGGTCCTTGATCTAGAAGTGGAATCATAGTTGTTTGATGTCTAGATTTCATGATATTGTTGGTCAAAGTCGGTTGACCGACCATGACCGAGTAAAATCTGGGTAACCCAGAAAGTATTTTTCAGTGTCTGACAACATTTTTCGAAGCCCAGATCTGTCAGGTATTAAGTGATTTTATGATGTTGTTGTAATATATTTGTACCATGTTGTCTGTACTTTAGATCCATGCCTTTAGAACCCACAAACAGTCAACAGATCGATTGTAGCAAGTGGTCAAAGTAGGCCATTCGGCCATGACTGGAAATTCTGGAATTTCCAGAAATGGTTTTGCATGAGCATCTGACAAGGTTTGACCGTGTCATAACCTATGAATCTGTTGTTGTTGGCCTACGATAATGATCTATATTTGTTCCTTGTCATATGTACTAGATGTATGGACCAAGAACCCACCTTTTTGATGACCAGAACATGTATATAATCGACCTAGAATATGCCTACTCGGACTGCCTGGGTTTCTGGAAAACTCAGGTAACGTCTGACAACGAGTTTGATTGCCCAGATCTTCATGGTGTTGTGTGATATGACCTATATTGTTGGTGTTCATTGTAGTGTGACATAAACACTACAAGATCTGACTTTTAAATTGGACAGAACATGCAAGAACCGAGATTAAAGTGTGGTCAAACTAAGGACTTTAAACACTGAGCTGTTAGTGTTCTTGAGTTCAAGAACACCAACAGCGACGCTTAGTGTCGCTATAGGCTATATAAAGGCGGCTTTAATATTTTAATTTCTAATTTTTCAAAAATATTTTAAAAATAGAAATAAATTCTAAAAAATTATTAAAATGGTTTTAAAAATTATTTTAAATTATGAAAAATAATTTTTGACTATTTGGAATATTTTTCATTAATATTTATAATTATTTAAATATTAATGGCATTTAATTTATTTAAGTAGTATATTAAATAAATTAGAGAAAAATAATTTTAATATTATAAAAATCATTTTAAATAAGAATAAAGTATTTAAAAATATTTTGAGTTATAAAATGTAACTTTTAATATTTTTGGAGAATTTTTACTAATAATTTAATATTAATGATATTTAATTTATTTAATTTTTATATTAAATAAATTAGAGAAAAATGATTTTAATATTATAAAATTATTTTAAATGAGGATAAAGTGTTTAAAAATATTTTGAATTATAAAATATAATTTTCAATATTTTTGGACAATTATCATTAAGAAATTAATATTAATGATATTAGATTTATTTAATTATTATATTAAATAAATGAATTAAAAATGGTTTTATTGATTTAAAAATGAGAAAAATGATTTAAAAATATTTTATGTTATAAATAATAACTTTTAATATTTTGATAAGAATTTCATTAATATTTAAATATTAATGATGATGATTTAGAAATGATTTTAATTACTTTAAAAAATCATTTAAGTAGAATATTGATGATTTAAAATATTTGAAGTTATTAATAATAACTTTAATATTTTGACAAGTATAACATTAATATTTTTATATTATTAAATATTAATGATGATAAGATTATTTGATATTTAAATTATTTAAAAATGATTAGGTGTTTGAAAAATTATTATAAATTATAATAATTATTTATAAATTATTAAAAGCTTCGAAAAATATTATAAAGGATAATTGACTTATCTAAAATAATATTAAAGCTTAGAGACTGAAGTTTAATTGACAATCAATGTGTTAATTGCTCGGACAGGTGACCGTAACACAAAAATGTAATCAAGTACAATCAATCGAAACTAGTTAGACTTTATAAGTGTTTATATAGGTTATAAACAGTAATGTGGCTATGTGGTAATGTGTCTAGGAGAATGATTGACTGTAAATTACAGTATTATGTGTTATAAATTATTGTGCTAATTGTGAGACCGATACTATTGATTATAGGTCTTACGAACGCAGTTAATTATATTGTGTAGCAGTAATCAACGGAGAAGTCAAGTTTCCTTAACTCTACCTTGAGTTAATATTGTTCAATTATTATGGTGGTTAATTATTGTTAATTAGACCACGTCCAATAATCTATTGTTGATTATTCGCAGTTAGTGCATGTTTATTAATTCAAATTGAATTATGGTTTCTGAGAATATACTTGTAGAATAACTGTTGTTAGATATTCACATCCGTAGAAGCTATTATTGATTTCAAATAGTACAGTTAAATTATGTCTATTATTTAATCGTCTTGAAACATGTCTTAGCTAATTGTTTTGGCTAGACGAATATTTGTTAGAACTTGATAGGTTTGAGAAGAGAATTCAATTATTATTGATAGATTAATGACAGTTGTTTTGGCTAGATCGAAAAAAGAAAACTTGATAGGTTTGAGAACAGAATAGAAGAGAAGTGATTAGATATTGAAATCATAATATTTCGTTGTTAAATCAAATTTTGATTCTGAGACTGAGAAGAATAACCTTTTATTCAAAGAGAACATTTTATTGGTCATAATTTTGACCTTTGCGCGCGTGTAAGTATTATGCATAATATAGGGTACAAGGAGTTGGCCGGCTCTAAGTACTTGCAGAGGGGTATGATTTAATCTTTATGGTTATCTGATACACCTGGATATATCAAAGTCAAATCTTTGATAGTTACTCAAGAAGAGAAGTTCAAGATCCAATGGATCGCTCAGCATAAATCTGAAAAACCTTCCACTTTGTTAATGCGTAGAATTGATTATTGATTATTCATTAGAATATCATAGAAACTTTGAAAGTGTTGTACTCTTTCATTATCAGATTATAGTGTTGCATAGAATGCAAGAAGACTTGTTAGTTATTAAAGCTTTGTTCAGCTATTTCAAAGTTCCCCGAACTTTGGTTTCATTCTATTAAAATAGATAGTCTGTTCTTATTGATTCTTATACATTTATTGTATATCTTAACTCGCGGGGCAAATTTGTTGCTCACCCTTGCTAAATAAAACTTTTCAGCAAGGGACGAAGTGGCAGGAGGTGCTGTGAAGGACAAGGGCAAAGGCATTGTGATAAATTAATATTGAATGAACATTATTATTATGTTATATTTATAAACCCTTTTTGTATATCTAAAGGGTAAGTTTGTAATGTTGAGGTTAGACGACCTAGGAGTGATGTATTAACAATCTCTCATTAATGACTTATGTATTACTATTTCTATATGAATGGGTAGTTAGATGTTATTATATTGTGGATCGTGAGCACCAAACTCGGGGGTCAGGTAACCCGGATTTGGGGGTGTCATAATAACAACATGATCGTGTCCCAAAGACGAGGCTAAGTTCATGAGTTATCCAAAGTTTGCACCTCATTTGGTAGAAAATGAGGAACGATATGTATAATGTTTCTAAGAGGTCTAAAACCTAAAATTCGTCAGTACCTTATTTCTCACAAATTTTCTCTATATTCAGATGTTCTCAATAGGGCTCAATTATTAGAGCGAGATAATGAGTATGTTCAACCGAGGGACCACAACAGGTGGTCATACCGATGGCGCAAATCATCGGAGCAATGATAACTAGTGAGGATGAAAATATCCCATTAAAAGCAAGAACCACTCTGGTGGTAATCGAAGCCATGATAGTAGAAGAAGAGAATCTGGGGGAGACTTCAAAAAAAGAAAGTACAACAACAACAATGACGGGAAGACACCAGCACCATCACCAGCAACAAATTCTAGGGGAGGAGAACGACCGCTAGTTAGATATTACAGATGCGGAGAGGAGGGACACATAAGTCCAAACTGTTCACACCCTTCCAAGGTGTGTTTCAGTTATGGAAAAGATTATCATATAGCCCGATTTTGTTTGGTAGCGAAATCAAGTCCATCGGGGATGGTGACTCCAAAGGTTGTCCCAGACAAGTCAAAGTCAGCGGTTCCTGGAAGAGCGTTTGTTGTGACCGGCCAAAACACAAGGAACCCAAACGAGGTGATCATGGGTAAGCTAATCATAAACTCTTGCAATGTTTATACCTTATTAGATACCGATTCTACCCATTCTTTTATCTCTCCTGCTTGTGCTCAACGTTTGAACTTGACTCCGGAGAAATTAGACTTTGACTTATCTGTTGAGACTCCATTAAGAGAAACTTTCATTACATCCACTGTTAATAAATCTTGCTTGATCCAAGTTAGCACCATCACATTACCTGTTGATCTTATCTCTTTAAAGATACTTGCATTTGATGTGATTTTAGGGATTAATTGGTTAACTACTCATTATGCCAAAATTGATTATTTTTGTAAGGTTGTTAGTTTTCATATTCCTAACCAACTCACATTATGTAATTCAAGCAACCAAACCACTAAAGTCAATTACTATTATATCAAGCCATAAAGTCATTCGCTCATTAAAAATGGATGTCAAGCTTTCTTAGCCCATGTTATGGATTTAAACAAAAACACGCCGATTTGAATAATATTTCATTATTAGTGCATTTCCTAACGATTTTTCAAGAACTTCCGGTCTACCCCGTAATGTGAAGTTAAATTTTTATCGACCTTGAACTCCGGTACAAAACCCATATCTAAAACCCCATATCGAATGGCTTCTATTGAACTTCAGGAGTTAAAGGTCCAATTACAGGAGTTGTTAGACATCGTTTAATTCGTTTCTAGTACATCTCCTTGGGGTGCTCCTATTTTATTCAGAAAGAAGAAAGACGAGTATGCGACTTTTGTATCGACTAATCGAGAATTGAACCATGTCACCATCAAGAATAGGTATATCGCTACCTTACATTGATGACATGTTCGACCAGTTGCAAGGAGTACAATTCTTTTCAAAGATCGATCTTCGTTCTAGATATTATCAGCTAAAGATTAAAACTGAGAATATTCCAAAGACTGCCTTCAGAACTCGGTACGAGCATTATGAATTCTTAGTCATGTCTTTTGGATTGACTAATGCTCCTGCTACTTTCATGGATATGATGAACCGAGTATTCACGAAATATTTGGATCAGTTTGTTATTATCTTTATTGATGACATCATCATCTATTCCAAAAGCCGTGAAGATCATGAGCACCATTTGAAGTTGGTACTTCAAAGGCTTTGTGATAACAAGCTATATGCCAAGCTAAAGAAATGTGAGTTCTGGCTTGAGGAAGTAGCATTCCTTGGGCACGTGGTGTCAAAACATGGAGTATTTGTTGACCCGACGAAGATTGAAGCAATACAAAGTTGGGAGCAACCGAAGTCGGTGACCGAAGTACATAACTTTCTAGGCTTAGCTGGTTACTATCAGAGATTCGTGGAAGGATTTTCTTGAATCTCTACTCTGCTAACTCAGCTGACTCGTAAAGATACAAAATTCGTATGGAGCGAGGAATACGATAAGAGTTTCCAAGAGCTCAAGAGGAGACTCATTTTGGCACCTATTCTGACAATACCATCTGGTTCGGATGGATTTGTTATCTACAGCGATACTTCAGGCAAAGGGTTAGGATGTATTCTCATGTAACATTGGAAGTCATAGCCTATGCCTCGCGATAACTCAAAGAATATGAGAGGAATTATCCTACTCATGATCTGGAGTTGGCAACAGTCGTTTTCACATTAAAAATCTAGAGACACTACCTGTATGGGGAGAAAGTGGAGATTTATACGGATCATAAAAGCCTTAAATATTTCTTCACCCAAAAGGAACTCAACATGCAGTAACGACGTTGGCTTGAGCTATTGAAAGATTACGATCATATCATTCAATACCATCCTAGAAAAGCGAACGTGGTAGCTGACGCGTTGAGTAAAAGATCATATGCAGGTACGAGTGCGATATTGTCAACGCAAAGTCCCATTTTATATGACTTACAAAGGATGGAGATAGAGTTAAAGACTCTAGGGACCCATGTGATGACGGTAAATACACTATTAGAACTGACTTTAATCGATAAAGTTAAAGTTGCTCAAGCTACAGACCTGGAGCTGATGAAGATGCAGAAGAAAGTGCGGTTCCAGAAGCAAGAATCGATGAAGAAGGAATACTTCAAGTCAACTCCAGACTTTGCATTCTTAACGATTCTGACTTGAAGCATAGAATCATGATGGAGGCACACAACACACCATTTACAATCCATCCTGGGAGTACCAAAATGTATCATGATCTTCGACATACATTTTGGTGGAACAATATGAAGAGAGAGATCACGGAGTTTATCTCGAGGTGTTTAACTTATCAATGTGTAAAGGCAGAGCATCAAGTGCCAAAGGGTCCATTGCAACCACTTGAGATTCCAAAATGAAAGTCGAAACACATTACCATGGATTTCGTTACGGGTCTTTCCAACGTTTCTCAAGGCATAGATGCGATTTGGGTTATTGTTGATAGATTAACCAAGTCTACTCATTTCTTGCTGATACGGGGGACTTATTCCCTTGAACGTCTTGCTCGTATGTACGTGAATGAGATTGTGAGATTGCATGGCATGCCAGTATCCATAGTTTCAGATCGTGACCGAAGATTCACTTCTCTATTTTGGGTTAGCTTGCAAAAAGTTATGGGCACGAATTTATGATTCAGTTCGGCATACCATCCTTAAAAGGAGGGGCAATTAGAAAGGACTATTCAAACTCTTAAAGATCTATTAAGACTCTGTGTCCTAGATTTCAAATGAAGTTGGGATAGGTACTTGCCATTGGTGGAATTCTTCTACAACAACAGTTATCAGGAAAGTATAGGCATGGCTCCATTCGAGGCATTGTATGGACGAAAGTGTCATTCTCCAGCATGTTGGGACGAAGTGGGTGAAGCAACATTGTTTGGACCAGAATTAGTACGCATAACTATGGAAAAGATTCAAATGATCCGATAACATATAAAGACCTCAGAAGATCGACGAAAGAGTTATGTTGATCTTAATATTAGGGATCATGTATTGTTACGTATTGCTCCATGGAAGGGAGTTACAAGATTCGGGAAAAGAGAAAAGCTCAATCCATGATTTATTGGTCCATTTAAGATTCTTGACTGAGTAGGAAATGTAGCCTATAGACTCGCATTACCTCCAAGCATGTCTCGTGTTCATAATGTTTTTCACATATAAATGCTTCGTAAATATGTGAAAGACCCAAACCACATTATTGAGTTAGAACTAGACAAGATAGCCGAAGATTTAACTTACGAGGAGGTACCTGTCAAGATCTTGGATAGGAAAGAGCATGTATTACGTACAAAGGTTATACCACAAGTCAAAGTTTTGTGGAGGAACCATGCTATTGAGGAAATAACCTGGGAGTTGGAATCGGAAATGAAAGCGAGGTACCCTCACCTTTTTGAAACACCAGGTACGTACGTCAATTTCGAGGACAAAATTTCATAAGGAGTGGAGGTTGTAAGACCCCAACTTTTGATAAATAAAATTGAATTTATTTTATTAATTATTCTAAAATAGTAAGGGGTGGATTTGGTTAATGTGGTTAGTTATGGGTAAAATGTGCTAATTTTGCGAAATAAGCAAGTGGTTATAAAATATTCATTATTGTCGGGGAATGTTCGTTTGGACGTGGAATATTCTTTTTGTTGGAGAATATTCGTACGATGGTGCAACCATTTGTGAGCCCCATGACGAAAAGCGGTCGGATGAAGAAAACGACAAGTTTGAGTTTTTATAAATGATGGTGTAGTTGTTACCGTTAACACTATTGAAATACCTGGTGGTTAAAATACAGTAATACACGTGGTTGCATAGTAGCACACGGTAATACACAATATTCTTAAATTATTGATTCTTACGTAAAAAGGCACTACTCAATAATTGTTACAGTAATTACTGTTCAATATTTTATTTATTAATTCAATAATGGCTACGTTGATATTTTATATTATTGATTCAATAATTGTCATTGCACAATATTTTCCATTATCAAATCAATAATTCATATTATTTGAATAAAATTACTAGATAACATCATTGGCAATGTCTAAGGAAGTTCTGTCTAGGAAAAGGGTTTGGTCACCTAATTACCCCAGTAAGGAGAAATTCTTATCGAAAAGCCCCCTCTTTCCTGGGAATGACCTGGTTGTCAATATTTTAGTTCTGTAATATTATTTGTGAGTAATTAATTATTGATATATATGATAAGAAAATATTTATTTAATGTAGATTTAAACGGAGGAATTTTTAGCATGTGACATTTGTTGAAAGTTGGTATTTTATCTTTTTCGATAAAATAATCCATTCAAATATATTATTATAATATTACATTATAGTAGTATGATGTGATTATATAATAGTATAATTTTTTATAATTTAAGTGGTAACATTATTATAGTAAATTCATGGTATAAACTAAAATGAGGTGGAAGAGAACAAATTGAATTTGAATTCGTACGATATAAGCAATGATGTCATCGAAGCGATGAGGTATGCAATGATGTCATCGAAGCGATGAGGTATGCAATGATGTCATCGAAATGATGAGGTAAGCGACGATGTCATAGATTATGGCAAAAAGACTATTTTACCCTTACTTTGCCAAGCCTATAAATAGAAGCTCATTTCTTCATTATTTTCACCAATTCACCAAAGCTATAGAGAGAGAAAGTATAGAGAGAATAAGAGAGAAAGAAGAAGCGTATTCTGCTATTACACTAATGCAGTCTCCGAATTTTTATTAAGTTAATGGGTATTATTTCTTTCAATACTCATAAGGGTTGTTATTCCATTCTTTATTATTCTATTGGAATAACTTGTCTACGCGAACTACCGTATGCATGGTAAAATCCTTTTGTTATTTCATTCTTTATTATTCTGTGGAAATAACCTGTCTACGCGGACTACTACATGCCTAGTGAATAACCCTTCGTATTCATTTGTTATTAAATTATGGAAATGATCTGTCTACACGGACTATCGCATGACAGTTGAAAATCTATTTTCAGTTTCATATATTATTCATTTTAGATTCCTAAATCTAAACTTATTATGGTAAGTATTGCTTCTATAATTCCTGAAATGATCAGAAATTCTTTGAGTTTTGCGCTTCATCTGATGTCATTTCACTGGAATATTGGTCTAAACTTTCTTGTGAAATTTTTATCTTTTTATGTCAAGGTTACTATTCATGTATACGGCACTATTCACGTATACGACACTATTCACGAATACGGCACTATTCACAAAAAAATTAAATTTTCTTTTCTTTGTACAAGTTGTCTATTATGGTTACTATCTTTAATTGTATCCATGTTTTGATCTTCATTCTTGAATTTTACTCCACAATTGATTATTATGGAGTATTTTTGAACTGGGATAAACTAAAGTACGAATCCCTAATCTTTGTCTTTTTATCTCAATGGATTCGCTTTTCTTTAAAAATATTTTTCATCATCCTCAAACCCTAAATGGTGATATAATCGAATATCTTTGGCTCAGTGCGTAACAAAAATGATTATTTGATGAATATCTTTGGCCTGTAGTGCTAAGATGAGTGATTACCTGATGAATATCTTTGGCCCGTAGTGCAAAGATAGATAGGTGTTGAGATGAACATGACCAACTGATGAATATCTTTGGCCCGTAGTACAAAGATGAATATTTGATTCAAGATGTATATTGATTCATGTTACAGGGATAAAATATTGATGATGGACTTTTAAATCATAGAAGATAGTAGATTTCATTCTCTACTTAACTCTTCTAATGAATTATTATTTTCGCTGCGAATATTGATCTAAAACTTGTTGTCCATTATATTTTATCTGATTTATTAAAGGCTAACGATAAATTGTTCTACTTTATCTTAGTTATAATATTCTTTAGTGGGCTAGTTGAGCTCACCCTTTTCCTTTGTGTTCCATTTTTCTTCTCAGGAAGTGAGAATATAACGGGGAACCAGTCGGGGTATAGAGTGATGTTTCAAGATAGTTGTTTTAGCAGTACTCACTATTTTGTAAAATAGTGCATCAATAATTATAATGAGGACTTATTTGAGTGTGGATATTGTCTAGAAGAAAATATTTGTATTTAAACTCACAGTTTATGTGTTGTCGTATTTTGTGCGACAATTATATTAATGAAGTTGTAGTTGTTTTTGTACCATGTATTTGGCGACTCAGAATGGGTGGTGTATACCTAATTTGGGGGCATCACAGAACACACGATTTTCCATTCTTTCAAATTTTCTCTGTCTGTCCTAGCTTTTGTTGTATGCGGCATGTCGTTGTTGTGGTAAATCGCCTTCCTTTTTCCAGATAGAGGGACTATTGTTGGTTATCCTAGATTTCCCCTGTAAAACAAGGGATACGTCTTCTTCGCTCTTCTTTTGACTTCTTTTGGTATCATAACCATAATCTCTGGATTGAAGGTATTCAACTATTGCTTCTAAGGCTGTGAGGTCATTAATCTTTCCCTCTTTCAGGCTCATCTATGCCATTTCACCACTTTTGATCATCTTTGAGAAAGTCTTGCCTATTCCTGATAGGACCTTTTCATAGTAAGGTGCCTCTTGGATGTCTATAAAGGTCATTACCATCTCATTTTCGCTCATAGGTGGACTTACTTGAGCTGCCATCGCCTCCATCTTTGTGCATAGTCCCGAAAAGATTCATTGGGCTGCTTTTGGACCTTAGACATTTGGTAGCGGTTAGGAGCCAGCTGAGACTGAAAGTTGTATTGGTACAGAAAAGTGTGGGTTAACTCCTCCCAACTTCGAATCTTGGTATTGTCTAGTCTGGCATACCAAGTTTTTGCTTCCCCATTGAGACTCTTCTGAAGTGCTGTGTTAGGAATAAGCATATGAATAATATTCCTATTTATATAAGATTTGATTATGATCTTAATGAATGAATATGAAAATATGTCTGCGTTGAAATAAGCTGTAAAGTCTTTGAATAGACAATATGAATATATATACAAGGACTTAGACTGAAATGATCAAATATGTTAGGTTGATTCTACATGAACAGAACAACTTGTGTAAAGTCCTTAAAAAGAATATGATGTAGAAGGACTAAATATAGAAAGATCAAGCTTGTTAGGTTGATCTTATATGATGTAATAGATAGGCTTGCACGATCGATCGAAATCTTGCCACATGCCTTAGAAGTCTGCCAGGAGAAATAAAGAACTCGGAGACTATCAAGGCAGAATCGTAGTTCGTCTAGTCTGCCGAGGGATTGCAGAAGCCAAGGCAGAATCGTAGAGTATAGAGAAAGTGGCTATAGATCGAAGGGCCTCACTCAGAATCATAGAGTTGATTCAAGCACCTGCCAAGTTAAGTCAAGAATCGTAGATCACACTTGAAGTTGTGGAGTCTACTGATCACATCAGAGGCAAAAATCGTAGTCAAGAAAAATCGTACATGGATGACAAGTGTTAAAGTAGAAATAGTAGATCTGTTATACAACCGCTCTAGGAGTCATAGTTAATCCGCAGAAGCTAAAGCTAGATCATAGATACGTAGAACAAAGTCTTCGACAAAGCCTATCAATGCTCACAACGCCAAGGAAGAATTGTAGTGTTAACATGATTCTCAACACATGAGCACTCCCAAAGCATCCAATGATTGAAGCCTCTAGATAGAACTATAAAGATGCAATCTACCTAAAGGAAGCCAGAGAGCATTCACCAAAAGGCTTATAAACAAATAGAAGATCAGAGTACCAATTCAATCAACATCCTGATCGAGATGTGAAGCCATTTAAGGGAAGTCTTCCACAAGCAATAGTAAGAAGACTTCAGATAACTTGACTGACAAAAGGAAGTCAGCAATGCAGTAGCAGACACATAAAAGATGACAATCTTGGGTCTGATTATGATCGTAGTGTTTGCCAGATTAGAAGCATGAACTGATGGGGTCTATAATAGAGATATTGGCCAACCTATACAGAATAGACAAAGAAGATTAAGCATGAGTCAGACCATTGATGATATATGAACGAGAGATCACAAGGAGAAAGAGAGCTGAGCATGACCAATTTGATAAGTCTTGAAGTTAAGGAGGGCCAGAGTATTCAGACAAGTTGTCAGTACCTAATGCAAGTCAAGCAAGCAGAAGTGGTAAAGAACTGCACGAATGAAGGAAGAGAAGTTTTGTATTGCAAGCTCAAAGAAAATTCTCAGAATCATAGAGTTCAGTCATCTACATCAGAATCGTAGAGTTCAATTATCTGAGTATTGAAGCTTTGGAAATGTCTCAATCCAAAGACTGACATTCAAACATTGGGTATTGAAAGCATCGATGCAGAAGGACAACTCTTGATGTTCTGATCGAGGAATCAGAAAGAAGAAATAAAGGTGACTACCTGCCTGACACACTAAAGTGACATTTCTGATGGGGTAGGTAAAATAGTAGACTGCAGTGTCAGAAAAGTGAAAAAAGGGCTGTCATGTCATATTTGCAGTCTGCACCACATAACTCAAGATCTGCGAATCAATTTAAATAGCTCCTAACGGCTATAATCCAATGGGAAGCTTATAAAAGGTTATTTAACAACAAAAGCTTAAAAGGAGAAGGAGTTGGTTCTAGTAAGGTTGCTAACTCTACGAGTTCTATAGAGAAAAATAGAATATGTCTCAGTGGCAGTGAGACTACGAAAGTGGAAGTGAAGCAAGATAAGAGAATGGCTTTAATAGAAAAAGGCTTCACTCAACAACGATGAGAATGCCATTAAGAATGTCAGCTAAGCTGAGAGCCGAGAAGGCAAAAAAGACAGCATTTAGAAGATTGGCATATCAGAGAGAAGATTCAAAGAGCCAATCTACAAATCACCATGAAACACCAAAAGCTGAAGAAGAACAGATACAGAACCATATATGTACACAAGCCAACCAAGGTTCAGGGGATTCTAAGTGCCAGACAAAGTCTACCAAAGATGCAAAGACTTAGCAAACCACATGTGGTGAAGAAGTGCAAGTTGAGATCAGAAAAGGACAAACCACAAGATTAGTTGCACTAAAGATGATGGGACAAACTGCTAAGTAATCAAAGAGATCGAACTTCATGAACAACTTAGCAGTCCATCCAAAAGTGATCCAGTCTCGATGCAGAATCCAAAGAGGATCACAACAAGCTGCCAAGTATCAAGGATGAACAAGCTGAAAGTCATCTTTACAGCTCAGCACCACCACCACCAACAACAACAAGAAGCCAGGGCCAGAAGGGTCCTTGTCCAAGGAACTAAACTGAGTTCCAAGGCTGCAGGCCTTGAAGAGTTATTAGTGAACTGAAGTTCCAAGTCTGCTGGACTTGAAAAGTTCTTAGTGAACTAGTGTTCCAAGGCAGCTAGCCTTGAAGGAATCTTAGTGATTCAAAGATGTAAAGACTTCCTTAGTGGAATCCCTGCTTGTTGAAGCAGAAGAGTGGATTAGGAGCTTGAGTCTCTGAACCACTTAAAATCCCTTGTGACTTTTACATTCTGTCATTTACATTATGAATCTATAACTGCTATAATTGCTATTAACGTGATAACTACTTACAACTAAACTAACTCAAGAAAAATGGTCAACATAACATCTATGAAGGGGAACCTTAACTTATTCAGCTGTGTTTGAAATAATTCTTAAGTTTGTCATCTGCTATTTACTCAGCAATGTAAATGAAAATGGAAAAGGTTTTTGAAAATGAAAAGGATCTATTCAACCCCCCCTTCTAGATCTATTGTGTGCCCTCTGGGAACTAATAATTGGTATCAGAGCAGGTTCTCATATTACATTCTAAAAGCTAACACTTTAAGTCTGATCTTAGGCACAAACCATGTTCTAAACTTAGTTTAGTAGTAAGCCGTTTGTAATTATTGATGAGCTCACACGTTGGAAATTATGCGTACAGGTAAATGTGCACATTCACATGAAGTTGCTCGATTGGTCCCTATTCCAAATTAATGCAAAGAATAAGACCAATCCATGTCCAAAGAAAATCAGCAGTCTATAGACTAGTGATGGAAAGTCAAGAAGGGCATCAAAAAAAACAAAGAGTCTGTCATCCACTGTTCTGAAAGATGAAAGGCCTATACATGCAGAGAAATATCTATCCAAGAGAAGAAAGAAAATTTTGTTCAATATATACTAAAGCCTCCAAGATGGATCTGATCCTTGACTCAAGATTATCAAAGAACTAAAGCTATCAAGACTTTCTTATGTTATCAACTCCAAGACGATGCCTGATTGATTTAAGGTCAAATGGAGCAACAAGTTGTCAGCAATGAATTTAATGATTTGCACATCAATGCCCAACATCATTCTAGCAAGACAAATGACTGTCAAGAAACTGACAGTGTAAAGGTATGGTTCTTCATTATCACATACATGAACATTATGCTGCATCACCTTATGTACTACTACAATATTCTATCAAGAGACCATACTCTTTCTGAAAAGGGGAAGAGAGAGAGTACATTAAGGTTGGAAACTTAATTGTCAACAAACTCTCTCTCCACCCAAAGTTCAGGTTGTAGATAACATCTTGAAAGAAGTATGGAGTGTGTCGTAAGATAATTTAAATCCAACTAGGCTTAAGTGGATTAACTCTTACTAAAGGATTGATATGTATGCATATGTATACAAAACCTATGTTCTGTGTTCTTGATAAAATATAGAGTATGATTAACGCTAGAGGAGTATCTTGAAGATTCTTAGAAACTGATTATCTCCATGAATCAACCAGATGCAAATAAGCAATAGAGTTGATTCCTACTCTGAGAACATTCAATGTGACGCCCCCAAAATAGGTATACATCACCCATCTTGGGTCGCCAAATACATGGTACTGAATACAAATACAAATTTAATTATACAACATGAGCTGAGAGTTTTTACACGAATATTGTCTTCTAGACAATATCCAAACTCAAATGGAGTCCTCATTACATTTATTGTCACACTATTTTATAGAATAGTGAGGACTACTATAACACCATCTCGAACCATCACTCCATTCCCCGAATAGTTTCGGCTACATTCTCATTTCCTAAAGAGAACAATGGAAGTAAAAGGGTGAGCTCAACTAGCCCAATAAGAAATATTATGACTAAGATAATTTAGAATAAGTTATCATTAGCCTTCAACAATGTTAAACTAATAGAATATAATAGACAACAAGTTTAACTGCAGTGGAACAAGCAATCCATTAGAAGAGTCAAGTAGAGGATGATATCTACTATCTTCTATGATTTAAAAAGTTTATCATTAACTTTATCGCTGGGACTCAGCTTAATAAATAAATCACATCATCGAATCATCCCTGCACTACGAGCCAAGGATATTCATTAGTATCACGTCCACAAATTATTCTTGCACTACGGGCCAAGAATATTCGTGTAATCATCAATGGTCATGATCATACCGAATTATCCCTGGTCATAATCATACCAATCAACAATCCATCTTTGTACGTAAGCCAAAGATGACTTTCATAACAATGTAAGCATGAGGATGATGACAATTATATAAGAATTCAATTAAAAGAAAGCAAATGATAAATTTTTAAAGATTTATAATTTAATTTATCCAAAATTCAATAATGTCCAAATTGTCAATATGATACTACTTTATGGAGTAAAATTCAAGAATAATATCCATGTATCAAAAATAATTTGGACAGAAAAGAAATAAATTTTTCGGTGAATAATAGTACCCCGACATGAAAAGTGCCCCAAATACTCGAGTGAACAATATTTGAGTGAATAGTAACTAGGTGAATAGTAACCCATGAATAGTAACTCATGAATAGTACACCGGCATGAAAAGTGCCCCGAATACCCGAGTGAATAATATTCTAGTGAATAGTAACTGAGTGAATAGTAACCTATGAATAGTACTCCAGGTGAACATATTGATATTTAATAAGAAAGTTCAGATCAATATTTCAATGAAACGATACTGGATGAAGCGCAAAACTCAAGGATATTCCACTAATTTCAAGTATTATAGAAGCAATACTAACCATAGTAAGTTTAGATTTAAGAATATGAAAACAAATAACATACGAAGCTGTAAATGGATTTTCACCTGTCATACGGTACGTAATCCGCATAGATAGGTTATTCCGACATATTAAAGGATGAATACAAAAAATAGTATTCCTTATGAATACGAAAGAAATAATACCCCTTACCATACGAAAAATAACATCTCTTACGAATACAAAAAGTAATATCCCTTACCTTAGTAGAAGACTGGGTACTGCAATAGTGAAGTAGCAGAATACTCTTCTTCTTGCTCTCTATAGTTTCTCTCTATACTGTCTCTTGTGAATCTTAGTGAATTGGTGAGAATGAAAGAAGAATTAAGCTTCTATTTATAGGAGAATGGACTAAATAGTAACTGATTCATGAACGGTCCAGATTGATTTACTATTAGAATGGATGGTCCATACTGATTACTATTAAAACCATAATCGACGATCCAGATTGATTTACTTTTAAAACCACCACCGACGGTCTAGATTGATTTACTTTTAAAACCACCATCGACGGTCTAGATTGATTTACTATTAAAACCACCACCAATGGTCCAGATTGATTTAACTTATTATACTTTAGTACCCCTAAAGTTTTCCAAGTTTGTATTATTCCCCTCTAACTTTTGTAATTCACTTATCTTCAATAAACACATTATTAATACTTCAACAATTATTCATCATTAATATTATAACTTACAATTTTGACAACCAGATCATTCCCAGGTAAAAGGGGGCTTTCTGATAAAGATTTCTCCTTATTGGCGCGCAATTAGGTGACCAAACCCCTTTCCTCGATAGAACTTTCTAGACATTGTCAATAATATAAATAATCATATGAATACATGTGTTGTCTCAATTATTGATTTAATAATATAAAATATTATGCAGATGATACTGTGATAATAATTGAATCAAATAACCTGAGATACTAAGCAATTACTGTAGCAATAATTGAGTAAACTGAGTGGCTTCTTACGTAAGCATCAATAATCGATACCGTGTGCTACTATACAACCACGCGTATTACTATATTTTTACCATCGAGTATTTCAACAGTTAACGGTAAAGCTTTTGCTGTTACTTTTATAAAAAGTTATTTCTGTCATTTTCTAACTCGATAGCTTATTACATTGTAGGGTCCACCAATGATCGTGTCGTCGAAGCTAATATTCCCCGACAAAAGAATATTCTCGACAAACGAATATTCTCAAACTAATAAACGAATATTTTATATCAACTTGCTTACTTGCAAAATTTTCAAATGTCACCCTTAACTTTAACCTTTTATCAATTTAACCATTTACTAAATAGAATAATAATTATAAGAAAATTGAATACTTTCATTTCATAAAATTCGGGGTCTTACATTTAAGATCTGTGAACACAACCAAGCAAAGAGTTAAACAGTCATAGAAAAAGAATGTCCTATCAAAATACTTAATCATTCACACACTCATCATCATGCATTATAAATATCATATCTAAATCTGATATATGCATAAATATGATTGTTGTCGCTAATGTTATGTAAATTCAAGCATATGAGGAATTGGGATTTCAAGAAAACTAATCCAGCAGGACCCAAACAATCAAGGGTACCAAAAAATAGAAATTTACCTAACCTGCAGGTACTTGGTCTATATGATCTCACAAGAAATACTAAAGCAGATAGCTTCGATCACAAGGATTCAACCAGTTGCAAGGTCAGCTGCATAAGAAGGAAAAATACAGCCATAAATCAAAGAAGTCTTCACTCTTCTTGATCGTAGAGTCACTACAATCGTAGAGTTCAGATTTGTCAACCCATTAGAGGTGGATTCTGCAACGGCTATTTCATAACAAGACAAAAGAGTTCTACTGGTTGTATCCATGCAAAGCATATCATTCTAAAGGGAACATCCTGGAAGTTTGAATGATATAACCTACATTCGTAGTGACTGATCAGCAAACCGTGGAGTGACCAGTTCAAAAGTACTCTACGAATCCAATGAAATTGATTTAATTATAAAAATACTAGATTAGTTCAGAAGATTCCAGCTAGAAGGAGAAGTACAAAGGTGACCTTGTAAGGATCTATATGCAAAAGCCAATCCATCTATTTCCAAGATAGAGGTATCAACTATGGGAGCTACAGTATGCTAAAGTCTAGCAATACCAAAACTAAAAAGGAACACATTGAAGCTAAATCCTTCAAATCTCTCAAAAGCGAAGACAATTTGAACTCGATGCAAAGGAAAAAATGATGAGGATATTAAAATCATAATGAACTATCCACCTATCGGTCCTCAGGAATTTAGAGAAGCTTCAATGATTCCTGAAATGAAACTCTGGATTATCCAAACAAGTCCTCTCCTAGTAACAGAGTCCCAAAACTCTGTGGCTGATGTATCAAATGAATTCTTACTCCTAGACGTAGAGTCCCTAAAAATTTAAGATTGATCATCAAGTCTCACCATCTCAATCTAAGATTCCCCACTATCAACATTCCAATCGTAGAGTATAAGCATAATAACTCTACGATTGTAATACTTCAAAGTACACTCTCCTGAACATACAAGTGACATAGCTGAAAGCACTTCACCCTCTTCCACTGACAAATGCCAACATCAAGTATGTCCAATGATGGTGAACAAACTCTGACAAAAAGCCTATCGTGATGACATTCTTACCACCAAGTATATACAGTCCTTCTAATAAGCGCCTCGGTAACAAACCTGACCCTTAGTTCAGTTTAAGAGGCTGACCCTTCTTGAGCTACCTTAATAACCCAGAAGGAATGCTAAGTCAGAGCTCATAATAAGAACCAGGTCAGACAATGATCGTAGAGTATGTTCAGCAATAAACTCAACAATCGTAGAGCAGCCTCAACGATCGTAGTCTTCCCAAAGGAAACACTAGCTCAAGGGGAGTTAAGGGCAGTTTTGGTCGATTTCACAATCAAAGCAAACGTGCAAGTATACACGGTCAACAAGTAATAGAGTGATAAGATAGAGTGTCGATCCCACAGAGAATTCTAATTAATAAATTCCAACTACCAGCACTATATCAATTCAATTTTATTTAAACAACCAATAATTGTGATTTTTCAAATTAAGAAAATTAAATTAAACAACTACAAGAAATTAATCTAAAAGAAAGCAAGTTTACTAAACTAAGATGTAATTGAATTCAGATAAATAAGGATTAAGACTCCAATATCCCCAATTATGAACTATAAACCAATTATCCAATTATCCCAATTATTATGTCTACTGAATTGTTAACAGGAATTCTCAAATGCCAAAAGCCCTTTTCCAAGTGATCAATTGCCTTCTATTCAATCCAGATTAATTTTGCTATATTCCTATGCAAAATAATTGAATTAAACTCGTTACAATCCCAATTCCTTATGTGTTACATGCGACAAATAGATATTTTCATTCTATTCACAAACCTAATTATTCACTGTGAAAATAACTAAGTCATATGTCACCATGCCCAGTTCTAACCCTAGGATTCCTCTTCCAATTCCTTCTAGAGTAACAAGGTAATTACTGGCCAGATAATTAAACAATTAGCATAAAGCAAAATGAATAATTCACTTCAACATAAATAATTAGAATAAATCAAATAATTAATTCATAATCATAAAAGGTTCCATTGGAATCTTAATTAAAGAAATTAGTTCATAACGGAAATTAAAACCAACAATATTTGAAAAATCATCCTTAATGAATTACACAAATTGAAAGAATAAAGAAGAAGAGAAAAACTCCAAGTAAATTCTTCAAATCCTCCCTTAGCTCCTTGATTAGCCTCCAAAATTGTGTGTAAGAGTCCCATACTCCAATAAAAATATTCCTTATATACTTCACTTATCCAACTATAGCAATCCAAATTCAATTAGGCTTCAAACAACCACCAAATGAGCAGTCAAAGGAAAAGTCAACGCGCATCCCAGTCAACCACTGACACGGCCCAAGGTGCCTTGTATTTGGGATTTAATCGAATAGAGAGCCCAAATATTTGAAGGCGCGAAAAGTGGCAATCATGCCCTATTTTAGCTCAAATTCTCCCTAGTGTTCTCACTGCTCCCAAACCTGCAAATCAAAACATAAACACAATAAAAATGCTACTAAAAGACTCGAGAATACACAAATCTAAGCCCAAGTATATCCGATTCATGGGTATATTACCCAATCATCAAATACCCCCAAACTTAAATCATTGCTTGTCCTCAAGCAAAAAAATACAAGACACAAAAGACAACTAAACAACATGCAAACTATCCAAATGATCTTAATTCCAGCAGTCCAATAGCACAACTATATTCATTTGGCCTTAGAAAAATCATAAAAACATGTTAATATATCATGTTACTGCAGTTCAATAATATCCTTACAATCAATGAATTTAAATCTGTTATTACAGATATTGTGAGTGTGTGTTCAACAACCATGCTAACCAATGAACAACAAAATACAAAAGATAATAAAGTTCTTATCAAACATCATACAGTTTCAACTCGAGAACTCATCAAATGAACTAGATTCAACAGAAATTAAACAATCACCAAAGTCCAGGGGTCAAAATGGACTACTTATGCTTGTTTTTGCTATACGGGGGCATTTTGCACTTTTCCCGCTTTATTATATATATATATATATATATATATATATATATATACTCATGAGTATGCATTGTCTTATTCCCTTAGGCTTTTCAGTGTTACCTTAACGAGTTTTCGACCAACGACTCCTAAGCCATTAAGACCTTAGGGCGCTAGGTGTAGAGACAATCCCCTCGGGCTTACTTACTCAAGTAACAAAGGCCACAAAACTAGATAAGCATGCCACGGTGTTTATTATTATTATTATTATTATTATTATTTTCAAAGCTAATATACTCCAAATATTTTTCCCCCAAACTTGAGTTCAGATCTAAATTCAGTCTTCACTAGTTATTCAAATTGTTCCTTCATTTCATTAGCATTCCTCCTCTAGAACTCTCTTATCTATCTATTTAAATTATCATAGCCAACATGGTTATTTTTCAACATGTGCTATCCTTATAATATCGATGATCGAGCAGAGATAAAGATTAAAATCATGTCAAGAAAATCATCTCACTGACTCAACGATCCTTACTAGACTTGTTCATGCAATTTTAATTTCATCATTGGCCCCAAACATACATACTATCAAAGGCTGGAATTAACATGCAATCCTAAAATGCAACACTTAATCACAATACTAAAAATCCAAACATACCATTAACAATCTAATAATGCAAATAACAATAAACTACCCCCAACTTATCTAGAGCAATGTCCTCATGCAAAAAATATAGCAAAAAGAAAACAGAGGACTTCCCTGACTTGCTTATGCCTCGGGTGGAACATCCCCATCCTCACTTATCTCTAGATCGGAAGGGGGAAATACTGGCAGAATTGGGGCATTGGGGAACTGACTGAGATTAACACCCGGAAACAACTGGGCACTCATGGCATTCTGAGCTGCAAACTGGTCAACTAAGTATTTGTAGATCACATCTTGACATTCAGACAGGCGGACATTTTGGGCTTCCAGATTGTAAAACCATCCGTTTATTTCGCGATGGACTGCTTCTGGGACCACACTATGATACACTGCTGACGAAGGACCATAAGTAGGTGGAGCCTGAGGTAGTGGAGCTTGAGAAGCTTCAACTTGAGGAATTATGAAACCCAATCCCCTAGGGTGGTTCTCCCCACCTGTCCACACTTTATACCTACTGATCAACTTGTGGTCCAAATTGGGCATTGGTGTTTGAATCATCTCATCTGATTTCCATTTGACTCCAAACTTAGCACACAAAACGCAGATGAGAGACGGATGTGGTATCCCTCCTGTGGTCCCTCCTCGGGATGCTCGGAGAATAGACTTCTGAATAAGGTGGCCTACATCAATTTTAAAGCCTTTGATTATTGAGTATAAAAGCACCGCTCGCTCCCTGGTGACATGACTCACATGGGTGCATGGCATGAGTTTGGCGCAGATAAACGCATACCATGCCTTTCCATATAAGCTGAGGTTAGAGAGTGGAAAGGTCATGCTTCCGAATGCACTGTCCATGTGGTTCCCGGTTGACAAAGTTCACGAATTATCTTCTCATAATCCGGGCCATCACTCACAAGCCTTGTGTACTCGTCGTTCAGTCCTTCTAATGGTAGTTGATAGCACCCGTTTAAGTCCTCATTGCAAATTTCAACCGTTTTTCCCCGTACAAACACCCCATAGTGGAAATGTTCGGGCACGTTGGCGTAGAACTCTTTAACTACTGCAATGACTGCTGGGTCTGGTTGTTCCGTCAGGGTGAACCAATTTCGCTCAGCTATCATAACTAAAATTTCTCCATCCTTTGATTGATCGGGTCTCAAACCACGTTCTGGGACTAATGAGCAAGTAGCCATGCGGTTGTAGCGTTCTTGAGCCGCGACACTGACAAACCGGCGGCTGCCAAATTTTGGAGGTGGAGTTGAAGCGGTCCCGGAACCTTCGCCACGTTGACGCTTGGAAGCCATGTACAAAGTTCTGCACGTAAAGACATACACATGTATTAGAATTGGGCATATCTTGAATATGTATACATAGACCCTAAACACAACCCCCAACTTCAATTTATTGGCACTGGGATTACATAGTTGGGGGTTCGGCATGATACAAAATAGCAAGAAACTGCACAATTATACCGATTAGATTCATGCATTCTTCAACTTATATAATCGGTAAAAGAAACACACAATATTCCCAAAAGTGTTGTCATGTATAGCATAAGAAAATTTATCCATGTATGCAACAATTCTGTGAGCCACTCTTCCACAATAGTGATTAATAGGTGTGATAGTAAGCTTTATACTATTATTGTGGTGGAAAGATGGCAAGTCAATATAGTGTGAGGATATGGAGATATGTGCAAATTTAACCATTAGCATTGAGTCAGACAATTTGTTGAACACGTAATGTGCAACCCATAAATTGCATTGAATCACACTAGTTTTCTAATAATTTATACCTCTATCATCACATATCTATGAATTTCCCATCAAAAGCAATATTTGATATTCAATATCAGAAGAATTAAAAATTCGTGCTCTAGGGGTAGGATAATGTAAATCAAGATGAGTGTTAACTCACCAATTTCACCATCAACAAGGGTGTGTTCCACAATAATATGAATGTAATTCAAGACATACCTTTGATGATGAACGTGAGAGATGGAAATTACTGAACACAATGATCACAGAAAATAAGATGTGAAGTTGTGTCTTTGAGTTTCGCAGATATTCCTGTTTCAAGTTTCAGTTACCTATTAGCATCTTAGAGATGTGTGAGAGAGTTTGGGAGAAGAGTGTGAAGACGTGAGGACATTAGAAGAGCAAGAGTTGTAACCGTTCAGTTGTTTCGTTCCTGTAGGATTCCCTTTTAAAATCATAGCGCTGGGGCGCTATTTTTATTCAGGGTTGGAGCGCCGGGGCGCTAAGCAACAGATTATGAGATTTAGTCTCAGCGCCTTGTTGGGTAAAATCAAATTACGCACAACACGCAAGTATACGTGGTCAACAAGTAATAAAGTGATAAGTTGAGTATCGTTCCCACAAAGACAATTAGCAAGAACTCAAGCTTACAACTATCAATTTTTAACTAATCCAAATTTTATTAAACTAACTTGAATAAATGAGGAGAAAATCTTAACAACTAATACTCTAACTATCACTAATAACCCACAAAGATAAAACTCAATTTTCAAACAATACTTGGAGAATTAGGCTCGTGATTTCACTCTAAGCTTTACTCAGATTAATTCACTTTTATCTCAGTTCAATTCAATATTCCAGTTTATTAATCAAGAACACGATTGTAGCATTAACCACCTCTCAGTTCACCAATACCAAATTAACTCAAATCCACAATTAAGATAGAATTAAGCCAAACAATTCAATCAATTAACTCACAATATCTCTATGCAAATTAAATCAAAAGAAGTTTAAGATTAATTTCTCTAACGATTACATGCGATGTTAAGTGTATCTCTACCTTAACATTCATCACAATTCTGCTATTCACAAAATTCATGAACACATTCTATATCAATTAAGTCTAGATTTAAACATCTTCTCTCAAATCTATTCAAATCCACAAAGAATCGTTGATCAGGCAATTCACAAATTCAAGCTCAAATCAATATAGATATACCATTGAATATTTTATTAAACTGAGAATTAAATCTAATAAACCATTGTTCCACTCAAAGATCCATCAATCGCCTAAAAAGATAATTAATTCATAATAAATAAATTAACTACTGAATAAATAAAAGGAGACATCATCCCAATTACAGATAATAAAAATTAAAGAAGAATAATAAAACACCACCCTTCTCTGAATTCAATTCCTGCAATTTTCGTGAAGTTATTCCTTCTTCTCTAGACCTCCAAGCTTGATCTCCAATGTCGTTCTTTTGCAAAGTTGTGTATATCCCTTGATTCCCCTCTTCCTTTTACTTGTAGACCATCTCTTCTCTAGATACTCTCCTAGCTTGCCTCCACTTCCTATCCAAAACAACTTAAAACAATTCTAATTCTCTCCAACTACTGCCATCTAACTCCTCTTTAAAAACCAATTCACCGCCCCAGCGCAGTCAGCGCCATAGTGGCCTTCCCGCAGCGCAGTCAGCGCCATAGCAACAGTAGGCGTAATAGACCGGTGCGATCGGCCAATGACAGGCGTAGTCGTAGCAAGTAATAGCGATAGCTAACACAATTCAGACGCTTTTCGGCGCTCCCCACTACAATGTTGACAGAGCTACACCATCAGCAGCTTCATTAACTGATTACACAATCTCAAAAGCTTCCAAACGCAAGACGCCTCTACTTTTCCTACATTAAACGAAAAACTCATCAATAGTAACATAAAAAATGCATAAAAACAAACACAAAAACAGACCAACTAAACATAATCATGGTTTAAAAACCTACTCATCAAAATCCCCCAAACTTAAATGTTGTTTGTCCTCAAGCAAACACAATGTCATGCAATGCAATGCAAATAATCTTAAAATGTTGAATCCAGTATCAAATTAGTAAAACCAAATCACTGACAAGGCCTCAGAGAAATCATGTAAATTTAGCAATACCTCATAACGAAACCAATCCACAATTTCTAGCCAACCATTGAATCTCAAACTGGTATCACTACTATAGTGTGTGTGTGTGTGTGTATGTGTACCAACAACATAAATTGACATACTATCAAATTTAAAATATAACACACCTCTTCTAAGGCTTAAACAGAATAAATATAAGAAATCCAACAATAAGCTCGATCCAACCAAAGCTAGACACAAACCATCATAAAGGGTCAACTTGGGGTATTTATACCTCACTTAACATTCACGGGGGCATTTTGCTCTTATTTCCCGTTTTATTTTTATTTATTTATTTATTTATTTTTACCATGACTGTGCAATGTCTCATTCCATTAGGCTAACAGTGATACCCCTTAGCGAGCTTTCGACCAACGACTCCCAGACCATATAAGACCTTAGGGCGCTAGGTTTTAAGATACCCCTTCGGGCGTACTTGCTCAAGTAACAAAGGCCCCGAAACAAAACTAGCCACGATATTTTTTTTTTTCATAAACAGGCTTATATACCCCACATATTCCCCCAAACTTAAGTTCTTGTCTAACACTAGTTATCACTACTTATTCTTATCATTCTTATATTTAAACTAGTGATGCCTTTTAGAGCTTTATTATGAATCAATTTAACGCAATCAATCTACCAGTTGGTATGTTCGTGCAATCCTTTTATAATAGTTTCAAATAGTAGAAAGATTCAACTTATAACACAAAATTATTTCAAAGTTCCCTTACTAAGTATCGCACAATTTCACCAAATTCCAACCTCATCATTGGCCCTGAAAAACAACAACATATCCCAACTATCCACTGGATTCGTGCAAATAAAAATTTTTATATATATAATTATTATTTTTTATAAAAAACTAATTTAAAACTACTATGCAAATGAAAACTATAAACTATCATGCAAATGCAAATAAAACAAATAAAACAAATCCCCCAAACTTAAATTAAGGAATGCCCTCATTACTTCATATATGCTCAAAAATAGAAAATTTGAGGACTTCCACGAAAACGCATTCATCAAGCGCGCATCATCGTCCGAAGGAGGATATGTTGGCAGGATAGGAGGAGTAGGCATAACGAGTGGCTGAGCATTTGGATTACAACGAGCAACTGCCTCAGCAAGCGTGTTGAATGCGTTTGCATTGTACTGATGCATTAAATTTTGCCTCTCAGCCAACCACAGGAATTAATTCCTTGGGACCGTGCTTGTTCCTCATGGCGAGTTCCTCACAAGTTGGTTCTTCTTGTGCTTGGGTTCTTCACTAGCCGAGGATGATGGTTGGCGGATCATGATGTAACCCTCACCACGCGGGTGGGACTGTGCTCCATCCCAAGCTATATACCTTTGAATAGTTGCATGGTCAATTATGGACAATGGTTATTGAATTGGTTCATTAGGTTGCCCTTTTTTTGACCTTTTGGCATAAATCGGTAATTAGAAATCCGTGCAATAGCACTTTGTGGTACTCCCAGTAGTGTTTCGGTCAATGGATTCTTGAATACATTCCCCCACATCAACATTATAGAAAGCAATTGAATTATTCACAAGATAGTGGTGGTGAAGCGATTTCATACAATAATCGGTCCGTGCTTTAGTAACCTCAATTAGATGGCTCGTGGGCATTAATCTAGCACAAATGAATGCATGTCATGCCTTTCCATATCGACTCGAAATTTGCGTGAGGAAAACTTATCTTTTCGTTCGTTCCAAGCATTAATCTTCCATTTTGTTCCTGGTTTACATAATCGGGCAATCAACTCATCTAGCTCGGGCAATCCATCTTCATACCGGTCTTCTTGTGGCGTTTCCAACCCAAAATATCCATTGATAGCTTCAGCATGAAACGCTAACGGTTTTCCCCGAACCATGACAACATGATTGACATGTTCAGTTGCATTCGCGTAAAACTCCTTAACTATGTTAATTGCCGCTGGAAGTGGTTGCTCTACTAGTTGAAACCAATTGCGTTCTACAATTTGCAACGCCATATCACCATCCAAATTTGCATTTGGTTTCAATCCTCTTTCTAGCACCAAATTTTTCTTGCCAATTGATGTGTGGAATCTCTCTGCGGCCCTATCGCTCACAAATTTTGTATGGTCATATGTTGGGTGAGTCGAAGAGGTTGATGCCCTTTGTCTTTTGTGCGACGACATGTTGCTTCCAATTTGTTGACTCAAGAATCTGGTTCTGTATTTTTCTTAAACGGGTGGTGGATGGAGTGTGTGATTCCCCCAAACTTGTTTTGTTGATGAAGCTTTGTTACCCAAACAACTCAAAATTCTACACCTTCTTCTTGATTTCACAATTCTCAGCTTTACCACTCAATATTGGATGTCACAACAAGAATTTTTTTTTTGAGGGATGACGAGAATTATCACACCTTTTATAAGTTGGGTTTACCTCTTTGAAGAGAAGTCCCAATTTGTATCACTTTGTGCAAGGCTAGTGTTAGATTTTAGGATTGGGTTGTGATTCTTGAGTGTTGTAGTGTCAAGATGTTTAGAATGAAGGAACTTCATATATAAACAATAGAAAACTAACGTGGGTGGGAGTTGGGACTTGAAAGGGTTAGTGGTTTCGGAATTTGGAAAAGAGGAGTGTAAAGATAAATTAATGTGGAGTTATGGGGAAGAGGAAGTGCAATAGAATTAGGAGAAGTGGAGAAGTGGTATTGATGAAATAGAGAGGTGGAGTTATTCAATTCAATCATGCCTCTTTAGTTCTTTGAATTTCCATGCGGTATGATGGTGCTCAGATTCACAGCACGATCGACCGTGTACTGCTTTCGATGGTCTAATAGTTCTTGATCCTATAAGCGTAGTCGTTGTCGACCGGCCGTATGATCAATCATTAGGTATGCAGATATGTTGGCTCGATCAATGACTTCTTTGTAGCGATGTCGTGTCATTGAGTTCGACGCATCTTGTAGCGATCTGCTTTCTTTGTATTTGTCGGTACCAGATTAGTCTGAGAAAGCTTGGGTAGCGCATGATCATTGTGGAATCTGGCCTTGATCGTGGTAAGGTCTTTTATTCTTTAAGCTCTATAATGTTATTTCTGATCGCACTTGCTTGGGGTTCCTATAATTATAGAGATTTTGTTACTCTCAAGTATACATTCTCTTGACTAAGCTATAACTAAAATTTAAAAGTAAATAAAAGATGGAGTTTAGAACTTGGGTTGCCTCCCAAGTAGCGCTTGGTTTAATGTCGCTAGCCTGACAGTCCCTCATATTTTATTGCGTGTCTGTGAGGGTAATGTTGATGGTGTCCACATTTGCATCCTCTCCCCAGTAATGCTTCAATCTTTGACCATTGACCTTGAAGGTTTCCAATGGGTTTCTACTATACAGCTCCACGGCACCATGTGGGAAAACCGTTTTTATGGTGAATGGTCCTGACCACCGTGATTTAAGTTTCCCTGGGAATAACCTTAGTTTTGAATTGAACAGTAGCACAGCTTGCCCTGGCATGAACGTTCGGTGATTGATTTTCTGATCGTGCCATTTTTTCACCTTTTCCTTATATGATTGTGCATTCTCGTAAGCTTGTAATCTGAATTCGTCAAGCTCATTTAGCTGTAGTAATCTCTTTTCCCCCACTACTACTTGATCAAAGTTCAGTTTTTGAATAGCCCAGTACGCCTTGTGTTATAGCTCAACCGGAAGATGACATGCCTTTCCATACAACAACTGGTAAGGTGACATGCCAATTGGAGTCTTGTATGCGGTCCGGTATGCCCAAAGTGCATCATCTGATCAAAGCGACCAATCCTTACGATTTGGGTTGACTACTTTCTCCAATATTTTCTTGACCTCCCTGTTTGACACCTCTGTTTGTCCATTGGTTAGGGGATGATAAGTCGTCACTATTTTGTGGTTGACCCCATATTTTGCCAATAGGGCTGTAAATGCTTTGTTGCAAAAATGACTTCCCTCATCACTTATTATGGCCCTCGGTGTTCCAAACCTTGTAAAGATATTTTTACTCAAAAATCTTAGGGACCGCTTTGCACCGATTCGATGGTAGTCTTTTGGCTTCTACTTATTTTGAGCGTAGTCCACCAGTAAGTAAAATATATTGATTCTTTGAGAGGCGAGGGGAATGGTCCCATGAAGTCAATGCCCCATACGTTGAAGATTTCAACCTCTAATATTACTTGTAACGACATCTCATTTCTTTTTGATATGTTACCCACTCTTTGACAGCGATCACATGTTTTGACAAATTGGTGAGCATCTTTAAACAGGGTTGGCCAATAAAACCCTGATTGAAGCACCTTTGTCGCTGTTCTTGTACTACCATAATGCCCGCCATATGCAGATGAGTGACATTCGTGCAAGATGTTCTTCACTTCGTTGTAAGGCACACATCTTGGATCATCTTGTCAAGCACCTTTGTTTGAACAAATCGACTCATCCCACATATACCATTTGACATCGCGGCAAAAACTTCTTTTTTCTCATTGCATGCGTGTAAGATCGGGAGGTAGTATATTATCGACGAGATAATTGTGAAGTCTCGCATACCATGGTACTTCCGTTTGAATCCCGAATAATTGCTCATCTGGGAAGGTTTCATTGATGACACACTTATCCTCTTTCTCTTTGTCAAAATTTTCCAGCCTTGACAGATGATCAGCAACTTGGTTCTCTGTCCCTTTTCTATCCTTGATCTCTAAGTCAAATTCTTGTAGGAGGAGGATCCATCGGATAAAGCGTGGTTTTTCGTCTTTCTTTGCTATCAAATCTTTGAATGGCCGCATGATCCGTGTATAAACTATTACCCTTGTTCTATCAAGTAGGCCGAAATTTATCAAACGCGTACACCACCGCAAGTAATTCTTTTTTACATTGTTGTGTAGTTCAATTGAGTCTTTGTGAGTGTTTTACTTGCATAGTAAATAGCATGGAATATCTTGTTTCGGCGTTGGCCCAACACAGCCCCGATTTCATAATCACTTGCATCACACATTAATTCAAAGGGCATGCTCCAATCCGGAGCGACGATAACGGGGGCTGTAGTTAGCTTTTTCTTCAACAACTCGAAGGCCAACTTACACTCCTCATCGAACTTGAATACTGAATCCTTCTCCAGGAGGCTACACAATGGTTTTGCTATTTTTGAAAAATCCTGAATGAACCTCTTATAGAACCCTGCGTGTCCTAGAAAGCTTCTAATACCCTTGATTGAACTTGGCGGAGGCAATTTCTCAATTGTTTCCAGCTTGGCTTTATCGACCTCCAATCCTTGCATCGAAACTTTGTGTCCCAAAATTATGCCTTCTTCCACCATAAAGTGGCATTTCTCCCAATTATGTACCAGATTTGTGTCAGTACATCTCTATAAGACCATTACTAGATTTTCCAAGCACGCGTCAAAATTATCCCCATAGACAGAGAAATCGTCCATGAAGACTTCCACATTCTTTTCCACCATATCTGAGAAGATGGCCATCATGCACCGTTGGAAAGTGGCAGGTGTGTTACATAGTCCGAATGACATTCTCCTGAATGCGAACGTACCGTACGGACACATAAATGTTGTCTTTTCTTGATCCTCCGGAGCGATGACAATTTGATTATACCCTGAGTATCCATCCAATAAACAATAGTATGCATGACCCGCCAATTTGTCTAGCATTTGATCGATGAAGGGAAAAGGGAAATGATCCTTGTGAGTTGCTTTATTCAATTTTCTGTAGTCCATACAAACTCTCCATCCAGTCACTGTTCTTGTTGGAATCAGCTCATTATTTTCATTTTGAACCATAGTCATACCTCCCTTTTTCGGAACACATTGCACTGGGCTAACCCACTTGCTATCTGAAATTGGGTAGATGATACCTGCGTCTAACCACTTCAGAATTTCCTTCTTGACTACCTCTTTTATGATCGGATTGAGTCGTCTCTGTTGTTCCACGACCGGTTTAGCATCATCCTCCGTCAAAATTTTGTGCATGCAAAAGGATGGACTGATTCCTTTGATGTCCGCTATTGTCCATCCTATCGCCGATTTATGTTCAAGCACTCACAGCAGACTTTTCTTCCCGTAATTCGTTTAGTGCGGTGAAATAATAACAGGTAAAGAATTTGACTGGCCGAAATACGCATACCTGAGGTGTTTAGGGAGTGGTTTCAACTCAAGAATTGGTGGTTCCTCCAATGACGATTTCATTCTTGTCGTTGTCCGCTCTTCCATGTGCAATGTTTTGAATGGTGCTTTAAATCTGCTTACTCGTGGCAGAGAGTCCAATACTTGCAAATATTCTCCAATTTCTGGATCGTCAAGTCCTTCACCTCCCAATAATGTTGTCACCAATGGATCGTTCTCCAAGCTCTTGTTCATGTCTTCGCCAACTATGTGGTCAATAAGATCCATTCTAAAACATTCTTCGCCATCCGTTGGGAATTTCATGGCCTTAAACACATTGAATTTAATTTCACGGTCTTGAACCCTCAAAGTCGGGTTCCCTTTTT
The DNA here is from genome assembly GCA_020205605.1 of Panax ginseng. Taxonomy (NCBI): domain Eukaryota; kingdom Viridiplantae; phylum Streptophyta; class Magnoliopsida; order Apiales; family Araliaceae; genus Panax; species Panax ginseng. Next base: position 274,347 of record JAINUU010000060.1, read on the forward strand.
GTACATCGATGAGGCGTCCCACCAGTAGCCAAGAAAGGCCTCCCTAGAATGATTGGGATGTTTTTATCTTCCTCATAGTCTAAGATGATGAAGTCTGCAGGGAATATGAATTTGTCCACCTTCACTAGGATGTCTTCCACAATGCCTTTTGGATATGTTACTGACCTATCTGCCAATTGCAAAGAAATGTTTGTAGGCTTGGGTGCAGGCAACCCCAACTCTGTGTAGACCAGAATGTGACATAAGATCCACACTTGTTCCCAAGTCACACAGACACATTTGTTGAACGCCAGTATTCCCAATTGTGCATGGAATGGTGAAGCTACACGGTCTTTCAACTTTGGTGGCAATTTTCGCTGTAACACTGCACTACACTCTTCTATTAAAGCTACTGTCTCATAGTCTCCCAACTTCTTCTTTCTCGATAGAATCCCTTTCATGAATTTGGCATAACTAGGCATCTGCTCCAGGGCTTCTGCAAATGGGATATTGATTTGAAGTTTCTTAAAAACTTCCAAAAATTTTGCGAATTGTTTGTCTACTTTACCGCTTTTGAAAGTCTGTCTTTGAAATGGTGGGGAGGATAACTAAGCGGTTCGCTCCTTTGGGATGCTTTCGTTTTCTTTGGTTTATCTATTTTGTTAAAAGTCTCAATCTCTGTATTTTTCGTATCTTTCTCAACTTCCTTTACACCCGCTATTTTTGTTTCTTGCCCCTCAAGATGTCTTCCACTCCTCAACATAATAGCTTGGCATTGCTCGTGTTTACCTTTCGGGTTTCTTTCGGTATCACTGGGTAGTGTTCCTTGTGGTCTATTATTCAATGCTAGTGCAATTTGTCCTATTTGATTCTCCAAATTCTTGATTGCAGTTTCTTGTGATTTCATGGCTATTTCTTGTGCTTTCATAGCCATTGCTTGATTTTTCATGGCTGCTTCATTGCTGGTTATGTACTTTGTCACCAACTCCTCGGATCTCGATTTCCTTTCTTGGTATTGGGTTGGTTGTTGATGTGTCTAAAATCACGGGGATAAGATGGCCTTGGAGCTTGTTGTTCTTTGGTTATTACTCCACGATAGATTTGGATGGTTTCTATTCCCTTGGTTGTACGTATTCTGATAGGTGTTTTGCGGAATTCTATTGTAGCTACCCACAAATTGCACAGAGGCTGGATTAATTGCACATTGGTCCGTAGAATGTTCTCCCGCGCACAACTCACAAATACTTGCCACTTGCTGTATCTGTTGTGCTTGTTGCAATTGTACCCCCGCCATAGAATCAAATTTCTTTGAGAGTGCTGAAATTTGTGCTTGTATTGCCGTCATTCCATCAACTTCTAACACTCCTGCGACCTTTGCTTGATTCATTCTCGTCGTGGGCCACTGGTAATTGTTAGCTGCCATAGTCTCTATCAACTCATACGCTTCCTCATAACTCTTTGCCATAAATGCTCCACCTGAAGCTGCATCAATGCTCGTTCTGATGTTTCCATTCAATCCATTATAAAATGTGTTCAATTGCAACCATTTCGACAACCCATGATGTGGACATTTTCGAAGTAATTCTTTATATCGTTCCCATACCTCATACAATGACTCCCCGTGTTGCTGTTCAAACATCGTTATCTCGTTCCTCATTTTTTGCTTTTTTGCGGTGTGGGAAAAATTTGGCGAGGAATTTCGAGCTAGGTCTTCCCAACGTAGTTATAGATCCGGATGGTAGGGAGTGTAAATAACTCTTCGCCTTGTCCCATAAGGTGAATGGGAACAAGCCAAGTTGTCTTCGCATCATCCGACACTCCATTATACCGAAAAGTGTCGCATATCTCAAGAAGCCCGACGGATGCTCGTTTGGATCGTCATTCGCCAACCCCCAAATGAACCAGATTCGAATCATTTGAATTGTTCGGCTTAATTTCAAACGTATTTGCGACTATTGCGGGCCTCATGATGCTTGATCATAGATTCGGTCACCTTTGGTGTGGCGAAGTCCTTAGTACTTTATGATCTTGATCGCCATTTCCTCTTCTTTTTCGGTGTCACAAATTCTGTCTTGTTTCCTTAATCCACTTACTCAATCTTTGAAATCTTTTCTCGATGTCGTCCTCAAAAGAAAGGTCAAGATTTTTGACCGAGTTGCATATAAACCTTCAATCACACGAAATAAGATAACAAACAAAATAAAAAAAATTGTTTAAGTAAAAGCGAATTAATTTAAGCGATATTGTAATAAATTAAGATCTAGGCTAATATGTCCCCGAAAACGGCGCCAAAAACTTGTTGGGTAAAATCTAATTACGCACAACACGCAAGTATACGTGGTCAACAAGTAATAAAGTGATAAGTTGAGTATCGTTCCCACAAAGACAATTAGCAAGAACTCAAGCTTACAACTATCAATTTTTAACTAATCCAAATTTTATTAAACTAACTTGAATAAATGAGGAGAAAATCTTAACAACTAATACTCTAACTATCACTAATAACCCACAAAGATAAAACTCAATTTTCAAACAATACTTGGAGAATTAGGCTCATGATTTCACTCTAAGCTTTACTCAGATTAATTCACTTTTATCTCAGTTCAATTCAATATTCCAGTTTATTAATCAAGAACACGATTGTAGCATTAACCACCTCTCGATTGCACCAATACCAAATTAACTCAAATCAACAATTAAAGATGAATTAAGACAAACACTTCAATCAATTAACTCACAATATCTCTATGCAAATTAAATCAAAAGAAGTTTAAGATTAAGTTCTCTAACGATTACATGCGATGTTAAGCGTATCTCTACCTTAACATTCATCACAATTCTGCTATTCACAAAATTCATGAACACATGCTATATCAATTAAGTCTAGATTTAAACATCTTCTCTCAAATCTATTCAAATCCACAAAGAATCGTTGATCAGGCAATTCACAAATTCAAGCTCAAATCAATATAGATAAACCATTGAATATTTTAATAAACTGAGAATTAAATCTAATAAACCATTGTTCCACTCAAAGATCCATCAAGAACACGATTGTAGCATTAACCACCTCTCAGTGCACCAATACCAAATTAACTCAAATCAACAATTAAGATAGAATTAAGACAAACACTTCAATCAATTAACTCACAATATCTCTATGCAAATTAAATCAAAAGAAGTTTAAGATTTAGTTCTCTAACGATTACATGCGATGTTAAGCGTATCTCTACCTTAACATTCATCACAATTCTGCTTATTCACAAAATTCATGAACACATGCTTTATATCAATTAAGTCTAGATTTAAACATCTTCTCTCAAATCTATTCAAATCCACAAAGAATCGTTGATCAGGCAATTCACAAATTCAAGCTCAAATCAATATAGATAAACCATTGAATATTTTATTAAACTGAGAATTAAATCTAATAAACCATTGTTCCACTCAAAGATCCATCAAGAACACGATTGTAGCATTAACCACCTCTCAGTGCACCAATACCAAATTAACTCAAATCAACAATTAAGATAGAATTAAGACAAACACTTCAATCAATTAACTCACAATATCTCTATGCAAATTATATCAAAAGAAGTTTAAGATTAAGTTCTCTAACGATTACATGCGATGTTAAGCGTATCTCTACCTTAACATTCATCACAATTCTGCTATTCACAAAATTCATGAACACATGCTATATCAATTAAGTCTAGATTTAAACATCTTCTCTCAAATCTATTCAAATCCACAAAGAATCGTTGATCAGGCAATTCACAAATTCAAGCTCAAATCAATATAGATAAACCATTGAATATTTTATTAAACTGAGAATTAAATCTACTAAACCATTGTTCCACTCAAAGATCCATCAATCGCCTAAAAAGATAATTAATTCATAATAAATAAATTAACTCATCGAATAAATAAAAGGAGACATCATCCCAATTACAGATAATAAAAATTAAAGAAGAATAATAAAACACCACCCTTCTCTGAATTCAATTCCTGCAATTTTCGTGAAGTTATTCCTCCTTCTCTAGACCTCCAAGCTTGATCTCCAATGTCGTTCTTTTGCAAAGTTGTGTATATCCCTTGATTCCCCTCTTCTTTTTACTTGTAGACCATCTCTTCTCTAGATACTCTCCTAGCTTGCCTCCACTTCCTATCCAAAACAACTTAAAACAATTCTAATTCTCTCCGACTACTGCCATCTAACTCCTCTTTAAAAACCAATTCATCACTTCAACAAGTGATCATTTGCCATAGTGGCCTTCCTTAGCAGTGATCGGTGCCATAGCAGCAAGATGGCGTAATAGACCCAAGTAGCATCGGCCTTGACAATAGTAAGTCGGCCAGAAGAATAACAAGAGCGTTAGTATAATTCCAATTAAGATTCAAGCTTTCCCCCACTACAATGACAGAGCTACACCATCAGCAGCTTCATTAACTGATTACACAATCTCAAATGCTTCCAAACGCCAGACGCCTCTGCTTTTCCTACATTAAACGAAAAACCCATCAACAGTAACATAAAAAATGCATAAAAACAAACACAAAAACAGACCAACTAAACACAATTCATGGTTTAAAAACCTACTCATCAAAATCCCCCAAACTTAAATGTTGCTTGTCCTCAAGCAAACACAATGTCATGCAATACAATGCAAATAATCTTAAAATGTTGAATCTAGTATCAAATTAGTAATACCAAATCACTGAGAAGGCCTCAGAAAAATCATGTAAATTTAGCAATACCTCATAACGAAACAAATCCACAATTTCTAGCCAACCATTGAATCTCAAACTGATATCACTACTATAGTGTGTGTGTGTGTACCAACAACATAAATTAACATACTATCAAATTTAAAACATAACACACCTCTTCTAAGGCTTAAACAGAATAAATATAAGAAATCCAACAATAAGCTCGATCGAACCAAAGCTAGACACAAACCATCATAAAGGGTCAACTTGGGGTATTTATACCTCACTTAACATTCACAGGGGCATTTTGCTCTTATTTCTCGTTTTATTTTTTATTTTTTTTTATTTTTTTACCATGACTGTGCAATGTCTCATTCCATTAGGCTAACAGTGATACCCCTTAGCGAGCTTTCGACCAACGACTCCCAGACCATATAAGACCTTAGGGTACTAGGTTTTAAGATACCCCTTCGGGCGTACTTGCTCAAGTAACAAAGGCCTCTAAACAAAACTAGCCACGATATTTTTTTTTTCTTTTTTTTTTCATAAACAGGCTTATATACCCCACATATTCCCCCAAACTTAAGTTCTTGTCTAACACTAGTCATCACTACTTATTCTTATCATTCTTATATTTAAACTAGTGATGCCTTTTAGAGCTTTATTATGAATCAATTTAACGCAATCAATCTACCAGTTGGTATGTTCGTGCAATCCTTTTATAATAGTTTCAAATAGTAGAAAGATTCAACGTATAACACAAAATTATTTCAAAGTTCCCTTACTAAGTATCGCACAATTTCACCAAATTCCAACCTCATCATTGGCCCTGAAAAACAGCAACATATCCCAACTATCCACTGGATTCGTGCAAATAAAAATTATTTATATATATAATTATTTTTTATAAAAACTAATTTAAAACTACTATGCAAATGAAAACTATAAACTATCATGCAAATGCAAATAAAACAAATCCCCCAAACTTAAATTAAGGAATGCCCTCATTACTTCATATATGCTCAAAAATAGAAAATTTGAGGACTTCCCTGAAACCGCAGCATTCATCAAGGTCATCGTCCGAAGGAGGATATGTTGGCAGGATAGGAGGAGTAGGCATAACGAGTGGCTGAGCATTTAGATTACAACGAGCAACTGCCTCAGCAAGCGTGTTGAATGCGTTTGCATTGTACTGATGCATTAAATTTTGCCTCTCAGCCAACCACAGGAATTAATTCCTTGGGACCCGTGCTTGTTCCTCACGAGTGGGTTCCTCACAAACTAGTTCTTCTTGCGCCGGTTCTTCACTAGCCGAGGATGATGGTTGGCGGATCTGATGTAACCCTCACCACGCGGGTGGGACTGTGCTCCATCCCAAGCTATATACCTTTGAATAGCTGCATGGTCAATTATGGACAATGGTTGTTGAATTGGTTCATTAGGTTGCCACTGCACCCCAGTCTTTCGGCATAAATCGGTAATTAAAAACCCGTGCAATAGCCCGCCTGTGGTACTCCCCCGTAGTGCTCGGTCAATGGATTCTTGAATACATTCCCCCACATCAACATTATAGAAAGCAATTGAATTATTCACAAGATAGTGGTGGTGAACGATTCCATACAATAATCGGGTCCGTGCTTTAGTAACCTCAATTAGATGGCTCGTGGGCATTAATCTAGCACAAATGAATGCATGCCATGCCTTTCCATATCGACTCAGGGCTGCGTGAGGAAAACTTATCTTTTCGTTCGTTCCAGCGTTAATCGTCCATTTTGTTCCTGGTTTACATAATCGGGCAATCAACTCATCTAGCTCGGGCAATCCATCTTCATACCGGTCTTCTTGTGGCGTTTCCAACCCAAAATATCCATTGATAGCTTCAGCATGAAATGCTAACGGTTTTCCCCGAACCATGACAACATGATTGACATGTTCAGTTACATTCGCGTAAAACTCCTTAACTATGTTGATTGCCGCTGGAAGTGGTTGCTCTACTAGTTGAAACCAATTGCGTTCTACAATTTGCAACGCCATATCACCATCCAAATTCGCATTTGGTTTTAATCCTCTTTCTAGCACCAAATTTTTCTTGCCAATTGATGTGTGGAATCTCTCTGCGGCCCTCTCGCTCACAAATTTTGTATGGTCATATGTTGGGTGAGTCGAAGAGGTTGATGCCCTTTGTCTTTTGTGCGACGACATATTGCTTCCAATTTGTTGACTCAAGAATCTGGTTCTGTATTTTTCTCAAACGGGTGGTGGGCGGAGTGTGTGATTCCCCCAAACTTGTTTTGTTGATGAAGCTTTGTTACCCAAACAACTCAAAATTCTGCACCTTCTTCTTGATTTCACAATTCTCAGCTTTACCACTCAATATTGGATGTCACGACAAGAATTTTTTTTTTGGAGGGATGACGAGAATTATCACACCTTTTATAAGTTGGGTTTACCTCTTTGAAGAGAAGTCGCAATTTGTATCACTTTCTGCAAGGCTAGTGTTAGATTTAGGATTGGGTTATGATTCTTGAGTGTTGTAGTGTCAAGATGTTTAGAATGAAGGAACTTCATATATAAACAATAGAAAACTAACGTGGGTGGGAGTTGGGACTTGAAAGGGTTAGTGGTTTTGGAATTTGGAAAGGAGGAGTGTAAAGATAAATTAATGTGGAGTTATGGGGAAGAGGAAGTGCAATAGAATTAGGAGAAGTGGAGAAGTGGTATTGATGAAATAAAGAGGTGGAGAGGTGGAGTTATTCAATTTAATCATGCCTCTTTAGTTGCTAAATTTCCATGCACATGCATCGTGCTCAGATTCAAGCCTTGATCGGTGCCGTGCCTTCTTTGATGGTCTAATAGTTACTGATCCTATAGCGTAGTCAATGTGGCCCGGCTTGTGATCAGGCCGCTAGGTATCTGATATGTTGGCTCTCATCAACGTCATTGTGGCGATGTCATTGGTTCAGATGTGCTTAGCAGTGATGCCTTTCTGTTGTGGCTGCTGGTATTGATTAATCTGAGAAACTGCTTGGGTAAGCCTATGATGTTGTCCGGTCTGGCCTTGATCGGTAGCCAGGTCTTTATTCTTTTGCGCTCTATAATGTTATTGCCTGACTGCACTTGCTTGGGGTTCCTGCAATTATAGAGATTTTTGTTACTCTCCAAGTATACATTCTACTGACTAAGCTATAACTAAAAATTTAAAAGTAAATAAAAGATGGAGTTTAGAACTTGGGTTGCCTCCCAAGTAGCGCTTGGTTTAATGTCGCTAGCCCGACAGTCCCTCATGTTTTATTGCGTGTCTGTGAGGGTAATGTTGATGGTGTCCACATTTGCATCCTCGCCCAATAATGCTTCAATCTTTGTGAATTGACCTTTAAGGTTTCCAATGGGTTTCTACTATCTGACTCCACGGCACCATGTGGGAAAACCATTTTATGGTGAATGGTCACGACCATCGTGATTTAAGTTCCCCAGGAACAACCTTAGTTTTGAATTGAGCAATGACACGACTTGCCTCGCATGAACGTTAGGTGATTGATTTTCTGATCGTGCCATTTTTTCACCTTTTCCTTATATGATTGTGCATTCTCGTAAGCTTGTAATCTGAATTCGTCAAGCTCATTTAGCTGTAGTAATCTCTTTTCCCCCATCGCCGCTTGATGAAGTTCGCTTTTGAATAGCCCAAGACGCCTTGTGTTGTAGCTCAACCGGAAGATGACATGCCTTTCCATACAACAATTGGTAAGGTGACATGCCAATTGGAGTCTTGTATGCGGTCCGGTATGCCCAAAGTGCATCATCTGATCGAAGCGACCAATCCTTACGATTTGGGTTGACTACTTTCTCCAACAGTAGTGGCCTTCTTCATGCACGCCATATGCAATAAGAGAGGCGTAATAGACCCGTAGCGATCAAGCCTTGACCATTAAATAGCCAATGATCGTGGCCAGCCAATAAAAGATAGCTAGCACAATTCCAAACAAGACTCGGCGCTATTTCTACTCCACAATGACAAATATTACACCATCAAGCAGACTTCATTAAGCGATCACACAATCTCAAATGCTTCCAAACCTTGAAGACTTCTCGCTTTCTACATTAAACGAAAAACCCATCAACAAAAGAATATAAAAAATGCATAAAACAAACACAAAAAGCAGATAATCGAACACAATTCATGGTTTAAAACCAACTCATCGGCCGGTATACCGCTAATAATACATAGAATCCAATGCCGGGCGTATATAAGGCAAGATCTCGGCCGAGTCCTAGCGTCGGGGCGCTGTAGAACACGTAGGGATGAGCGTCGGGGCGCTATAAGGCAGGAACTCCAAGAACCTTTAGCGCCAGGGCGCTTAGATATAGACTTAATATAGCGCCGGGGCGCTTGGACTTTGTTTCTTCATGTTTTGCATGCCATGTTCCTATCCTGCACACATGGGGATGTTTTGACTTAATCTACCAAAATGTTTACTAGAAATACTAAAGGACTAAAATAAGGAAATATTATGAAACTAAATTGAATAAAATAAAAACTAAATGGGTTACGTCCTGATAAGCGCTTGGTTTATAGTCTTCAGCCCGACTTTTTCATTGTGCTCAATTGTTCACTGGTTCGGCGAGGTACATGGCCGTAGTTTGACAGTCAATAGGTCCACTCCAATAATGTTTTAGTCGTTGATCGTTAACCTTGAATGTATGCTTTGAAGCCAGTTCCTCAACCTTGATGTTTCCATGTGGTGCGACAGATACAACCTTGAAAGGTCCCGACCAACGAGATTTCAGTTTCCCAGGAAATAAACGCAATCTTGAGTTGAAAAGCAAGACTTGTTGGCCCGATTCAAATGTCCGATCAAGAATCTTCTTATCATGCCAAGCTTTGACTTTCTCCTTGTAGAGTTTTGTGTTTTCATAGGCATTAAACCGGAATTCGTCCATCTCGTTTAACTGTAGTAACCTTTTCTCACCCGCGGCTTAGAGATCAAAATTTAGCTTCCGAATGGCCAAATGTGCACTGTGTTCTAATTCGACCAGGAGATGACACGTCTTTCCGTAAACCATTCGATACAGTGACATGCCGATTGAATTCTTATATGTTGTTCGATATGCCCATAGAGCATCGTCAAGCCGCAAAGACCAATCTTTTCATGACGGATTGACCACCTTTTCCAGAATTTGATTGACCTCCCTATTCGAGACCTCCGCTTGACCATTGGTTTGGGGATAATATATCGGCGGTAAACAATTTTATGATTGAACCCCATACTTTACAAGCAATTTTGTGAACTGCTTATTGCAGAAGTGAGTTCCCTCATCACTTATTATCGCCCTCGGCGTCCCAAATTGTGTGAAGATGTTTTTCTTTAAGAAGCGGAGGACAACGTTGGCATCATTTGTGGGTAAAGCTGCGGCTTCTACCCATTTGGAAACATAATCAACCACTAACAGAATATACTGATTATTGAAGGAAGATGGGAAAGGTCCCATAAAATTGATTCCCCACACGTCGAACAGTTCTACCTCCAAAATTGAGTTGAGTGGCATTTCATTGCGCTTGGAGATATTACCTATGCGTTGGCACCGATCACACTTTAGCATAAAGGTAAGCATCTTTGAATAACGACAACCAAAAAATCCTGATTGTAACACCTTGGTTGCTGTACGATCACCAGAATAATGACCTCCTTAATTTGATGAGTGGCAATGTCCCAATATGTTGTCCATCTCTTCATGTGGCACACAACGTCTAATCATTTGATCTGCGCAGGCCTTAAATAGAAATGGTTCATCCCAATAATATTGCTTCACGTCATGGAGGAACTTCTTACATTGCTGTGAGTTCAAATCCGGTGGTAATACCTTAGCAACCACGCAATTCACATAATCAGCATACCAAGGCAGTATTGTGGTTACTCGGAGAAGTTGTTCATCCAAAAATTTCTCATTGATCATTATGTTATCTTTATTTTGCACCTCCACATTTTCCAACCGAGAAAGATGACCTGCCACCTGATTTTCGGTACCTTTTCTATCCCGGATCTCCAAATCAAATTCTTGCAGCAATAATACCCATCGTATTAGTCGCGGTTTAGCGTTCTTCTTCTCAATCAGATATTTGATAGCAGAATGATCCGTGTATACAATTACCTTGGTCCCAATGAGATATGCTCTGAATTTGTCGAAGGCAAACACAACTGCAAGTAATTCTTTCTCGGTGGTTGTGTAGTTCAACTGGGCATCCGTCAACGTCTTGCTTGAATAGTAGATTGTGTGAAAAATATTATCGTGACGTTGTCCCAACACTGCTCCCACTACGTAGTCACTAGCGTTGCACATCAATTCGAATGGTAAAGACCAATCGGGCGCCACGATAATTGGAGTAGAGACCAACTTCTTCTTTAAGACCTCAAATGCCTCGATACATGTCTGATCCATCTTGAAAGGCACGTCTTTCTACAACAGGGAACATAAGGGTTTTGAAATCTTGGAAAAATCTTTAATGAAGCGTCTATAGAAACCCGCATGTCCCAAGAAGTTCCGGATTCCCTTCATAGATGATGGAAGAGGTAATTTCTCAGTTATCTCAATCTTCACTTTGTCTACCTCAAACCCTGCTGCAGAAACCTTATGCCCTAGAATAATCCCTTCTTTCACCATAAAGTGACATTTTTCCCAATTAAGAACCAGATTAGTCTCCACGCATCATTTCAACACTAAAATCGATTTTTCAAACATAGATCAAAGCTATCATAGAACACGTAAAAATCGTCCATAAATACCTCCAAATTTTTCTCGACCATATCGGAGAAGATCGCCATCATGCACCGTTGAAAGGTTGCCGGCGCATTACATAAACCAAAGGACATACGCCGGAATGCAAACGTACCGTATGGGCATGTGAATGTAGTCTTCTCTTGATCCTTCGGTGCTACGGCAATTTGATTATACCCAGAATATCCATCCAGAAGACAGTAGAACTGATGTCCCGCTAGCCTATCCAACATTTGATCAATGAATGGCAAGGGGAAGTGATCCTTACGAGTAGCTTTATTCAATTTGTGGTAGTCCATGCATACTCTCCATCTTGTAACTGTTCGAGTAGGGATGAGCTCATTAGCTTCATTCTTCACCACTGTCATACCCCCTTTCTTTGGTACACATTGTACAGGACTCACCCATGAACTATCCGAGATTGGGTAAATAATCTTGAAGCATCCAACCATTTTATAATCTCCTTTTTTATGACCTCCTTCATAATGGGGTTTAGCCTTCTTTGCATCTCAATGGTTGGTTTTGCCCCCTCTTCCATTAAAATCTTGTGCATGCAATAAGATGGGCTAATTCCCCGAATATCCGCTATGGTCCACCCAATTGCTATTTTGAACTCACGTAGAACCCGTAACAGTTTCTCCTTTTGTGTGTCAGTTAACTCCGTTGAAATAATAACTGGTAGGGTAGCGTCTTTTCCTAAATAAGAATACTGCAGATGGGATGGTAGCGGTTTTAAGTCCAACACCGGTGGCTCTTCAATCGAGGGTTTGAACTTTTTACCTTCCGTTTCAAGCCTCTCAAGGGTGTCGAATAATTGATTGCTTTTTCGGAAGACTGATGGTGTATCTAGCCATTTGACATACTCTACGTCATCTTCAATACTGCAATCGTCTGTCCCAAGCAAAATGGATTCAAGCGGATCATCCGAGTAATTTCCACTGAACTTGTGATTAATCAATTCCTCCATGATATCCACCCGCATACACTCACCTTTTTCTTTCAGATAGGACATTGACTTGAAAACGTTAAAGGTGGCCTGTTGATCTTCCACCCACATCGTCAATTTACCTTTTTGAACATCAATCAAAGTTCTACCCGTTGCTAAGAATGGTCGCCCAAGAATTATTAGAATTTTGCTGTCCACTTCACAATCCAAAATAAAGAAGTCTGCAGGGAAGATGAATTTATCCACTTTAACTAGAACATCCTCAACAATACCTCGTGGCTATGTAACCGATTTATCCGCTAACTGCAAACTGATATTTGTCGATCGTGGAGCCTGAAGCCCAAACTGGCTGTAGATGGACAATGGCATCAAATTTATATTGGCCCCCAAATCACACAATGCTCGACCTGAAAACTGATTTCCAATTTCGCATGGTATATTAAAGCTACCTGGATCCTTAAGCTTTGGTGGTAACTTATTTTGAATGATCGCGCTGCATTCTTCAGTCAATGTTACTATCTCAAACTCACCCAATTTCCTCTTCCTTGACAAAACCTCCTTCATTAACTTGGCGTAACTCGGCATTTGTTCCAAGTCTTCGACAAAGGGGATGTTGATATGCAGTTTTTTGAAAATATCCAAGAATCGTGAAAACTGCTTATCTAACTTGGATTTCTGAAACCTCTACGGATACGGTATGGGAGGCATTGTGATGGTTTTTTCCAAATTTTTCTGCTGTAAGGTCTCATCTTGATGTTTTTCGGTGTCCACTACTTCCTCTGTTTCGCTTGTTGTGTTGTCCCTCTTTTCCCTATCTGTGACTGTCTCTTGTAAATTCTTTCCACTTCGTAGCGTTACAGCCTTACAATGCTCATCTCTGCCCGGATTTTTCTCTATGTCACTCGGAAGTGTTCCAAGTGGTCGGTTATTAAGTGCACGCGCTTATCCGCCTACTTGATTTTCCAGATTCTTGATCGATCGACGACTTAGGCTTTGCATATTCAAATTTCTGTTTGATTAAATTTCTTTTCATGTTCCTCGTGTTTCTTTTTAGAAGCTTTAATAAATCTCTCCATGGTTTCTTCCAAACTTGATTTCCTCTCTGATTGTTGTTGAGTCTGATTTTGAAACCCGGATGTGTTTTGTTGTCTCGGCGCTTGAGCTTGAGCTTGGTTGTTACTCCATGAAAACCCCGGATGATTTCTCTAACCCGGATTATATGCGTTTTGATTCGGATAAGGCTGGGTAGACCGACTATAGCTCCCTACAAACTGTGCTAATTCAGGATTTATGGCACATTGATCCGTAGCATGACCCCGAGCACATAATTCACAGACCATCGCTACCTGTTGTGTGGATTGTGGACACCATATTTCCATCTACTTAGCCATTGCGGTCACTTGTGCTGTTAATGCTGTCATCGCATCTACATCATACTTTCCCATTGTTTTTGGAGGATTAGACCTAGTCATGGGCCACTGATAGTTGTTGGTGGCCATTGTCTCTAACAACTGATATGCCTCATCAAAACTCTTAGACATGATCGCTCCCCTGCTGCTGCATCAATACTAGCTCTTGTGGACGCTTGCAAACCATCACAAAATATCCCTAACTACATCCACTGCGAAATTCCGTGGTGTGGGCACTTACGGAGCATATCCTTAAACCTTTCCCATGCCTCATATAACGATTCCGAATCAAATTGTGTAAAGGTGGGAATATTGTTCCGTAGTTTTGCCGACTTCGCAGGTGCTAAAAACTTAGCTAAAAACTTTTGAGCTAAGTCCTCCCAAGTGGTGATTGAGCCAGGAGGCTGAGAATGTAGCCAACTTCGCGCTTTGTCTTTCAAGGTAAATAGGAACATCCTTAACCTTGTAGCATCTTCCGATACATTGTTGAATTTGAAGGTGTCGTAAACTTCCAAGAAACTTAAGATATGCTCATTCGGATCATCTATCGAACTACCCCCAAACATGTATATGTATTCTGAAGCATCTGAATTATTTAGGTTTAATCTCAAAACTGCTATTTGCATTGATTGTCTACCTCCTAATACTCGGGATCAGATATCCGTAATATTCGACATGGCATAGTCCCTAAGTGATTTTTGGTCGTTCCCTGCTATGTTCGCTGGAATTTCTTGGTCTGCCAGTTCTTCTTCCACAGTTGACACTACACTAGTCAATTGCAATTTTCGGAACTTCCTTTCGATATCGTCTGTATAAGGAAAAAGTTCCTTTTTCGCCCTTAATCTAGTGTACATACACTCGCGAAGAATTCCTGCAAATACAAGAAAAATAAGTAACGTTTAAATTAAGACCGAATTGATTATAACTAATATGGAATTAATACTAATAAAGAATTCCCCGACAACGGCGCCAAAAACTTGTTGCTCGATTTCATAATCAAAGCAAACGTGCAAGTATACACGGTCAACAAGTAATATAGTGATAAGATAGAGTGTCGATCCCACAGAGAATTCTAATTAATAAATTCCAACTACCAGCACTATATCAATTCAATTTTATTTAAACAACCAATAATTGTGATTTTTCAAATTAAGAAAATTAAATTAAGCAACTACAAGAAATTAATCTAAAAGAAAGCAAGTTTGCTAAACTAAGATGTAATTGAATTCAGATAAATAAGGATTACGACTCCAATATCCCCAATTATGAACTATAAACTAATTATCCAATTATCCCAATTATTATGTCTACTGAATTGTTAACAGGAATTCTCAAATACCAAAAGCCCTTTTCTAAGTGATCAATTGCCTTCTATTCAATCCAGATTAATTTTGCTATATTCCTATGCAAACAATTGAATTAAACTCGTTACAATCCCAATTCCTTATGTGTTACATGCGACAAATAGATATTTCCATTCTATTCACAAACCTAATTATTCACTGTGCAAATAACTAAGTCACATGTCACCATGCCCGATTCTAACCCCCTAGATTCTCTTCCAATTCCTTACAGAGTAACAAGGTAATTATGGCCAGATAATTAAACAATCAGCACAAAGCAAGATGAACAATTCACTTCAACATAAATAATTGGAATAAATCAAATAATTAATTCATAATCATAAAAGGTTCCATTGGAATCTTAATTAAAGAAATTAGTTCATAACGGAAATTAAAACCAACAATATTTGAAAAATCATCCTTAATGAATTACACAAATTGAAAGAATAAAGAAGAAGAGAAAAACTCCAAGTAAATTCTTCAAATCCTCCCTTAGCTCCTTGATTAGCCTCCAAAATTGCGTGTAAGAGTCCCATACTCCAATAAAAATATTCCTTATATACTTCACTTATCCAACTATAGCAATCCAAATTCTATTAGGCTCCAAACAACCACCAAATGAGCAGTCAAACGAAAAGTCAACTAGCGTCCCAGTCAACCACTGACACGGGCCAGTATTTCCAAATGTAAAGGCGAAAGTGCCAATCATGCCCTGTTTTAGCTCAAATTCTCCCAAGTGTTCTCACCGCTCCCAAACCTGCAAATCAAAACATAAACACAATAAAAATGCTACTAAAAGACTTGAGAATACACAAATCTAAGCCCAAGTATATCCGATTCATGGGTATATTACCCAATCATCAGCAGATCAAGATTTTCCACACCATTTAAAATCATGGAGCTCGATGAACTCGACTACATGCCCCCCATTATTCAGATCGTGTGGAGGAAGTTACAAATACTGCTTTGGAAAAGGTTTTAAAAATTCACCCTTTAATTTCAAAGGTTCGAACTATCTTGGGGCGTATTAGTGGTTAAGCCATGAAACTCCAAGATGAGAATTAGTGACAAATCACTCACTGGAGTATCTCTTAGAAGACGATCGTTAAGTTGACAAAGAAAATCCTAGAGTCTATAGCTATCTCATCAAGCTACTCTGTGTACCAAAAAAGTCAACGATCAGCCTACGTCAATAATGCTTATTTTCTTAAAAGAAAAATTAAAACTGAAAAACTAATCAGTTTATGGGGAGTTACAGTTTCTTACTAGGCATCGTGCAATAAATGGCTTTTTGACACATCACAACTTATGTACAGTTAGAAGGAACTGTCATAAAGACAAATTCAAAATCTCCAAACAGTTATCAAAAGCTATCGACTTTATTTCATTCCCTTTTTCAAACCCTAAAATCCTCTTCAAGGTCAAAATCCATCAAACCTTGAGCTTTTCCCAAATCGCATTCAACTATCCCTCATAAGATTCCTGAAATTAAATACCCATATACTTCAAACTCTCAAATGGAGGAGTGGTGTGTTATAACTGGAATCCAACTCAGCTTCAAGAAGTTCGAAGGATCAGAAAAGAAGTTCAAGGACATACTTGAGCTTGTAAAGAATGTTGGGTTTTCAGAGTGCTTGGAAGCTAACACTCCAGTGTATACTGATTTAGTGAAACAATTCTATTCAAATGCAATGGTAGACTCTGGGATTATATCTATAAATGTTAAAGGAGTAAGCTTGAAGATAAAAGCCTCAGACATTAACCAATGTCTAGGGTTTCCTGACCATGGTCTGATAAACTTCGAGGACGTCGACATCGAAGAAGGTAAAAAGTTAATGTGCTACAAAAGGAATGTAAATTTGAAAGATATGAAGAAGAAGGAGTTTCCTGAAGAGTTTGAATTCCTGGCTGAGATTACGGGAAAATACATCTTGTGCAAGGACACTGCACATGATACTGTTAGTGATCTGCAACTGAGAGTTATGACTACAATCGTCATGAAATAGCAGATGAACTTTGGAGCCCTTCTAATTGATTGGTTGTCCAAATAGCTGGAAAAAGCTGAGATGAAGAAGTTTACAAATAAACCCCTCACAAAGGTTTTGTAAAGCCCCCTAATCCGAGTACTTGAAACCCGAACTCGGTGCTTCACGATACCATTTATATGAGCGGAATAATATTAATAATAATAACAATAATATAAATATTAAACTTAATTTACATATCAGAGTCTATTCCCAAGTACGGAACCTTTAAACATTCATTACAATTCATGATAATATATATCATTGTCTTAATAATATCAAACTATTACATAAGATAGCATTGAATTCATTCAGCAACCTTTCCTTTTCCCTTGTTCTTAGCAGAGCATTCAGGTTGTTCACACTTAGTTGAAAACATTTAAACTAAGCAAGGATTAGCATTTGAGTGCCCAACAAGTAATAACAATTATAAATATTAGCTGAAAGGATTAAATGTTTTCTTTGTACTACCCTTCTACAACAAATCAATAGTTGTGAAGTAATCAACCATAATAATAATAACATAACAACTCTCTATCAAATTTTTGAAACTACGTCTTGACTATAAATAGGGTTAAAGTGACATACTATGAACATTATTTTCAATTTTGAATAGGTTTAGCGTAACTTCATCCACAAACCATCATAACTTACGAGTGCACGGGGTGATCAGCCCGTTATGCCCTGTATTGATCAATACTACATGCAAGAACGATATTATCGTTCACTCTGTCCGCCTTGGGCGCATAAAAGGTTTCCCATGTTCGAGATGTTCATACTTAGTCGGGAATCATAACCAAAATAATTTGATTGGATACAAAAAGATTATATCATATTCAACGATATTTCTAAATATGTGTCTAGCTGATCAAATAGCTTAGACGACTTTTACTTACTGTATACATACTGGCAATCAATAGGTATATATATCAACATGTAATTAAATACAATGATTATCCAAGTGGGGACACTTGTATAACCATATATAGAAATTAACAAACAGAATAAATATCTGAATTTCAATATAATACCATGTTGATAATCAATGATCGAATATAATATATATATATATATATATATATAACAATAAGGTTAATAATCTGGTACAATAATAATATAATTCTAAAAATTTCTTACTTCTGTCCATTGCATAAAGGAAATGCAAAGGTAGGATACTTGCCTGGTCTGCTGCTTACAATACGCAACTTAGATTTTATCTTTTGTATAACAACCTATCAGTAATAAGATCATTTTACTAATTAGAATAACATATCGTAGCATATAACATTGCTATTTGCAGTCAGCACATAACCTAATCACATTGTCACATATATTCAACAGTCATTGAATCATAAACAAACACTAATACAGTCAAAATATCTAAGTCCAGATCAATTTCTAAAACATGTCAGTGTACCGACGACTTATGTAATAACCCAATATTTTCAATAAGAAATTTTGCGAATAATTTTTTTTTATATATATAAGGGTTGGAGTATGTGCAAAGTAAAGTATATGTATATATCTGATAAATAAAATTATTTATTAGATGTAAATAATTCTTATTAGATTTATTGATCATTATAGCTTATATTCTTATGATAAAATTATGTTGTAATAAAAATATTTATTATTTATTTTTCATGAAAATATGATTATTGTATATATGATATGGATATTATGATATGTATTTATTATATTAATTAGGTTAATTATTTTAACTTAATTAATAATGGTATCTATGAAGGTTATGTCAGATATGAATTCAAAACCCTAAGTCTGGATTTTGAATAAGGAATGAGAATAATAATATAATATTATTTATATTTCAGTAATGTAAACATGTCTTATATGTGTATAATGTTAATGTGTGAAACAGCTTATAGTAGAAACAAATTACAAAAAAATTCTTGCATTCGATAAACTATAAAGATGAGTCAAATATGACTGTAATGTTTGTTAAGTTATGTGTTATGTAATTAATGACCATTATCATGTTTAATGTTAATTAGGTAAACCCTAGCTAATGTTTAGAAACCCTAATTACTAATTTAGCAAGCTTGTGGTGATTAGTACTTTATAAAGTCTACTTTACAAGTCTAAAGTGATTAGGAAACCTAATTCAATTAAGGAACCCTAATTCACCTTTTTAGAAACTAAGATTCCTATTTTACCCCTAATACACAATTCTAGATTTAGAGCTTAGGAAACCTTAGAGTTAAACCCTAAGGGTCAAACCCTAGAGGTTAGAATGAATTGTCAACCTTGCCACTAAAAGTAAAAGTTAAATGACCAAATTGTCCTTCTTGAATTATTTAATAGATAACTTGTAGAACTTGCCATAACTTTAGTTGGTGACCAACTCTAGCTAGCCATGTGGTCTAGTAATAGCCTTTAATCAATAAAAATTTGATAGACATGATCAACCATGAGCATTACACCATGTTATATATAGGATTGATGAGAGAAAGAGGTCACTTGTTAGCCCATTTTGCTCAAACACTTATCCAAGAGCTCCTCTCACCAAAAGCCACGAATTTTCCTTCATTTGTGGGTCACCAAAAACCAAATTTTACCTAAACACACTAACCAAATCAAGAGAGCCTTGAAGCAAAGACTAATCAAAGAAGGTATAAACCCTAATTTTTGAAATCATTCCTTAAATCATTGTTAGATGTTAGTTTTATTGTTAAAATATGTTAGTTATAGTCTATTTTGATGATCCGGGTTAGTATTATACAGATCCATAACATCTAAGTCTTCAAATTGATGATTTTCAAAAACTGGAAAAACTTGGTTACGTGGGTCCGACAACGAATGTCGGTGGCCATGCATCATCGCTTCGCTTATGATTTGTGTTTTTTTTAAGTTGATATGTGTAGCTTGTAATGTGGTCTTTAACTGCAAAAGAATAAAAGTCATTTGATGTCTAGATTTGTTGTTATTAATAAATAAAGGTCGTTGACCCAAGACGACCAAGCTATTTCTGGGTAAACCCAAAAAGCCTTTTTCAGACTCTGACAAGTTTTGCTATGTCTAGATCTGTCAGGTTGTTCATTGTTTGTTGATGTTGTTGTATACATGTTATAGCCTGCTAGATGAAGTTTAAATATGTGCCTTAAAACCTCTTAAACAACAACTATGTTGGATTTAGGAGATGGTCAAAGTAGCCATCCGAGACTGATTTTGAGTTTCTGGAAATTTCCAGAAACCGTATGAAGTAGATTTCTGACATGGTTTGACCATGTCAGATCTTGATAATGTATTGTTGTTGAACTGTGA
This sequence comes from Panax ginseng, assembly GCA_020205605.1. Taxonomy (NCBI): domain Eukaryota; kingdom Viridiplantae; phylum Streptophyta; class Magnoliopsida; order Apiales; family Araliaceae; genus Panax; species Panax ginseng. The sequence goes on from JAINUU010000060.1 coordinate 294,811, forward strand.
TGGTAATATATAAATGTTCTATGACATGAGTACTAGCGATTTAGACCTTAATAACACAGATTTCATGAACAGAACATGATTATGTTTAAGCCTCAAAGTACGCACTCGACAATCTAGGTTTCTGGGTAGCCCAGAAAAAACCCAGATTGTCTGACAAGAAGTTTGAGTCCTTATATCTTCCGTTTATGTTATGTTTTGAACATGTTGATGGATGGATTGTGTAGTATTACATGAGTATTACAAGATCTGAGCTTTAGATTTGCATGTAAACATAATAGACAGAACATTAAGCTCTGGCCAAAAGTAGTGCTAGTCTTGGCTCTCGACATGGAATTTCGGGTTTGCTTGAAGAACACCAAGAACACCTATAACAATGAGTTTTGCCTGCCGCTATAGTGATCTTTAATGATGATTATTTTAAAAATTAGATTTTTTATTAAATAATTATAGAAAATTAGTTTTTAATTATTAAAATACAAAATAAATTATTAAAATTATTTTAAGGTCCTAAAATTTATTTTTAATTATTTTAATTATATTTCATAAATATTTAATATTTTTGAGATATTAAAGATATTTAATTTATTTAATTATTATATTAAATAAATTATTTAAAAATGATTTTAATACTTCAAAAAATCATACAATGATATAAGAAAATATTTTAAGTTATTTTAAGGACTTTTAATATTTTTTGATGAATTTCATTAATTATTTAATTATTAATGATATTAAAGTTATTTAATAATTTTATTAAATAATGTAGTTAAAAATGATTTTATTATTTTAAAAATTATTTTAAATGAAAATAAAGTGTTTAAAGATATTTTTAATATTTAAAGGATAATTTCATTAATAATTTAATATTAATGATATTAAATTTATTTAATAATTATATTAAATAAATAGGTTTAAAAATGGTTTTATTAATTTAAAAATTATTTAAAAGGATATAAATGAATTAAAAATATTTTAAGTTATAATTAATGACTTTTAATATTTGGATAAATAGTACATTAATATTTTAATATTAATGGTAATTATTTAAAATGATTTAAAATATTTTAAAAATCATTTAAGGGTAATATAAGTGTTTTGAAAATATTTTAAGTTATTATAAATAACTTTAATATTTTGGCAATGGTTTCATTATTACTTTAATGTTATTTAAATGTTGATGATAATAGAATTGTTTAAGATTTAAATCATGTAATAGTGATTCTAGTGTTTGAAAATTCATGATAAATTATATTAAATGTTTATTAAGTCATTTAAAGGAATATGACTGATACTTACGGATATTGAGATACAGAATAGAGTCTTAGACTCGATAATTACTCGATTAAGTTGTCGGTACACCGACCTGTTTCAGGAGTTGATCTGGACTTAGATATTTTGATTGTATTAATATTTGTTTGTGATCCAATGACTGTTGTATATGTGTGACAATGTGATTAGGTTATGTGCTGACTGCAATATGCAGTACTGTGTGTTATAATATGTTATTTTAATCAATAGAAAAATCTTATAAATGATAGGTTGTTGAATTAAAGGTAGAACTAAGTTGTGTAAATAGTAGACCAGACAAAGTATCCTAAACCCTTGCATTACTTTATTCGACACATATCGTAAACAAGTTTCTTATACTTACTCCAATTATTATTGAGCAAGTATCTTTACCTTTGCATTTTCTTTATGCAATGGGCATGAGTAAGAGAGTTTCAGAATTATATTATTATTGTATCAGATTATTAACCTTATTGTTAAATATGTTATATCCGATCATTGATTATCAACATGGTACTATATTGTAATTCAGATATATATATTATGTTCGTTAATGTCTAAACATGGTTATTCAAGTGTCCCCACTTGGATAATTATTGTATTTAAACACATGTTGATATATATATATATATATATATATATATATATATATATATATATATATATACACCTTTTGACCCCAGTATGTATACGATAACAAAGAGTCGTCTATGTTATTTGACCAGCTAGACACAGATTTAGAAATATTGTTGAATATGATAAAACCTTTTTGTATCCAATCAAATTATTTTGGTTCGGATTCCAGACTAAGTATGAACATCCCAAACATGGGAAAATTTTTATGCTCCCAAGGCGGACAGAGTGAACGATAATATCGTTCTTGCATGTAGTATTGATCACTACAGGGTACAATGGGCTGATCACCCCCATGCCTGCAGTGTTATGACAAAGTTCTGTGATGAAGTTCTGTTAAACCTTTTCAAAAATTGAGAACAATGTTCATAGTATGTCACCTTAACCCTATTTATAGTCAGTACGTAGTTTCAAAAATTTGATAGAGAGTTGTTATGTTATTATTATCGGTTCAGATTACTTCATAACTTTTGATTCGCTGTAGAAGAGTAGTATAAAGAAAACATTTAATCCTTTCATCTAATATTTATAATTGTTATTACTTGTTGGGCACTCAAATGCTCATCCTTGCTTAAATTAAATGTTTTCAGCTAAGTGTGAACAACCAGAAGGCTCATGCAGAAATAAAGGAAAAGGAAAGTAAACAGAATAAGATTTATGGTATCCTATGTAATAGTATAACCTTATTAAGACTTTGATAACTATTAAGTATCATGTAATGAATGTTTAAAGGTCGCGTACCTGGGATTCAGACTCTGATATGTAAATTAAGTTTAATATTTATATTATTGTTATTGTTATTACTATTATTTCGCTCATAGAAATGGTAGCGTGAATCACTGAATTCGGGTTTCAAGTACCTGAATTTGGGGGCGTCACAGCTTAATCGGGTAATTATCGAGTCTAAGACTCTATTCTGAAGTTCAATATCTGTAAGTATTAGTCATTTTATTTTTAAATGACTTATAATAATTTTTAAACATTTATTATAATTTATCATAAATTTTCCAACACCGGTATCATTATTAAATGATTTAAATATTAAACAATTCTATTACCATTAACATTTAATTAATATTAAACTATTAATGAAACCATTGGCAAAATATTAAAGTTATTTATAATAACTCAAAATATTTTAAAATATTTATATTACCCTTAAATAATTTTTAAAACATTTAAAATCATTTTAAATAATTGCCATTAATATTAAAATATTAATGTACTATTTATCAAAATATTAAAAGTCGCTTTTAAATAATTTTTTAAATAATTGCCTCTTACTACCTTTTTAAATAATTTTTAAATTAATAAAACTAATTTTAAACCATTTATTTAATATAATTATTAAATAAATTTAATATCATTAATATTAACTTAATATCATTAATATTAAATTATTAATGAAATTATCCTTTAAATATTAAAAGTTATATTTTATAATTTAAAATATCTTCAAACACTTTATTTTCATTTAAAATGATTTTTATAATATTAAAATCATTTTTAAACTAATTTATTTAATATAATTATTAAATAACTTTAATATCATTAATAATAATTAATTAATGAAATTTACCTTTAAATATTGAAAGTTATATTTTGTAACTTAAAATATTTTTAAAATCATTATTTTCATTTAAAATGATTTTTCTAATACTAAAATCATTTGTAAATTAATTTATTTATTAAAATTATTAAATAAATCTAATATCATTAATATTAAATAATAAATAAATTATGCTTTAAAATATTAAAAGTTATATTTTATAACTTCAAAATATTTTTAAATACCTTATTATCATTTAAAATGATTTTTAATATAATAAAATCATTTTTAATTAATTTATTTAATATATTTATTTAATAAATTAAATATCAATAATATTTAAATAGATACTAATATTTATGAAAAATATATCAAATTATTAAAAGTTAATTTTTATAACTTAAAATAATTTTTATAATTTTCAGAAATAAATTTCTATTTTTAAATAATTTTTGGAAATTAAATTAATTAAAATTACACAGTATGTCGCTAAAGGTACCTATAGTGACAAAACTATCACTATAGGTGTTCCTCAGCAAACCCAGACATTCAAAGGCAGTTTCGAGGGTGCTACTTTGACCACGATTTAAACCTCAATCTTAATGTTATCCGGGCAAGATAATGGTTTGATGTTGTAGTACTACTGTAATACTACAAGATCTAACAACAAACACGGTCAAAACATGTACCAAAAGCAAGATCTATGCTCAAGAACAAGCTGTTAGAGCTGTTCTTCATTTCTGGGTTTGCCCAGAAATGAAGAACAGTTCGACTGTTCATATTTGGGCTTCCACAACTTGAACTCCTGTTGATGTTTATGTGATTTAAGACTTCCAGGTTGTAGCCAGCATGTCAAGGAACATATTCATTACATAAAAAAAGTCTAACAACATCACAACAAGTAGATCAATGCCGGTCAAAGCATGTCAAAAACCATATTCATAGGTTTTCTGGGTTACCCAAAAAACCGATTTCGTGCTCGACATTGCTACTTTGACTGGCCACTACATTAAATCTATATGTTATTTAGATGATTTAGAAGCTTTAAACTATAGTCCATATACAAGATTACAACCTTATTACATCAACAAGAACAAAACAACTAACACCTGGATGATCTAGCCATATGAACATACTGTTAGAACATTCTGAGCAATTTCTAGGCTGCCCAGAATTGCATGGTCATTGTCGGTCAACGGGGTTTGACCACCCATATCTGACAATATGTTCATGATATGACCTTGATTCAAGTTTCTGAGTAAAGATCTCATATCACACTACAATATCAAACACTTACAACACCAAATAAATAAACACACTGAGATCTAGAAGGTCCGACATTATTGTCGTAGACCACAAAATAAATTTTTCCAGATTTTGTAAAATGCTAAATTTGAGCTTATAGATGTTATGGATCTAACATCTATCAACCCAGGTCATCATTATACACTACTAACAACATAATTAACACACAAAAACTAACATCTAACATGGAATCAAAGATCAAATTTTAGGTCTAGGGTTTTATACCTTTCTTGCCAAATCTTGTCTCTGGCTTCTGATTTTGTTAAAGGTGATAGTGCGGCTTGGTTTGTGACTGATCTTAGCAAAGGATTTCGTGGTTTTGAGTTAAGAGAGTCTATTTGGGTGTTAGAGAACAAAATGGCTAATAATAGACACTTTTCTCTCTCTTAAACTATATAAACACTTAGATGCAATGTATTGTGCTGAGATATGAGGCTGATCTACTGGAAAATTTAGTCACATAGGGTTAGTAAGAGTTGGTAAACAACTAAAGTGTTGGCAATTTTCACAAGCAACCTAATAAAAATTCAAGAAGGGCAAAATGGTCAATATGCTTGTAATTTTAATCGCACAAAAGTAATCTTGACAAACCCTTACGGTTTGACCCTTAGGGTTTAACCCGAAGGTTTAATATATAGAATTTGTAGGATTTCCAATTAGGGTTTGTACAAAAATAAAATTTTAGTTTCTAAAATTTGTAATTAGGGTTTCCTTAATTAGATTAGGTTTTTAATTACATTATACATGAACATTAGGGTTTAATTATTTACTAATTTTAGTTAACCTTGCTAATTTAGCAGTTAGGGTTTACAATTAGTAATTAGGTTTTAAAATTACTAATTAGAGTTATAAAATATAGAAATTAGGGTTTCTAATTTCAAGATTAGGGTTTCTAACAATGATTAGGGTTTTTCTTAATTAATTAAATTTACATATTAGATTTAAGAATTTATTAATTATCGTTAAGTGTGCCAAACTAGCGAGTAGGGTTTACTTTTAACAATTAGGGTTTATAATTTCGAAGTTAGGGTTCCTAATTTAGAAATTAGGGTTTACTAACTTAGATTATAATTCTAACACTTATTATAATCACATTAACACAATTTTTGACCGATCTTTACTTCGGTTTGAGTTCAAATAACAGTATTGCTAGGTCTTCTATTGATATACCATAATTGACCGATCATTATCAATACGTACATATAGTACATATTTATAACACTGAAAAATCAAAATATAAATAATATTATATTATTATTCTCATTCCTTGATCAAAATCCAAAATTAGGGTTTGGATTCCATATCTGATTGATCTTGCATAAATAACATTATTAATTAAGTTAAAAATAATTAACTTAACTAATCTAAAATAAATTCATATAATAAAATAAAATAATTATTATAATAATTCTATAATCATTTCATATATTAAATAAATAATATATAATTATATTTTCATAGAAAATAATTAATAAAAACATTTCTACTATAAAATTAATTATTATAAGAATATAATTTATAATGATTAATAATTCTAACATAAAAATTATTTGTAATAATTCATGTAATAAATATATTTTTATTTATCACATAAATACATATACCCATTATCTTGGCACATATTCCCCATATTTATTTTAATAAAAAAATATATATATATATACGCAAAATTTCTGATTTATTTTTATAGAAAATCTTGGGTTATTACATTCACCCTCCCTTATAAAGATTTCGTCCCCGGAATCACCGTTTTTAAAACTTATACATACAAGGGTACATAGCATACACAATCATTGCAAGTAGATCTCGACCAACTTTGATCGAACTAATCTTTAACTATTCACTTGAAGCTTGTCTATCTGATTCAATGGAAAAATTTGATTTCTAAAAGAACTCAAATTCCTCATTCAAAATTCCTTTATAAAATAATTAAAAACACTTTATCTCGATGCAGTAATCTGACTGCTTCAACAAACAAACAGGCTCTTCGTCTTCTTTACGGATCTTTGTTATTTTTATAATTAATTATACTTATGAATTGCATTGGTATTGTAGGTTTCATTTCTAAGGTTGGAGAAGCTTCATATCTGTGTAAAATTTAACTGGAAACAGATAAGTTTAGGCGACTCTGCTTACCAATTAAGAAGCCTAAAAATATACGATACCGAATTATATCCGGTTTTTCCTCCCAGCCGGCTTGTAAGGTTACAAAATCTAGAGGAACTGTGGGTGGAAAGAATTTGGTCCAATGTGTTTATTTAATTGACCTTATGGGGATAAATGCTAATCTTTTTCATGACCATGGAATTCATCATCTTCTGTGTTTTTGAGGATTAAAGAGGCTCGATGTTGCAGTTTGTAACCTCACGACTCTTTTCACATGTTCTCTGGCTAAAACTAATCTCCAACAACTCGAATATTTGTTTGTACAATGGTGTCAGAAGATGGAAGAAATTGTGAGAGATGAGAATGAAGGGAATAAGAAAATGGTTGCAACCGGAACAAATGCACATGCCGATGAGATTTTAATTGTATTTCCTCGGCTGAAGAAAATTCTACTTTGGGAGTTACCAATGCTCAAAAGTTTTTGCGGCAGTGCGAGATATATATTTAATATGCCATCATTAGAAGAAGTTGAACTAGTAAAGTGTCCCCTGATGATAAATTTCACTTGCCGACAACTAACAACGCCTAAGTTCAGAATATTTTATGACATCACTTGGGAACATTACTTGGAACGGAAAGCTATAGAATGTACGGACCTAAACAAATACTCACAAACATTACTTGGACCAGTAGTAGGTATGTAACTAACATTCCTACAAGTCTTTAAAAAATGACCATGTCTATTTACATTTTGGGTTTTTGAAAAATGGGGCATCTATATGTGCATAACTATTCACCTTGTACTCTTATTCTACCCTGTGTATTGTTAGGTGGAGAAATTAATCATGCTCTTACATTTTATGACATTTTCTAGAGTTGGAAATGACAAATAATAGTGGTGGTAATCAAGACGGTACAGAAGATGATGCTGAAAATGAAGACAAGATGAATCGATGATAAATTAAAGACATGTATGATGAATACACTTCAAAAATGGCTTGGGACGTATTCCATGATATTTATCAAAGTAGGTTTACCCTCTCCCTTTCCTTTAAATAAATAATATTAAAAAAAACTGCCACTTATTAATTAATTATATTGATCGACTACCTTTCAAAAACCTAACGTAATGATTTTTTTAACGGTGCTTTAAAATCTGGACCTGACTAGTCATCGGATAGGTAAAAATCGGAATCGGTTCGTCTTTCGGTCCGGTTTGAACCAATAACACGGTTTTGGTCAAAATTTTAGTTGGCCCATTGACCAACAAATTCAACCCAGAAAACCAGCTTAATTGAATTCATTGACCTAGTTTTTAATTTTTTAATAAAAAATATTAATATTAAAATTAACAACTTTTATTAATATTGTAACTTATCTTTATTATGTTTTAGTTCATAAAAAATGAGATTTCAAAATTTTTATTAATTACTAATAATATATATTTTTATATATTAATGATGTCACTGGATCAATAACTGTTCAACCATTTGGTTGGACCGATTACCCATCCACCAGTACCTTTTAGGCTCGATAAACTATCCGATTATGAGAACGTGCGGGAGCTTTTAAATCTTTGAAATGTCTATTAGCATTCCTCCCAATAAATAAAAAATAAGACTGGTGGATTTAACATAAAATATACTCGCCCATTCCAAAATTCATTTCTAAAGGATAATTCATTCCAATAATTAATTTGTCTATGACGTTGGTTTTTAGTTTTAAAACAAACGAGAAAAAAATGATGAAAAATTTAAGTTTTATTATGTTTATTTCTCTTATTTTTGAGTTTTTCAAGGGACATTAAAGAAAAGAAATAAACTGAAGACTTGGTCACTTGTGCAAGCGACACGAGGACTCATAATTCTGGGAGATGTAAAGGAAATTATGAGGGCATTTCAAAGGAAGATTGAATTGGTTTTGAGCATTCACAACATATTCTCCAATAGACTCTCTATCCCCATATTTGAAGAATATATCAATAAATCAATATCCAACAGTTTCTTTATCCTTATATAATTCTCTATTTTAATCCTTATATATGATTTGACTCCTCAGGGTGAGGGAATCAAAAGAGCGTTCCCTATTTATGTAAAATGACATTTTACACCCTATTTATTGCAATTTTATGTTGGTTAAAGGATCTTTATCTCACTTAATTGCTGATTTGGGTATACATGCCTATCAAATTCACTCATTTTTATTTTTTAAATAGAGAATTTAGAGAAGAAAGAGAACTATAAAAGAATTAAAAATCAGTCAAATTTTGATTTTGATAATTTTTGTAAAAAATATTACTACTAATTATAAATTTTATTATTTTATAATTAAAATAATGTTGTTTTAGTTCTCATAAATACATAATGATCGTTGCACATTTTGATTTCTAGCAATATTTATTTTTAAATTAAAATAATTGCAATTTTTAAATTCAAACAACAATTACTTTTAAATAAAAAATAGTTACAACGTTCAAAACATGATTTGATTGTTGGAACTTTCAAATTTTAACTTTTAAATTTCAAAATTTAATATTTAAGGAATCAATATAAGGAACCTATTGGGTACATAGTGAAAAAATTGAATATCTATCCTATAGAATGACCCAATAGCATTACAGAGTAGGGATGGAGATAAGAAAACTGTTGTGAATGCTCATATATCCTCATCTAACTCTATTTGTTTATTGTCCATTCTTATCCATCAATATATAAAAGGGAAATTGTTAAAAGCTCCTACTAAAAAATGATTCAATTTTACACTAGCATGAAAAAAGTTGATGGAGACCATATTTAATACTCCCTTCGTCCCATGATAAAAGTCCTTATTACTATTTTGGGTAGTCCCATGTTAAATGTCTACTTTCTTTTAATAACCAAACTTTTACATATTTTTTCCTATTATACCCGTAACATTAAATATCTCATACTTTTCTTATTCTAATTCTCTCTCCGTAATTAATGACATTATTATGGGCAATTTTGTCATTTCATTCCTCTTCTTAATATGCGTGAAAAGTCCACCAAGACTTTTATCCTGGGACAGAGGGAGTATAAAACACCTACTAAAGATAATATTTTTTTAAATAAAGAAATTTTAACATACAAATAAAATCATTTATTAATGTAAATAGTTTTGACTATGAAAGCATATTAATATAATGAAGTTTTTATTTAAATGTGCTTGTTGTGGTATGAGTTGTTATTTGAGAATTATAACCAAGCAGTTAAATAGATAATAACGAAACTTTATTTAATCAGAATTATGCCGCCAAGAAGGAGACAACGTAACCAAGAGGCTGAGTCTCATAATGAAAATCAGGGGGGGTCCTAATAACCCTATGCAAGAGTTCGTTAATTTATTAACGGCAGCATTTAACCAAGTTGGGGGAGGGATTCCTGTAGCACCTAGGGTAACAAGAACAACTACCTTTAAGGAGTTTAAGAGTGTGGGTCCTCCGTAGTTTCGAGGAACGATGGACCCTTTAGAGGCCCAGACATGGGTGAAAGAGATCGAGAAGGCGTTTGTGATTACAAACGTAGGTGAGGCGCAAAAGACTTCTTTTGCGAATTACATGATGAAGGGGGAAGCCAACTACTGGTGGGAGGCACACCAGGGTGGGGCTAGAACAGAAGCAGTTACTTGGGAATAGTTTAAGAAGGTGTTCTTCAAAAACTACTTCCCTACTAGTATGCAAGGTAGGAAGGAAATTAAGTTCTTAGAACTTAAACAAGGGGATATGACAGTTCCCCAGTATGCCGCCAAATTCAATGAATTGGCGAGGTTTGCTCCACATCAGGTGGACACGGAAGAGAGGAAGGCGCATAGGTTTGAGTAGGGCTTAAAACCCTGTCTCTACAGTAGAATATCAGTTTTTCAAAGTGCTTCTTACAGGACCATTCTGGAAAAGGCGATAATAGCTGAAGGTGGTGGTGAAGCATTGTCTCAGTATCACAAAGAGCGGAAGAACAAGAGTAAGTTAGAGGGAGGTAGTAAGGCTGAAGTTGCCAGTGGAAGCGGCAACTTGCCTAAGAGGAAGAGCTTCAACCCTGGGAATACTGGGGTAAGCAGGGAGATTCTAAGCGGAGGACGGAGGCATACAAGACATGCGGGAAGACTCACATGGGAGTCTGTTTAAAGGGGAAATCAGTCTGCTACAACTCTGGGTAGGAGGGGTATTTGTCACCCAACTGTCCTAACCATAAGAAGAACCAAGGGTGTTTTGTCTGTGGGTCATTGGACCACATGGAAAGAAATTGCCCGAAGAAGGGTTTAAAGGTAAATAAGGGTTCTGGTAGTGGAAAATTAGCCATTACTGGACCAACACCATCAGTGGGTAGACCCTCAGCCCGTACATTTAATATGACTGTCCAAGATGAGGTTGCATCAACGGATGTGGTAGCAGGTATCATTCTAGTCAATGAAATAAATGCTTATGTGTTATTTGACTCGGGTGCTACTTGTTCTTTTATAGCATGCGGATTTGCTAAGCGATTAGGTTTAATCCCTGAAAAGTTAGCAATACCTTTAGACGTTAAGGTAGCAAATGAAGAAATAATCCCCATTGAACATATTCATAATGATTGTTACATAGATATTAGAGGTAATAGGTTATCGATAGATTTGGTACCGATAAGGTAGAAAGAATTTAATGTAATTCTTGGTACGGATTGGTTGATTAACCATAAGGCGATAATAGATTGTCATAGGAAAAGTGTGAACCTTCGCCTTTCTAAGAAAACCAAGGTAGTGTTCTTCGGTAGTAAATCACTGAGACGCTCTTGTTGTCTATCGATGACATAAGCTAGGAAGATGTTGAGAAAAGGGTGTGTAGGTTATCTATGCCATGTTATGGATACCCAAAGAGTGGAAATATCCTTGGACCAGATACCTATAGTGCAAGAGTTCACGGATGTATTTCCGGAGGAATTACCGGGTATTCCACCGGACAGGAGGTTGAGTTTGTAATTGATCATTATATTCGCACAAGATCAGCTTCAAGGGCACCATATCGGATGGCGCCAGTTGAGATGAAGGAGTTAATGGTTCAATTACATGAACTATTAGACAGGAAGTACATTCAACCGAGTGTGTCTCCTTGGGGAGCACCGGTATTGTTTGTAAAGAAAAAGGATGGGTCGTTAAGGCTTTGTATCGACTATCGAGAGTTGAACAAGTTAACGATTAAAAATAAATACCCGTTGCCCAGGATCAATGATCTATTTGATCAGTTGAAAGGGGCAAAGTATTTTTCTAAGATAGATTTACGCACGGGGTATCATCAGTTAAAAGTAAGGAAGGAGGACGTACCTAAGACGGCATTCAGAACTAGTTATGGTCATTACGAGTTTCTGGTGATGTTGTTTGGGTTGACTAATGCGACAGCCGCATTTATGGATATAATGAACAGAGTGTTCAAACAGTATTTGGACAAGTTTGTCGTAGTGTTCATTGATGATATTCTAGTCTATTCAAAGACGTCAGAAAATCATGTCGAACAATTAAGGATAGTGTTGGAAACACTAAGGAAGGAAAAGTTGTATGCGAAATTCATAAAGTGTGAATTTTGGATTGAGCGAGTGCAGTTTCTAGGACATGTTATTGATAAAGATGGCATTTTCGTGGATCCAACAAAAGTAAAAGCAGTTAATGAGTGGGAGCAACCAAAAATGCCAACCGAGGTTCGGAGTTTTCTGGGGTTAGCGGGATATTATAGAAGGTTCATTCCGGACTTTTCTAAAATAGCTACTCCGTTGACAAATTTGATAAGAAAGTCGGTGAAGTATGTGTGGACTGAAAAATGTGAGAACAGTTTTCAGGAACTAAAGAAGAGATTAAGTGAGGCACCTGTATTGTCCTTACCCGATGATACAAGGAACTTTGTAGTGTATAGCGATGCTTCACATAAAGGACCTGGGTTGCGTGCTCATGCAAAGATGGCTAGGTCATCATTGCAGATGCGGCCATGTCAATTGCAAGGATTATGAGAAGGCCTATCCTACTCATGATCCGGAATTGGTAATGTAGTTTTTGCCTTGAAGATATGGATGCATTATTTATATGGTGAAAAGTGTGAGATATACACGGACCACAAAAGTCTGAAATATATCTTCACACAGAAGGAGTTGAACATGAGACAGAGAAGGTGGTTAGAGTTAATAAAAGATTATGACTGTGATATTTTATATCATCCGGGGAAAGAAAATGTAGTAGCCAATGCGCTAAATAGGAAGGGTAGAGAGAATTTGTCAATGTTAACAACTCAGCATGAGTTGATAACAGCGATGGCAAGAATGGAGTTAGAAGTTAAGTTACCGGAGGAAGCGGTGGAAATGTTATTTTCTATGGAAACCCAACCGACCATAGTGGAACGGGTTAGGGGAGTACAATTGAGCAACGAGGAATACAAGCAGATGAAGAAAAGGATAGAAGATGAAGAAAAGACTAGGTATAACCTCGATAAAGAGGGATTACTTCATTTTGAAAGAAGAATTTGGGTTCCCAATGATCCCGAATTAAAGGAAGAGATAATGATGGAGGCTCATAGTTCGAGGTACTCGATACATCCCGGTAGTAAGAAGATGTATCAAGACCTTCGTCAGAACTTTTGGTGGCCGAACATGAAAAGGAAAATAGCAAAATATGTTAGTAGGTGCTTAACTTGTCAAAAAGTTAAGGCTGAACACCAACGACTGAGCGAGTTGTTGCAACCGTTAGAAATTCCAGAGTGGAAATGGGAGCACATCACAATGGATTTTGTGGTGGGACTTCCAACAACAAGGAAAGGATACGATGCTATTTGGGTGATAGTGGATCAATTGACGAAATCGGCTCATTTTCTACCAATGGGAGTTAGGTATAACCTAGAACAGTTAGCTAAGCTGTATGTTAATGAAATTATTTCTAGACATGGAGTACCTGTTTCGATTGTGTCAGATCGTGATCCACGATTCACATCGAACTTTTGGAGGAGTTTGCAAGAGCAAATGGGAACGCGGTTAAGATTGAGTACGGTGTATCATCCTCAAACGGATGGTCAGAGTGAACAGATAATTCAAACGCTAGAAGATATGTTAAGATCTTACGTTATGGATTTCAAAGGTAGTTGGGACGAATATCTACCGTTGGTGGAATTTTTGTACAATAATAGTTTTCACGCTAGTATAGGCATGCCACCCACGAAGCGCCAGTATGGAAGGAAGTGCCAAACTTCATTGTGTTGGGATGAGGTGGGTGAACGTCGGATGTTGGGACCTGAGATGGTACAACAAACGGCGGACATGGTGAAGATAATACGTGCTCGATTGGTAGCGGCCCAAGATAGGCAGAAGAAGTATGCAGATCCTCACAGAGAAAAGAGAGAATTTGATGTAGGATCTTTTGTCTTTCTAAAAGTATCGCCTTGGAAGGGGAAGATACGTTTTGGAAAGAAAGGGAAGTTAAGTCCAAGGTTTGTAGGACCTTTTGAGATTTTAAGAAGGGTAGGAGAGGTAGCTTATGAAGTAGCCTTACCTCCGTAAATGGAACGCATTCATAATGTGTTTTATGATTCGTGTCAAGGCCCTTATAAACCGGACTATAAAAACGTAATAGAGTATGAATCTATCCAGATAGAGAAAGATTTATCATATGAGGAACTTCCAATTCAAATTATTGATAGGAAAGAACAAGTATTAAGAAATAAGGTCAAACCTTCAGTGAAGGTGTTGTGGAGAAACCACAATGCTGAGGAAGCAACGTGAGAACTCGAGAGTAAAATGAAGGAAGATTTTCCTCATTTGTTTATGTAATTATAAGCTAGATTCTGGGGACAGAATCCTTATAAGGGGGAGAAAATGTAACGCTCGAGAAAATCAGATTTTTATGATAATTAAATTTTTATTTGATTATATGAATTAAATGAATTTAATTGATTTATTTTGTGAGTAAGCTATGTGAAGGTCGGTCTATGACCTAGAATGTGCTTATATGGTTAGTAATATGCCTATGTGCTAGAATTAATTGTTTAGAATTTTCAAGACGAAAATAAATGTTTTTCCGAGAAATTCTCGTAAAAACACTAAAGACCCCAACTTATTATAAATAAAATTAAATTTTTCTCTATTTATTATTTTGAAATAGTAAGGGTTGATTTGATTAATGTGGTTAGTTATGGGTAAAATGCTAAATATTTCAAATATGCAAGTGGTTATAAAATATTCATTTTATCTGAGAATATTCGCTTGGTCGTGGAATATTCTTACCCGTTGGGATATTTCGTACGATTTACGCAGCAGCCTTTGTGTGGGCCCCATAACTAAAAAGTTTATGGATGAAGAAAACGACAAGTATAAGTTGTTTATAAATAATGCATGTAGTTGTTACCGTTAATATCGTTGAATACCCGATGGTTAAAAACACAAGAAGATACAGATCCAGATTGCACCAATTATTGATTCTTACGTAGAAGGCATTACTCAATAATTGTTACAAGAGTTATCGCTCAAATATTTTATTTTATCGATTCAATAATTGCTACGTTGATATTTTATATTATTGTTGTTTCAATAATTGTCACTACACAAAGATTTTCATTATCGATCAATAATTCATATTATTTGAATAATATTATTAGATAACATTATTGGCAATGTCTAGAAAGTTCTATCTAAGGAGAGGTTTGGTCACCTAATCGCGCCCAAGAAAGAGAAATCCTTATCGAAAGCCCCCTCTTCCCTCGAAACCGCCTCGTCACAAGATTGTGATTTCGTAATATTATTTGTGAATGAATAATTAATTATTGATTTATATGATAAGGAAAATATTCATTTTATGTGGATATAGATGGAGAAAATTTTTAATGTGACAATTGTTGAAAAATTGTTATTTTATCTTTTCTCGATAAATAATTTATTTAAATATATTATTATATTTTAATAATATAATAATGGTGATATTTTTACAATGAATGTGGGATATATGATATATATGAGGAGGAGGAGTATTTTTTTGTTACAATTAATGTTTAAAACATGTTAAACATGTTCTGTGGACCCCATTTTTCGATCAAATTGGTTTATATACCGTAAAATCGCTCTGCTTGTGGATTTTTGGCCAACTTTCGCTTGGAATTTGGAAAAACTTAAACTTACAAAGTTGTAGAGAATGGAATTTCCTATGGAAAGGACATAAGGTTTGAATTTTTCCGATAAAAGGGCTATTTATTATGAATTATTGAAGTTCAAGTTTCAAATAATTGATTTTTGAAAGTTTTAATTATTTTTTTTAAAAAAACGTTTTTTTTTTTTTTTTGTCATTACATGATGTGGTGAAATTCAAATGGTCATTCAAAGTGGGCTAAGGAAAATTTTATAAATATATTAATATTTTATTAAATTTTTTCGCTTTGGTGTTCTAAGCATTTTCCTATAAATAGGTGCTTAGGTTAGAATTGAAAATCACACCGTAAACTCAAGTTTTCTCTTTTCTCTCTATATTATCGAGTTTATTCTTGTGAGTATTTTGATACTTTTGAGTGTTGCTATACTTGCAAGTTCCTTCAAAGACTATATCCAAAGATTCCAAATGTAAGTATCGCTTTTTCAAGGTAAGTGGATATTATTTTTAAAAAAATGATATTATTTCTTCTAATATCATTATGCCGAATATTCGTAAGATTTTTCTTGTGAAATTTTGTCTTTTAGTGTTTGGGTTACTATTCACGATAATTAAGACTATTCACGATATATGCACTATTCATTTAATATTCAAGACTATTCACAAAAAAATTAAATTTTTTTTTTTTTTGTCCAAAAAATATCTATTATGGATACTAGCTTTGATCAGTATCCATGTTTTGATCATTCTTGAATTTTACTTCACTATGATTATTTATGAAGTATTTTTGAACTCTGATTGTTTAAAGTATTAATCCTTAATATTTGTTCTTTTGTTTCATCGGATTCGCTTTCTTTAAAATATTTTTCATCATCCTCACCCTAAATGATGATATTATCGAATATCTTTGGCCTCAGAGAGTAAAAAGATGGTTGATTTTTTATGAATATCTTTGGCCCAGAGCAAAAAAGATGTATGTGTGTTGAGATAACATGACCGATCGATGAATATCTTTCGGCCTCAGAAGTAAAAGATGAATATTTGATTCAAGATGAATATCGATTGATGTTTTGTGGATAAAATATTGATGATGGACTTTTAAATTCATAGATTATAGTAGATTTCATTCTCTACGTAACTCTTCTATGAATTATTATTTTCACATGTAATATTGATCCAAACTTGTTGTCTATTGTATTTTATCGATTTTTCCTCGTTGAAGACTAACGATAATTTGTTCTATATTATCTTAGTCATAATATTCTTTATCGGGCTAGTTGAGCTCACCCTTTTCCTTTTTGTTCCATTTTTCTTCTCAGAGGCTAGAATGTAATGTAGTTCTAGCCTGGGTGTGGAATGATGGTTCTAGAAAGTTGTTTTAGTAGTCCTCACCATTTTTGTAAAATAATGTACCAATAATTGTAATGAGGACTTATTTGGGTGTGAATATTGTCTAGATGACAATATTTGTATTTAAACTCACAGCTTTTTTATGTTGTATTAATAAAGTTGTAGTTGTTTTCAGATTCATGTTATCGACGACTCAAAATGGGTGATGTATACCTATTTTGGGGGCGCCACAGCTTGGTATCGTAGCTTAGGATATGATCTCCATGAGATCGGGAATAGAATCAGAGGGAGAGACGAGTAAATCCTTCGCTAAAGTGTGTCCTACCTAAGCTTATTTGTTAGTTGGTGGTCAAGATATGTGGATATTATGTGATATGTTGATTTTTTAATTAACCCTTGTTTTATGGCAAGATTTGAGAATGTCGATCGAGAATGTTAACAAAGGAGTAAATGAGACCGTGGAGACACCTTTTTACTCACCAACGAGGAGAACGTGCAACAGTCGGCAATGTTCCTCCCGTGAACAACACCACCGAAAGTAAGATGATGAACGACGGATGTTTAGAAGCTTTTTGCAGCTCATGCAAAATCGCATTTAGGAGACTCGTGCACAAAATATGTGGAAATGATAATAACGCACGGCTTGTCACAAACCAAGCAGCTTCAAAGAGTTGGGACCACCGTAACTCGGGGAAAGCCGGATCCGATTAAGGCGTAAAACGGGTCAAACAAATCACCAAGATATTCGATGTCTGGGATGCACGGAGGAATGTAAGGTTCCATTCGCCACCTTTATGTTCCAGAATGAGGCAGACATCGGTGGGAATCTGAAGTTGCACTCCATCCACCGCACTCAAAGATGTCTTGGGAGACATTTCAGAAACTTTTCAATGACAAGTACTTTTCCGAAAGTATTCATCATATGAAGGAAGTGGAGTTTATTAGATCGAACAAAATAATATGATTTGTCCCAAAGACGAGGCAAAGTTTGCAGAGTTATCCGTGTTTGCACCTCATTTGGTGGAGAATGAGGAACGATGACGCGGATGTTTCGAGAGGTTTGAAACCCAAGATACGCCAAGATCTCATTTCTCATAAATTTTTCTCTATTCAGAGATGTTGTCAATGTGGCTCAATTATTAGAGCGAGATAACGAAAGTACGCTCAACCGAGGGACCATAAACCAGATCATATCGGTGACAAGCATAGCCATCGTAACAACGATAACCAAATGAGAAAGAAAAAGAATATGGACAAAGGCGCAGAACCACTCCGGTGGTAATCATGGCCATGAGAATAGAAGAAGCGAAGCCTGGGAGGAGATTTTAAAAGAGGAGATTCAACAATGACCATGTGTGAAGACGCCAACACCAAAGAAGAATCGGTTCTGGTGGAGGAGAACGACCACCGGTCAGATGCTATAAATGTGGAAAAGAGGGACATATCACCCCAAACCGCCCACAACAGCTTCAAGGTATGTTATAATTGTGGAAAGGAAGGACATATCGCCGAGATTGTACAAGAGAATAAACCAAGTCCAAATGGGATGGTGACTCAAAAGGTCGTCCCCGTAAAAGTCAAAGTCAATCTGCCTCGAAGAGCGCTTTGTCGTGGATCGGTCAAAATGCGAGGAACCCAAACGAGGTGATCACGGTAAGCTAATCATAAATTTTTGTAAGTTTATACCTTACTTGATACCGGCATACCCATTCATTTATCTCTCCCGCTTGTGCTCAACGCTTAAACTTAACTCCCGAGAAATTAGACTTTGATTTATCTCGTGGAGACTCCGCTAGAGAAACTTTCATCACATCCATCGCTTATAAATCTTGTTTGATCCAAGTTGGCACCATCACATTACCCGCTGACCTTATCTCTTTAAAGATACTTGCTTTTGATGTGATTTTAGGATTGATGGTTAACTACTCATCATGCCAAAATTGATTATTTTCGTAAGGTTGTTAGTTTTCATATTCCTAACCAACCCGTTGTATTTAATTCAAGCAACTAAACCATTAAAATCAATCATCATCATATCTAGTCATAAAGCTATTCGCTTATTGAAAA
The DNA here is from genome assembly GCA_020205605.1 of Panax ginseng. Classification (NCBI taxonomy): domain Eukaryota; kingdom Viridiplantae; phylum Streptophyta; class Magnoliopsida; order Apiales; family Araliaceae; genus Panax; species Panax ginseng. The sequence goes on from JAINUU010000060.1 coordinate 314,204, forward strand.
ACTGGATGTCAAGCTTTCTTAGCCCATGTTATGGATTTGAATAAAGACACGCCGATTTGAATAAATATTCCCGTTGTTAGTAAATTTCCGACGTTTTTTCAAGAACTTCCCTGGCCTACCCCGTAACGTGAAGTTGAATTTTTATTGATCTTGAACCCGCACAAAGCCCATTTCTAAAACCCCATATCGAATGGCTCCTATTGAACTTCAGAGTTAAAGGTCCAACTACGTGGAGTTGTTGGACATCGGTTTCATTCGGCCCTAAGACATCTCCTGGGGTGCTGCCCCTATTTTATTCAGTAAAGAAGAAAGACGGAGTATGCGATTTTGTATCGACTATCGAGAATCGAACCATGTCACCATCAAGAATAGGTATCCGCTACCTCGTATTGATGACCCGTTTGACCAGCTTGCAAGGAGCACAATTTTTTCAAAGATCGATCTTCGCTCGATATCATCACCAAGATTAGAATCGAGGATATTCCAAAGACCGCCTTCGTAACTCGAGACGGCATTATGAATTTTTAGTCATGTCTTTTGATCGACTAATGCTCCCCGCGCTTTTCATGGATATGATGAACCGAGTATTCAAGGATATTTGATCTGGCCGTTGTTGTTGTTTTATTGATGACATTCTCATATATTCCAAAAGTCGTGAAGATCATGAGCACCATTTGAAGTCGGTACTCCAAAGGCTTTCGTGAAAACAAGCTATATGCCAAGTGAAGAAATGAGTTCGCTCGAGGAAGTAGCATTCCTTGGGCACGTGGTGTCAAAACATGGGAGTATCCGCTGACCCGGCCAAGATTGAGGCAATACAAAGTTGGGAGCAAACCAAGTCCAGAATCAAACGTACGTTTTTTTGGGCTTACCGGTTATTATCTGAGATTCGTGGAAGGATTTTCTAATCGCTACTCCGTTAACTCTCAACCGACTTTAAAGATACAAAATTCAGATGGAGCGAGGAATGCGAGAAGAGTTTCCAAGAGCTCAAGAGAGACTCATTTCTAAGACTGCTCGACAATACCATCATCGGTTCGGATGGATTTGTTATCTACAAACGATGCTTCGTGCAAAGGGTTAGGATGTGTTCTCATGCAACACGGGAAAGTCATAGCCTATGCCTCGCGATAACTTAAAGAATATGAGAGGAATTATCCTACTCATGATCTAGAGTCAGCAGCAATAATTTTTTCGCTTAAAGATCCGGAGGCACTATCTATATGGAGAGAAAGTGGAGATATATTCGCACCATAAAAGCCTCAAATATTTCTTCACCCAAAAGGAACTCAACACGCGATAAACGACGCTGGCTCGAGTCGTAAAAAAAGATTATGACCACACCATTCAATACCATCCTCGAAAAGTAAACGGTAGCCGACGCGCCGAAAGTAGAAGATCATATGCGTGAACGAAAGCGATGATGTCAAGTATACGACAGTAACCAACTTTAATCGATGAAGTTAAAGTTGCTCAAGCCACGTAATCTTGAAATCGATGCGCGTATGAAGAAAGAAAGTACAAGAGGTGCTATTCCGTAAGCAAGAATCGATGAAGAAGGAATACTTGAGTCCACCTGCACTTTGTGTTCCTAACGATTCTCGATTTAAAGAACAAGATCATGATGAGGCACACAATACACCATTTGCAATCCATCTCGAAGTACCAAATGTATCGTGATCTTCTACATACATTTTGGTGGAACAATATGAAGAGAGAGATCGCAAAGTTTATCTCGAGGTGTTTAACTTGTCAACGTAAAGGCGAGCATCAAGTGCCTAAGGGTCCATTGCAACCACTTGAGATTCCAAATGGAAGTGGGAACACATTACCATGGATTTTGTTACGGGTCTTCCCACGGCTTCTCAAGGCATAAATGCTATTTGGGTTATTGTTGATAGATTAACCAAGTTCCGCTTCATTTCTTGCCGACACGGAGACTTATTCCTCGAACGCCTTGCTCATATGTATGTAAATGAGATTGTGAGATTGCATGGCATGCCAAGATCCATAGTTTTGGATCGTGACCCAAGATTCACTTTCACGATTTTGGGTTAGCTTGCAAAAAGCTATGGGCACGGATTTATTTATCTGGCTTTTCAAGATACCATCCTCAAACGGACGGACAATCGAGAGGACTATTCAAACTCTTGAAGATCTATTAAGACTGTGGTCCTAGATTTCAAAGGAGTTGGGATAAGTATTTACCATTGGTGGAATTCTCCTACAACAACAGCTTATCGTGCAAGTATAGTGTGGCTCCATTCAAGCATCAGATGGACGAAAGTGTCGCTTCCAATATGTTGGGATGAGGTGGGTGAAGCAACATTGTTGGGACCCGAGTTGGTACGTATGACTCACTTAAAAGATCCAAATGATTCGACAACGATACAAATGGCTCAAGATCGACATAAAAAAGAGTTATGGATCTTCATCGAAAGGACGTGGAATTTAGTATCGGGGATCATGTATTGTTGCGTGTTGCCCCATGGAAGGGAGTTACAAGATTCGGGAAGAGAGGAAAGCTCAATCCACGCATTTATCGGGTCCATTTCAGATTCTCGACCGAGTAGGAAATGTAGCCTATAGACTCAATGCTACCTCCAAGTATGTCTCGTGTTCATAATGTTTTTCATATATCCGTGCTTCAGAATATGTGAAAGACCCCAACCACGTTATCGAAGTTAGAACCTGATGAGATAGCCAAGACTTAACGACGAAGAGAGGTACCGCCAAGATCTTGGATAGAAGGAGCATGTCTTACGACAAAGGTCATCATACCACAAGTTAAAGTTTTGTGGAGAAACCATGCTATCGAGGAAATGACCGGGAGTTTGAAACTAAATGAAAGCGAGGTATCCTCACCTTTTCAAACACTGTGTACGACGCCAATTTCGAGGACTTAAATTTCATAAGTGAGGGAGGTCAGAAGACCCCAACTTATTATAAATAAAATTAAATTTCCTCTATTTATTATTTTGAAATAGTAAGGGTTGATTTGATTAATGTGGTTAGTTATGGGTAAAATGCGCAAATATTTCAAATATGCAAGTGGTTATAAAATATTCATTTTTATCAGAGAATATTCGTTTGGTCGTGGAATATTCTTACCGCTTCGGAATATATCGTGACGACGCACAAGCAATTTTGTGTGGGCCCCATAACTAAAAAAGCGATATGGATGAAGAAAACGACAAGTATAAGTTGTTTATAAATAACTAACAGAAGTTGTTACCGTTAATATCGTTGAATACCCGTGGTTAAAACACAAGAAGATACCAGATTGCACCAATTATCGATTCTTACGTAGAAGGCATTACTCAATAATTGTTACAAAGAAGTTATCGCTCAATATTTTATTTTATCGATTCAATAATTGCTACATTGATATTTTATATTATTGTTGTTTCAATAATTGTCACTACACAAAGATTTTCATTATCGATCAATAATTCATATTATTTGAATAATATTATTAGATAACATTATTGGCAATGTCTAGAAAGTTCTCATTTCAAGGAGAGGTTTGGTCACCTAATGCGCCGCCAAGAAAGAGAGAAATCCTTATCGAAAGCCCCCTTTTCCTGGGAACCGTACCGTCACAAGATTGTGATTTCGTAATATTATTTGTGAATAATTAATTATTGATTTATATGATAAGAAAAATATTCATTTTATGTGGATATAGATGGAGAAAATTTTAATGTGACAATTGTTGAAAAATTGTTATTTTATCTTTTTCGATAAATAATTATTTAAATATATTATTATATTTTAATAATATAATAATGGTGATATTTTTACAATGAATGTGGATATATGAATATATATGAGGAGGAGGAGTATTTTTGTTACAATTAATGTTTAAAACATGTTAAACATGTTTTGTGGACCCCATTTCTCGATCGAAATTTGATTATAACCGTGTAAAATCGTCTGCTTGTGGATTTTTGGCCATTTTCGCTTTGAATTTGGAAAAACTTAAACTTACAAAGTTGTAGAGAATGGAATTTTCTATGAAAGGACATGTGGTTTGAATTTTTCCGATAAAAGGGCTATTTATTATGAATTATTGAAGTTCAAGTTCAAATAATTGATTTTTGAAAGTTTTAATTATTTTTTTTTAAAAAACGTTTTTTTTTTTTTTTTCATTATACGTTATGATAAATTGAATTCAAAATAGATTTCAAAAGGCTAAGGAAATTTTTTATAAATATATTAATATTTTATTAAATTTTTCGCTTTGGTGTTCTAAGCATTTTCCTATAAATAGGTGCTTAGGTTAGAATTGAAAATCACACCGTAAACTCAAGTTTTCTCTCTTTTCTCTATATTATCGAGTTTATTCTTGTGAGTATTTTGATACTTTGAGTGTTGCTATACTATGCAAGTTCCTTCAAAGACTATATCCCAGATTCAATTTGTAAGTACGCCTTTTCAAGGTAAGTGGATATTATTTTTTTTAAAATGATATTATTTCTTCTAATATCATTATGCCGAATATTGGTAAGATTTTTCTTGTGAAATTTTTTGTTTTTAGTGTGGGGTTACTATTCACGATAATACATACACTATTCACGATATATACTACACTATTCAATATCACTTACACTATTCACGTAAAAATTAAATTTTTTTTTTTTGTCCAAAATATCTATTATGGATACTAGCTTTGATCAGTATCCATGTTTTGATCATTCTTGAATTTTACTTCACTATGATTATTTATGAAGTATTTTTGAAACTCTGATTGTTTAAAGTACTAATCCTTAATATTTGTTCTTTTGTTTCACCGGATTCGCTTTTCTTTAAAATATTTTTCATCATCCTCACCCTAAATGATGATATTATCGAATATCTTTGGCCTCAGAGTAAAAAGATGGTTGATTTTTTATGAATATCTTTGGCCCAGTAGTGCAAAGATGTACATGTGTGTTGAGATGAATACGACCGATCGATGAATATCTTTGGCTCAGAAAAGTAAAAAGATGAATATTTGATTCAAGATGAATATCGATTGATGTTACAGGATAAAATATTGATGATGGACTTTTAAATTCATAGATTATAGTAGATTTCATTTCTACGTAACTCTTCTATGAATTATTATTTTTCACGCGTAATATTGATCCAAACTTGTTTGTCTATTGTATTTTATCGATTTTTTTCCTCGTTGAAGACTAACGATAATTTGTTCTATATTATCTTAGTCATAATATTCTTTATCGGGCTAGTTGAGCTCACCTTTTTCTTTTTGTTCCATTTTTCTTCTCAGAGGCGTGAATGAATGTAATTTTTGTAAAATAAGTTCTACTGGGGTGGAATGATGGTTCTAGAAAGTTGTTTTAGTAGTCCTCACCATTTTTGTAAAATAATGTACCAATAATTGTAATGAGGACTTATTTGGGTGTGAATATTGTCTAGATGACAATATTTGTATTTAAACTCACAGCTTTTATGTTGTATTAATAAAGTTGTAGTTGTTTCAGCATTCATGTTATCGACGACTCAAAATGGGTGATGTATACCTATGCATCTTGCTTGGTTAAGATGTAAATATGAAGTCCATGGAGTATTCCATGTGATTTGGCTTAGAGAACGTTAATAACAAAGTTATGGCGAATTTCACGGAAATAGACGTTAAACGTCGAAAACGTTGAAATTCCGGATTGGTAGTCAAAAGTTGCCATGAGACTTGAAAATGCTGTTTTTCAATGTCAACACGTGAGTTATGGTATTTAAGAGTCGTGGACTCAAGAATCGTTGGATTCTGACTTAAAACGAAGAAAACGAGTATTGAACGCTCATTAACATTTACGAACGCTTAGAAAATGAACTCAATAGTGAATTTTGAGTTAATGATTCAAAGTGTCGAATTCTTATATGAACGCATAGAGTATGTCATTTATGACGTGTAAGCTTTTGAACGGACCAAATCGGACTTATAACGAAGAAGTTATGAATCCGGGAAACTCACCAAAAATTTTATCTGTTGAATTTTTTTGTAAGTTGATAGGATCTAGAGAAGCGCATGCCAGACAAGATTTTTAAAGTTCCATATGCAAAGACCGACTACAAGTTGTTAGTGGCTATTGGAAAGTGGCACCGCAAAGCACCATCAGTATAAAGGAGTCTCAAATGCAGCATGAGCCGAGACCGGACTGGTATCGCTTAACGGCTAGCCAGAGCGCCAGATCTTGTACTAAGATGTCACGCATATGCAAATGTGTGGTAATTGTTGAATGACTTAGGTTTGAACTGTAATTGTTCAGAGACCTAGAAGAGTGAAGTTTATGCACTTCATAAGTGTACTAAAACTATTCCTATACTACCTATACTAAGGTATATGGTATTGAAACTTAAGAATTAAATGTATGTTAGTAAGTTATGAATGAAGAACACAAAGTATTATCAATGAACCCTAGTCGGGAAATAACGTTGGTACTTTGCCAATGATGATAGATTCCGGTTAATAACGTAAGTTGGTTAATAAGCCGGGACGAAGGGTAATAAATCGAGTTGACTTTATTGATGATATTAAGTTAGCAAAGACATAGAAGAGAAAGAAGTTGGTAGGAAGAATGTAAATAATTGTTTGATAGCTAATTGCAGTGTGCTATGTGAATATATCATATAGATTCGTAGAAAGGTCGTGGTCACCGATTAAGTTATTTGAACGTATTTGAAAGGAAAGTTTTCTTAACGCTTGTCTAACTTTTAAGTTAGTCAAGTTTTATGTGATTCATTGTACTGAATTGCACGACTGATTTTAAAGAAAGGGTCAATGCCAGATTTAACTCGGCTAGACTACTCGTAAGATATAGATTGATTAATATTCATATCTTTCTATAGAGAAATTTTAACGCTATCCTATGCCAAGTAATTGGTATGGATGTGAAGGTAAGGTTTGTCTATGAACAAATAAAAGTATTTTCATCGTTTATTCGATGGGCACGCGAGTTTGCTAAATGTTAAACGTAAATATGTTTAACGAATGAGTGTTGATCAACATAGAGTACTATAGGTTGATCACCTAGAAGTGCTCGTAAGTAATGCGGATGTACAACCTTAGTGTTGTAATATCCTTTTTGAGTATAAAAACAGAAAGCTACTTTTCATGGTCTATTGACCGGTTCAGAATTCCTAATCTACTCTATACTTTGGGAATTGATGATATGAAATGTTAAAGTATTATTGTTTCATAATACTTCATAACTATTTGTTCAGTTATGTATGAATTATTATATAATTCACGAATGTGGTATTATTGTTATCCTTTGATAAACTTGTTGAGCTTGTTATGCTCACTTCTTGCGTGAATTATATGATTACAGTTAAGGATGAACGTACTAAGAATGCTAAGAGAGATAAGGGCAAAGCTAAGATGGATACTTAACCATCGTGTAATTGATTAGTATGTTTGTATGTATTATACATTACAAACAACGAACAATGTAATCGGTTTATGAACCTGGGAATGGATTTGCTTTTCTTTACAGTATTAGCAGTTATTTTATCAAGTACATGCTAACACTTCTGTATGATCAAACAGTTGCATATATTAAGTGAAAGCATACTTTGTTTCAGGACTCTAAATTTAGATGTGTCTGTACTTGCTGATGAGGTGCCTTCTCTCCACAAGGGCTATAACTTTGATGCAAAGTTGGACTCAGACTTGATGGACATACAAGAAGACATTGAGACACCTCAGAAGATTAAGGAATGGGTCGTAGACAAACCTAAACCCAACCTTGACCAAACCACTTCTTTCAATCTTAGAACCTTAGAAAACCCTAAGCTAATCTGAATTGGTTCAGACCTTACCCCAAACCAGCAGAATGACATGGTTGCACTATTAACCCAATTCCAGGATGTGTTTGCATGGTCTCATGAAGACATGGTGGGTTTGTCCACTGACATTGTTCTTCATCGCCTTCCCATTAAAGAAGGATTCAATCTAGTTAGACAAAAGCTCAAGCGATTGAAACCTGAGTGGAGTTTAAAGGTTAAAGAAGAAATTGGGAAACAATTTCAAGCTAACATTATCATGGTGTCTACATATTCGGAGTGGATATCTAACATTGTTCCCGTGCCTAAACCTGGAGGAAAGGTGCGAGTTTACGTGGATTACCGGGATTTGAACAAAGCTTGCCTTAAAGATAGCTTTCCCGTGCCCTTTATCCACATTCTCATTGACAATACTGCTCAATACGGCATGTACTCCTTTGCGGATTGCTTTGCAGGATACCATCGATTATGGTCACCGAGGAAGATCATGAGAAAAACCGCTTTCATCACGCCTTGGGGACTTTTTTTTTACACAGACGGTTGTCATTCGGCCTCATCAATGCCGGGGCAACCTACCAGCGAGCTATGATGGCTCTTTTCCATGATTTAATGCATAAAGAGATAGAGATCTACGTGGATGACATCATTGTCAAATCCCGAAAGGAGGAAGACCACTTAGATCATCTTAGAAAGCTCTTCAACAGGTTACGTAAGTACAACTTGAAGTTGAATCCAGCCAAGTGCGCCTTTGGCGTCAAGTCAGGCAAGTTGCTAGGTTTCCTAGTCAGCCAGAAAGGGATTGAACTGGATCCTACCAAAATCCAGGCCATCAAGGAAATGCCCATTCCTCAAATAGAGAAGGAAATACGGGGATTTTTGGGAAGAATTAACTTCATTAGTAGGTTTATCTCTCAACTCACAAAAGAACTCGTGAGCCCATCTTCAAGTCAAGTTAAGGAAGAACTCCTTCATAAAATGGAGCGATGAGTGTCGTAAAGCCTTCCTTACCATTAAAGAGCAAATTTGGTTAAAGCTCCCTGCTTTGGTACCTACCAGGATGATGTTCCCCTGCTCATGTACTCGTCCATAAATGACAATGCTATGGGGTGTATCTTTGAGGGCAAAAAAGACGATAGAGGCCAAGAACGAGCTATCTATTACCTCAAAGCAAAAGATTTAGTAGCAGTGAACACAAGTACACTCTGATTGAGAAGACTTGTTGTGCTTTAGCATGGGCTTCCATGAGGTTACAGCATTACCTCCATGGCCACACAACCCATCTCATATCCCGCGTAGATCCTCTCAAGTATGTGTTCAGCAAGCCCATACTGAATTGTCAACTGTCCAGATGGCAGTTGATCCTACAGCAATTCGACATCGTCTACGTGACACAAAAGTCTGTCAAAGGTCAAGGAATTGCAGATCAACTGGCCGCCGCACCTGCAGGGGATTATAAACCCTTAGAAACATACTTCCCCGATGAAGGGGTAATGACAGTTCAACAACAACATCAGTACGATACATGTCATACGTGGAAAATGTATTTTGATGGAGTCATAATACGTAAGGCTCTGAGTTTGGAGCAGTTCTAATATCCGATACGGGGAGGCGATATCCGTCGCCATCAAATTGCAGTTTATCAAAGACCAAACACAAATTTGGTATGAAGGCTTTCTCATGGGGCTAAAACTTGCCCGTTCAATGGGCATCAGGCGGTTAACTATCTTTGGGGATTCAGATTTGTTAATCAGACAATCCATAGGAATCTATCAAACCAAAGAATTACATTTGCTGCCTTACCATCGGCAAGTTCTACAGATGGCTTTGGAGTTTGAAGAAATCTTCTTCCTACACGTTCCTCGTAATAGGAATCATTTTACGGATGTACTAGCTACGTTGGCCTCCTTGATTCACATACCTGACAAGGAAAACATGCCAAGCATCACATTTGCACTACAAAAGGCCCCAGTTTATGGGAACTATGTTGGAGAAGTATCGGATGAGCTATCTCCCATCCACAACCCTTGATATCAACACATCAAGGAGTATCTACAAGATGGATCTACACCCGCCGAGGCGAGCCTAACTGAGAAGAGGCGGATTCATCGACTTGCTATGAAATTCTACCTGAGTGGAGATGCACTCTATAAAAGAGATGCAGGATTAGGTCTCCTCAGATGTCTAGATAAAGATCAAGCTCAGAGGCTCATGGATGAGATCCATGGTGGAGTATGTGGCCCTCACATGAGCGGACCCTTACTTGTCAAGAAGATCCTCAGAACAGGGCATTATTAGCTTACACTCAAAGCTGACTGTGATGATCACGTCAAGAGATGCTATCAATGCCAAATTCGTGGGAATGTTATCCACGCCCCTCCGAGGGAACTCCACAATATGAGTTCGCCATGGCCCTTCTCAATGTAGGGAATGGATGTGATCGAGCCCATCGAGCCCAAAGCCAGTAATGGACATCGATTCATATTCACCATGATCGACTACTTCACCAAATGGGTAGAAGCAGCCTCCTTCCCCAGGGTTACTAAATTAGTCATTATTGCTTTCATCAGAAATAATGTCGTCTGTCGATATGGACAACCAGAGGTCATTGTGTCAGACAATGCTAAGAACCTCAACAACAGAATGATGGAGGAGTTATGCAGTAAATTCCACATCAAACACCTTAACTCCGTCATCTACCGTCCAAAGATGAATGGTGCTGTTGAAGCGGCTAATAAAAACATCAAAAAGATCATGCATAAAATGTCCGCTAATCATAAAGGATGGTCTGACCTCTTGCCTCTGACTTTATTAGCCTACAGAACTTCCATGCATACTTCCACTAGGGCAACCCCCTACTCATTAGCCTATGGGATGGAAGCAGTGCTCCCCATAGAGGTGGAAATAGAATCCCTCAGAGTTTTGATGGATGATCAGTTGGATGAAGACCAATGGGTACAAGACAGATATCACCAATTGTCTCTAATAGACGAAAGGCGAACCGCGGCTATCTTCCATGGTCAGTTATATTAGCAAAGGATCGCACGATCCTATAACAAAAAAGTCCAGCTACGGCATTTCAAACAACAAGACTTGGTTTTAAAGAAGATCATTGACAACTAAGATCAATCTAAGGGAAAATTCGCTCCTAACTGGGAAGGCCCATTTGTTGTCAAGGAAGTATTGACAGGAGGTTCTCTCAGATTGTAGGAAATGGATGGCGATGAATTTCCACAGCTTATCAACTCAGACACCGTGAAACGGTACTATGTCTGAAGTTACCATAAAACAAACATCCTGGTTTTGATCATCAAATCACCAGTCATTCCGGTTTCTAACCCTTTTTACATACTCTTCTGCCCCTCAGGGAAACATACACTTCAAACCAGTAGCCTGGTTTCACCTCATTTCAAACCTTTTATACAATTTCGGTTATCCTGAAGACGGGATTGAAACTTTCACGCTTGCAGTTTATCCTGAAGACGGGATTAAACTTTTCTACGCTTGTAGTTTATCCTGAATACAGGATTAAACTTTTTCCACACCTACAGTTTATCCCCATTATGGGATCAAACTTTCTTCTCCCCATGATATAGCTTCGCATATGGGATTCACACTTCTCTTTGGGCTGCGATTCATCCTGAGGGGCGAACTACGTCGACCTAATCTCCCTGATACCCGGGAGTACGTAGGCAACCATATTCTATATAGCCCGGTCACAATAAACAAAAAATAACAAAAACATTTCTGCCCTTTCTCTACAAAAACAAAAAACACAAAAAACTTCTACACCCATCTGCCTTTTCCATTCAGCGTTGAACCTCTTACACCAGCTTCGAACTACGCAGACTTGATCTCCTCTTCAATAGGAGTACGTAGGCAACCATATATGGTTCAGTCTAACCCCTACCAGAACAAAAATGCTTTTCACACGGTACTGGAATTAACCTTCAATCTACCACATTTCATCGACTTCAGACCAAGGGGATGGAATTACCCAAGCTCTCCTCACAAATAGGAGATTCGGTGACCATCTAAGCTGCGGTTATGCCTCAAAGAGCAACACCAATCCATAAGAAATGGAATTAACTAGGCTTCTTACAAATAGAAGTACTGGCGGCCATCTGTGGTGCAGTCAATCTCAGAGAGGAAAAGCCACACTCCTCTCCATATTTCCATACAGATACCAGTCCCAAGACACCAAAGATGGTAGGGATACATACAGATCAATGATCCGTTCTAAGAGATCTTGCGACGTCCCAATGTCCACCTATTAAGGATAAGTTCAGAATGCATCAAGATCACAAGGCCCTGAAGAAACAGGCAAATATCAAGCAAGTATCAAGGCATAACAAAAAGGGAACTGAATCAAAATATATTTCCCTGCCATACATAATACTGTTTGATATATACATATGTGCTATACATGACAAAATGGCTAAGTTAGTCTGTGCAGGAAAATACAAAGCTATCTATAGATCTGTATGTATGCGAACTATCAGATCTAACATGGCATCCCTCTCTGAAGACGGAGGTAACACTGCAAGCTCCTGCCCAATGGTATCTACACGAGCTAGCAGATCAGAGGCTAACTGCATGGTGGCATAATGCTCATTAATGTAAGCACTCATGCAAAAAGAGTAATCATCCGGGATCTCATCAAGGCATCATTGTCGCAATGGCCACATCCTTAGCAGATATAGGCGGCATCCCGCTCCACAATCAATGCATCCTCGGTCGATCTAGCCTCATCCTCTCTAACAGAGCGGCGTCTCTCCCATCAAGAGCTATCAACATCGCGGCCATTGCATGATCTCTATCATAGGTCATCAAATGTAGGCTCTGCTCCAAATGCTGTGCTGAATACTGAGTAAAAGTGGCACTCGGGGTGGGAGAATCTATCAAAAATGTTGGTACCAATACAAATTAAGTCCCCATCGATGGGAATGTCAGCCTCCTCTATAGGCTCCTCATTGTCAGAATCAACATCATGCACTATGGATACTACCATAGTCGATGCAGTCTTTGTCTCCATTTATGTTGAATACTCTGCAGAATAACCTAGATGACTGATAAAAAACTTAACCAGCTCTTGCTGATCCCAACAGGCATACAACCTGGATCTATCCTCTCACGATAAGCGATTGTGAAGCGGTGACGACTCACCGCCTCGTAAGGATGAAAATCCTGAAACTGGTCAAACTGACACATCACGGCCAGTGGGTGGTAAGTGATCATCCTTCTCAAACCAGCCTGAGGTAGATAATCCACGCCCGGAGCATGAGTAATGAAGCTGTAGGGTGAGATAAGCCCTGAACACGGCAGTATAACAAATGAACCTCCAATCCCTGCTAGGAAAGCTGACCAAGACGCAGCATCTGTGCACTTTGCAGACTAAAAGGAGTATGACATGGCTATATCATGGGTGAAACAATATCCCTGCCGTCTGAATGTGTCAATCGGTCTCAAGTGTGACATAAACCACACGCACAAAGACATGACCGAAGCTACTCAGAACACTCCTCGCCGGATAAGTGCAAACAATATGTAGCTGACCTCAAAGTCTCTGCAATGATCATCGGTATAATGGTATGACCCTCCCTGAGAGCTCTCACTGCCATAATGACGCCGATATCCAACTCATCCATGTACCGTGGCATGTAGACATATGACAATACACATAGCAATAGTACATCCACTCTGGCTGAACGCCATTGATCCTCCAGTATGGTGAAATCCCCAGAATGTCATGCATAATTATCCTCAGAGCCAAATCTGTCAAACAGAAAATGCTGGGATATCACGTGGCCGGATGTAATCTCGTTCTGTACCACTCTACGTCTCAATCCGGTGAGGGTCATGAACTGTCTAGTCATGTCTCCGATAAGGTCTGTCCAGCGGCAGCATCGTCACCCGTGCATACTCTCCAAAGTAAGAGTCAAATCCTGGGTCCCATATCAGAAAACCTGTCTCTCCGATACCCAGTGCTCTAGCATACCCTCTATAAATCCTGTGAGAACTTGAAACATCAACAAGGTCATAGTATGCTGCAGCAAATCATCTACAGTCACCATGTCTGATGGTGACATACTATTATACCATGAGCGCATACCAGATGCCACCAAAATGGTGGGGTATGATCAATACTGACTAAATCGTCAAGAAGACACATCTCAGACGGTAGTGTCATAAGACCATCCAGGGGTCAATGTTGAATATCTTTGGACATACATACATATGCATAACATAATAACATGCATAATACAATAGATGGCAATATGATATAGGGCTTGGAAAATTGTACATACATTCCTAAGTATATCATCATCTAATACATCTCTGTACAGTTAAAATACAGGGAAATGGGGCGAAGCTACCCAACATCTTAACAGAGGCCTATCAAAAGATATAGCGAGAATGGGGCGAAGCTACCCAACATCTAACAGAGGCCTATCAAAAGAGATAACGAGAAATATACATCAGAAGAAGTCAATGGTATCGATGTCTACATCGTCAATCCTGTCCACCTGATGTAACTCCTCCTAAGTCACTAGATCTCTATCTACAAGGATGTCAGGCCTATAAAAGGGAGGATCTACACCGACAAAACCATATGGGTCACCTGAGAGGCCAGCGCCAGAGCTGAAAGGATCAAAAGTATCTGCTTCTGAAGAATCTCTACCCAAGTGCCGGATAAAGAAATGTGCCTGGTCTAACTGTCGAGTCAAACTGTCAATCTGTGTCACATGAGTCGGATCTCTGACACAAGCTAGCCAATCCGTCATCATCACGGATCCTGGAACCATATCCCCCATAAATTGTGTGGCGCGGGTCTGAGCTCCAATGGTATGAGGGAACCACCAATGCTGGAACATCTCCTGAGTGCAGGGGCCCTCTAACAATGTATAACCGTCAATCCCCAACAATGGGATGTCAATGATGGGTGACTGCGAAACAGGCCAATAACGCCTAGCAGGAGGCAAGATCGGCATGCAAATCTCTCATGTAGTGCTCCTGATAGCACGCTCTCCTAAGTAGAGCTCCCATCCTCCATCAATGAAGAGAGGAATCCTACGGGTGGACATAACGTACTCAACTCCAGTCGGGTACCCATCCTTAAATCCAACATTCAAGTGTTCCCTACAATAAGGAACTCATGTGATGACATTCGCTGTCAACAACTCCAGCTGTAGGCGGCAATGAGTGAAACTCTCAGCTACAGGGACCTCCGCCAGTATGGAATGATGCCATCTCCATCCTCGTGGATAGGTGTCTAAAACCTAGCACGCTCATAGGACGTAAACATGGAAGCCTCTCATAGGCCCAAAACTGCCAACACAAAGGCAAACATCTGCTGTCAGTTAACACTCTTAACCTGTACATGGAAAAAGACAAGAGAAATACTCACCAGCAGAAACGGGTAAAATCCTAACCACGCCTCGGTCAAGCCCTTCGATCGCATGCGCATTCCCCTGAGGAAGTAGGCAAAGGTGTAGGAACCCCAATCATAGTCTCCTATACAGTCCATTTGTCGAGTGGCGCTGATCAAAGCGAAGGACACCGTAGAAGAGTTATCTGTTATGAAGCAACCCCTATTGATCATCAGGAATAATCGCCAAAGAATGCGATCCCTGACTCTCACATCATCGGGTATAGGCTCACTCAACAGCCCGCTCATAGCATCTACGCTCAAAGGACCTGTACGAATAATCCTACCCTTAAGCGCCTCCGCCGGAACTTCCAACAAGGATCTAACGGCAGTAGGGGTAATATCCGTCGTGCAAGGCACTGGATCCCCTCCAAACTCCATACCTGTGATAAATCGCCAATCCATCGGCATCATCATCACCTCACAGTCCAGCAAATGGAGTGATTGAGTCTGGTGAAACCAGTGCTCAGACAATGCCCTGATGTAACCCCAGGGACAGCGACGGGGAAGAATGGAGAAGAACGTCCCGAATCCCCAGCCATGTACAATCTCTTTATAGTCATCATGCAAAGCCTGATACATTGAGTGGATGCTGAACTAGTTCCCTCGAGGCTGTGTAAAGCCAGGAACCTACATCAAATGTAGATCAACATCAGAACCCTTTGCTCCTCATCAGTAGGAAATAAGGAAGATTAAAGATCTAACTTCATACCTTGTTTGCGTGCAGGTATACTGAAGCATGGCGACTCAAGTCACCCAGAAGATCTGGGTTTGCCACTTGAATGCCTGGCAACTCCCTACGGGGAACACGTGCAGCAGGAGCAGGAACCTCAGTCGGTACATCCTCCTCCTTGTCCTCGACATCTGACACTTAAACTAGGATAGGGCGTATCATCGCCTCCACCAAACGACGAGGCTGTCTAACAGAACGGGGTCGAGGTACTTCGAAAGCCCTCCTCCGTACACCAGAAGTGGTCCTGCGGGAACTACTCGGCTGATCCAGATCCATAATATCTGGACAACAAGTCTCCAAATCATCTCAGAAAGGGTGTGGTAAATTCTTACCTGGAGCTTTTCAAAATGCATCGTATGATTACATGCATACATGCATTGTTTTAACATACATCTACAGTAGAGTTAAAAATGCATGACTACCCAATGCCTACATTTTGGAAAAATTTTGTCATAGCCCCCTTTGTAAATGGGACTATCTATATGCACATAGGCATGACTAGGTGGCCATGCAGTAGCACACCTATACACAGTCATATACACCTTACATGTATTAATACATTGCAGTAAAAAATTCGTAAGTGTAGTCTAATTACCAAGGTTATTTTACTTTTCTACCTTTACTCATTTGTCCAAAGATAGGATAAGAAATGACAGTAAAAGGTGCCTATTTGACTGCTTCAAAAAGTCAAAAATTTTCACATCATTATGTTCAGCATGGTTTAATACTAACATTTGCTATGTTAAATATTTGTTATCAAGTCATATCAGCATGCATATTCACTACTGTGTGTCTAAATGCATTTCATGTGATAAGTCATTTTCCAACGGATAGAAATTGGAAAAATAAAATACATGCATATGTTACCAGGACAGTGAAGAACGCTTGTATGGTGGCAGAATATGCAGAAAGTTGCCCAAACTCAACAGGTCTGAAGAGAAGCTCTCAGATTTCCTTCGTCCCGCAGCTTGAAAATGACTTATGAAAGCAACCCGCAAGCTTTGTATAGCCATGGTTGGTAGCAGTCCACACACTCACCATCGTAGGTGTACTGCGGCACTCCTACGTGGGTCCCACACCTCTGGCTCACTCCAGTTAGAGTTGCAAAGGAGGTCTCACAAGCTGAAAAGGCCAAATTAGGAATAAAAATGCTACGCGATTGAGCGGAATAGCCTGGAATCCTGGTTTTCATGGGCCGCAATCTGGCCCCATCTCTCTCATTGGTATTCACCTGTGTACAAGGTATACTATACCAATGGCCTCAGCTTTTACAAATCATGCTCGCAATATACCCACAAAGGTGCGATGTCACGTCATTGCAGGGTTACAACCCTAAACCTTCCCCGGCAGGGGTTACAACGCCGAAGTCACGAAATGCTAACGTATCCCCGGCGGGGGATACAACGCCGAAGTTATGAACTAATTAAGTATCCCCGGCAGGGGTCACAACGCAAATCTTTCAAGCATCCACGTATCCCCCGGGGTTATAACGTATAACTCAACCATTGATACACACATCAATGAGGGTCACGACCTTGAGCGTCATGTTAGCCGATGGCAAGTAAACCCATCGAAGAAACCTTCCCTGCGGGGATTATTAACATAACTCAACCATTGACACATACATCAATGGAGGTCAAGCAACCTTGACAATGCACCTAACGAGGATCTATCCGGTGATACACACATCGTGAAGGTCTGCAACCACGACAATGATGATTGTTGGCGATAACCCGACGGGATGAGGAATATGTTATACACATCCTCAAATAGACAAAGCTTTATCCCCCACAGATCTCTTAAATACGAAAGATGCATCTACAGAATAGAGCCAATGTCTAGGATTCGAGACTTTGGTGATAGCCCCAACGTCAACATCCTTAAAGACTTGGATCGCATGTCCAAGCCATCACTGATTATCATCCCGGCAGGATTAGCAGGGAACCGACAATCATTTCCATCATCCATCATACATTTGCATCATGTTGCTGCATATAGCATCATGTTTATCTCACTTGTATTTCAAGTGTCTAGGATTCTTTATCCTATCCATGCCTTGCATTGCATGAATATGATAAAGAGGGGCATCTGTAGACACTCAAAATTTTCTGCACGCTTGTTACTTACATTGCAGGAGGGTAGATTCGTCTTTTAGAGATAACCCTAGAAGACAGCTCACATTTATTCTGGATATTACCAGAAGTTCAGTTTCAACCCCGGACCACACACCGGGAAGTTCAGTTTCAACCCAGGGCCACACACCGGGAAGTTCAGTTTTAACCCCGGACCACATACCAGGAGTATCAGTCTCAACCCCGGAACACACACCGGGAACATCATTTCCAACCTCGAATATAACCCCGAGTTTCATCCTTAACGATAACCCCAAGGAATGCTATTGCAGTTCTGGCAATAACTCCGAAAATGCTTATTTCAAATGCATGCTATCAACTTCAAGCTCAGACCTCCTGTCGAGGCACTCATACCTCAGACCCGGAGCTAACACTGGGCAGACAGACATTCTCACAGATGACATTGTAGCATACAAACAAGTAGTCCAATCTCAGATGTAACCCTGAGCAACATCTACTTTCAACTCAAATCGGCGATAACCCCGGTGAAGAGTCAAACGTCATCTTGCCACCTCAACACCTGCGCATCATCTCAACACTTCATACATACATACATACAACAATTCCCCACAAGAACCGAAGAGTTTCAATCCCGAGTGACTATTACGCGTGGCAGCACACCGAATAGAATTTGAAGCTTGAAGACTATGGGCATGGTCCACTCTTCCTGACTTCGTACAACCTCTAATCCATGTCATTGCGTAACTCTCGACACAAGCGATTCAAAGAAGGTCGTATATACCTCGTTCAGATGCTCGGATTGAAGTTCTGCAAGTTTGAGCGGACATTATAGTGTACGAATGCACGTACTTTGAGATGACGGGACCCGCGAAACCCCGGGCAGCCGCAAGTGCATCTGCGGCTGCCGCAGGTACACCTGCGGCTAGCAGCTCTATAAATATAGAGCTTGGGCTAGCCATTTGAAAGAGAGAAAAGGCGAGGAAGCCCTGTCCAATTTGCTCTGTACACACCCATATTGAGTGTTTCCTCATTTTTAACATCTGTTAGCTCACATATAGCTATATTTTTATCTAGCGGGAACTGAGTGTTTATCCATATAGAGTCATGAAGCTTCACATTGGCGACCAACCGTAAGCCTTCTCATACTCTATAAAGCCTTTCTTTTCATATTTGCACACACTGTTATACACATTGAGAGTCGTGTTGTGTGCGTATACGGACTTGATCATGGTTTTCATTTCATCTCGTATATATATACTTATATATGTATATATATTTCATATATGGACTAACATTATCGAAGTTATGCCTCGATTGAGCCTGAACTTATGTCTGGAGCGTTTACTTACTTTTATATATATATATAATTGTTGTCAGACATATCTGATGAGCCTGAATTTTATATTCAGAGCATTTAACTGCTTATATATATATATATATATATATATAGTTATATTTATATTTTTATCAGTTCGAGTTCACTTCGTGGCCTTTACTGACTTTATTTACATTTCGTCTCCTTTGGAGTTTACTTCGTGGCGGTTGATCACTACTATGACTTTATTTACATTCAAGTCCACTTTGGAGTTTACTTTCGTGGCGGTTGATATATTCTTCGCTTTATTTACATTTCGATCCTCATGGAGTTGCTTGTGGTGGCCGATCATCACACACACACACACACATACACACACGTATATATATCTGATTTATATATATATATATATAACGCCATCGCTTTCTATACAAATTGCAGTATCATGTGAGCCTAGGAATCATGTGATCACAGATTCAGTCTACTGAATCTAGATTCGGTTATCGTGATGGACTTTTTTAGCTGTAAGCAGCTTGTACATTATTTACAATGTACGAATTTCCTTGGATGGCTGTCATGCCCATAAGGAGTTCAACACCGATGTATATTATTTTCTCGAAGATGCCTCGCATCTTGAAAATAAAAGCAAACAAGCCGAACATTTTAATAATAAAATGAAAGTATGAAAAGGTCTCAATTCCTATTGAGCACAGGGTTTAAAAAACCTCTTTTTATAAAACTTCATTGCTATATCTTGGTTAAAACAAAATTTTTCTATAAATTCAAACATTGTGTATATAGGTGCGAACGAGGCCTCGCACTACTTTCAAATAATTACACATTGATCCACACACACACACACACATTCATATAACAGTTTCTTTGAGAAGTGGCGGTCACCGTGGTAACACGGATGTCGGGGGGTGCCTAACACCTTCCCTCCGTATAATCAAGCCCCGAACCCAAATGAATCTCGGTTTCTGAGACCGTTTAGCGATGTCACATCTTTCGGGTCAATGTACAAACCTTTTCGATTGCGTTGGTGCAACCAGTTAAAAACACCAACTGGCGACTCTTAAAGTGAAATCGTCGACATTACACATGTCGGACCTTTTTCACTTGTTTTTTCAAACAAATCTCACATTAATATGAGAACACCAAAGAACAAGTAACGAAAAGGGACAAATAAAAATCCCGACGTCGACAGTGGGTAATAATGTCTCTTACATTATGTTTTTGAGTTTTAAAATGAACACGTAAAATTTAAGTTTTCTTTTCTTATGTTTCTGAGTTTTTTGATTATCAAATTTTTTTTGATTAAATTTATATTGCATATTTCTATTTATGGTTCATTGGTTATAATTAATAGAATGATAAATTTGTAAAAATGATATTTTTCTTTTCTTTTCATTGGAACTTAAAAACGTAAAAAAAGAAATTTTTAAAATTTTCTATTAAAAACTCGGAAACAACATAAAGAAAAATTTCAAGTTTTCTATTATTTTCTTTTATGTTCTAATTTAAGTTTTCTATTATTTTCTTTTTTTATCCAAAACTCAGAAACAGAGTGTTAGAGTAATGTATAATTGAAGGAAAATTTAACATTTTTCAACATGTTTGTCTTTTAGAATATTAGAGATAAAAATTATTATTTTTCTCGTTATATACATGATATTTATTAAAAATACATAACAACGTTTTTAATGTATTAGATATAAATTATTATTTTTAGATAATTAGTACTCTCTCCGTCTCATAATAAACGTACAAATTTGACTTTCATAATCAAATTGACCATTTTTTAAATTAACAAATCTTAAAAAAATCAAAATATACATTAAGTGAATACTACAAGTGTCATGTTTTGAAATTTGAAAATTCTATATAAATATTTTTAATAAATAATTCTAAAAATTAATAATTTAACCATTAAAGTCAAATTAGGACGTTTATTATGGGACGAATGGAGTATTATTTAAATGATTTGTATTAGTTAGTATTAGAACTGCTTGTATAGAATTTGGAGGTGGTAATGGTGATAGTGAACTACGTCACACTATGTTGGAGGTTCTAAATCAATTGGATAACAGATTTTGAAACTTCTTTGCTAAGTGCTGGATAAAAGTTGCTCTGTAATTGCACTTTGTATTTATGTTTGATATGTTACAACCTATTACATAAAAATTATTATTTAAAATAAAATGTTATTTTCAATAATTAAATAAAATTACATTTTTATTTGAATTTTAGGATCTCATAAATTAACAAAAAGCATACTCAATGAAACTTTTTTTTGGAACGAAGGAGTAACATTTTAGTATTCTCCACAATTCATATTTTATTAACTATCATTATTTATTTATTAATCATATAGATGTATCTACTTGTTCTAATTAGATATATGAAATAATTATCAAACACATATCATGTAAGAGTTTTTATTTTGAATTTCTACATTGATACTTGTAGTTTCCATTTTTCTTGTAATGTATAGTGTATGTCTCTCTCTCTCTCTCTCTCTCTCTCTCTCTCTCTATATATATATATATATATATATATATATATATATATATATATAATCATTTGTTAATTACAAAGGTGTATTTTCTTGTTTTAACTCAAATATATGAAATAACAAATTTTAATAAAAAAATATCATTAATTATTGATTTTATTTTCACGTTCACACTCATAATTTTATTTATTAATATTTTACAACATTATACAATTATTCATAAATTCTATAAATAATTTGATTCCTTTAAAAAGAGAGTTCCAATTAAAAAATTTGTAAATATTAAAATGAGAATGTATACCCTTAAAAATAATAAATTATATTAGTCTAATAGATTGGTACAATAAAACTATGACTACAAATTTTAGTATATCGTATCATTTTATACAATTATCACTATCAAGAAAAATGAGAATGTTCTAACGAAAGAATAATGAAAAAAAACAAATCAATGATAATATATTTATTAGCAAAAGAAACATTTTTCATAAATTATTTTTTGCTTTTGTAAAATTGAGGCGATAGAAAATAGTTGCCACTGCCATTTTTACAGTGAAATTTAAAAAGAAAAATATTATCTACGAAAGAATTATTACTCGTTATGTAGTATTATCGAGTTTTTTTTTGCAAGAGATAATTCTTTTACTATTTTGTAAAAAATGAATTTCTTAGAATTTATTGTGAAAAATATTTTCTTTAGAAATACTAAAATATTATTCATCCTTTCAATAAAAAGAGTTTTATTGAGTTTTTTTTGTTAATTTATGACATCCTAAATTTTAAATTGTAAATGCAAATTTATATGTTTATTTGAATAAAAATTTTATTTTTATTTTTCTTTTTTCAGTGTTTAAAACTATCAACTACATTATTAATCAATTATCTCATAAAAAATGTAAAATCCAATACATAATACATATGTGAATAGGCTGAATAGATCTGAGCTACGTATTTTGCCCAAATAACCCATAACTTCTCTGCAACTTCGATCGTTTGGTTCTCCTCTCGATTTTCCATCGCCACTTTCTCTTCTTCGCTTACCTTTAATGCAGCTTTGATTCGTCTCCATCTCCACCGCAGCTTCGATATGAACGAAGGGGCACCACCCCCGCCATCACACTGCGACCTATCCCCATATATAGACAACCTATGCGGCAACGAAGGAGCACCACCGCCACCATCTCCATCTCCATCTCCATCTCTGCCGCTGGTAACCGCCATCTTTTCCTACCTCCTTTCTTGGGTGAGTCCCTTCAAGTCCTTTTTTTTTTTTTAATTTTATGGAATTTCGAATTGATTTGGGTATTTTTGAAACTCTTAACTATTTTAGGGATCTAATGTGTGAAAAATTGGGGATTGAAATTGTGTTTTGGAAAATTAACTCATCGAGATGTAAATTATATAATATTTTGGAACATCTAATTGATTTGGAAGGTGAGTTTAGTTTTAAATTGAATTGGGTATATATTTTTGCTTGGTATAGTTATGGAAGAATATTGGATAGTAGTGAAACAATGTGCACTTAAGATACGTAAATGTCTTCAACCCACGATCCATTTTACATTGTAAAGGAGGAGATTCAAGATTCTGCAAGTTCATTCCAAATTCCTACTATTTCAAACATTAACTTTTAAATTGAAAGGTTTAATCTATAGAGTGGTGCATCACATTAAGGGCCTAAAGGCATGAAAACTGCAAATTACTGTATGTTATTCTTAGATTTCAAAAATAAGAGAGGAAATTTCTACTTTATTCTCTCGTTCAGTTTCTAGTCTTGAAAACCAAAAACACTAGCCCAATTAATTTTTTTAATTTTTGGCTGGATTGAGCACCATTTTTCCATTCTAAAAGCTACTATATAAAGCCTATTTGCTTCGGTTGCTGGTGTCATTTGTTTCCTTGGCACAGTCTCTGTATAATATGCTAAATGATGTTCTCTCCTTTTTTATTTTATTTTATTACATTAGGTTATGTTTTCAGTGTACTGTTGGACATTATAGGCATTGCCATTTTTGCATACAATTGCACACATGTTAAAGTTTAACTTGCTACATAAATATCAACATTTTTGCTTTAGGCATTGCCCCATACATTGTTAGACTCATTATATCTTTGAATTCATGAATTCGTTTCTGCATTCATGATTTTTTATGTCTGGTTTGGTGGAACTCATTTTAACAGAATGAAGGTCACTTATTTGAGGTATATGTGTTTAATTCTAAGCTGTTAAAGCTCGTGCTATCTGCATGTGACTGACTTAGAGCAAAATACTATTAGATTTTTCACTTGTGTTTCTGTCGTACTTTCTCTCCCTTCTTGTTTTTCTACTTTTGATTATAGATGTTTCCTTTATACAATAGTTTTTTTGAGTTCTTGATATATCTTTGCCCTTGTAGTTTCCAGCAGATAAATAATTTTGTTTAGTACTTACGTAATATTTGCTGTATTTGTACCTATTATACTGTTAAAAGCTCTTTCAGCATGCGAAGAAAAGTATGACAAGGACTCTGAATGTAGAGGAGAAGTAGAGGAGGCTATTTCATGGTACAATAGGGTCCTCGGTTTCTGAATTGAGTGTGGACACGGTGAGTTTACTTCTCTCCTCTGGTGATCTATCTATTTTTGGGGAATATTTCTTATTATTTTTCTTGTTTCTATAGGAATAAAATTCATATTTACTGATATCAATGTGAAGAATCCGAAGGAAGAATTTTCGTTCACAATTCGTCATGAGAATGATATATACTCTCATAAGTATAGTATCTTCTATTTATTAGTCAATATGTAACCTAAATACACATTATCTTGATAACAATCTACTTTTCCTTCTGCCTTCATCTTCAGTGCTTGACTGTGATCCACATTTGAATGACACAAAAGAGTTGATTGTGGAGTTAAATAGAAGCAATGGTTTATTCAAATTTTTAAGAACTATGAGAGAGAAGTTTCAAGAAGCTTCAGCTTGTGGTATGGTGTTATCTCTTGCATTCCTCCCCTTCACATCCAATGTTGCTAAGTGTTAAACATTAGATAGATTGCAGAGATTGATTGTCTATTTATTTACCTGTGATAAAAGAAGTTGATTCAAAACAAGGTCCTAGATGGCTCTGGCAATTGCAACTCTGATTTTTTTTATAGCTTATCCGCTCTTTCCATTTGAGTTCAGGTTAGGTGTATTGTTTCTAAATATAAGGTTATCATCACTACAGGACTATTCGGTCAAGTTACTACTCTTAAACAAGACTCTTCTACAATCTCTGCATCTACTCCAGTTTCTTCAATATCGACTGATAGCAGAAGTGAATCCCCAGCCAAGGAAAGAGCACTACATGCTGGAGACACCAACAGACTTCGAAGAAAGCTTAATCATGGTGGAGCCCATATTTCACCAATTCTGTCACCTGGGTCCACTTCATCTGTTAAATCGATCGTCACGCCTTAAGGTATGGCTGTTATGACCAAATTGTTGATTATTTAAAGTAAATAGACATTTAACTAGGAACTACCTAGAATAGTAATAAGGACTTTTATCCTAGGGATGGAGGGAGTAAAACATAACAATTATAACAGTAACCAATTTATGCTGCAACTTATTTTCTATTTTTCTCATTCATGATAAAATGGTCAAACACAGACTCATGTTGCAGCATGGGCAAAATGAAGGGGAGTTATGCCCTATGGCCCCTTAAGGGTCCCCAAAGTGATTTAGGTGTTTTATTATCTATAATTATACACTATATATGAAAAGGTTTTAACACCCAAGTTTTGTCAGTATTTTACTTGATCTTAGCTTGGAGCTTGGAGTTGGTGCAGCATATGTATGAGTTATGGTTTTCTGTTTTTTTTTCTTCCAAAAAGTAGTATATAAAAATTTAGTTACGGGTGTAGCATATGTGGTATAACTCCTTTTTGATTCACAAAATGTTAAATTTTAATTGAGCATATAATTTTTAATGGAAGGCATTAAATACTTTGGCAGGTAAGGAAATGAGGATGGATCAGCTGCTTTGTAACTACAATATGATGTACTGCTTGCCTCCCGCATTAACCAGCTGACCTGGTCCAATATTCATAGGTTAACCTTATGACCTGATCACATATCAAATGTTTGTCAGGTAATAGATGAGTACCAAAAGAATTTTGGTGAGTCATGGAGAACTGTGCAAGCAGATAACACAACCATGGCCCTACCTCAATGAAGCTTTGACCAAATTTCAGGTAAATATTAAGTTTCTTTGTTACTGTTATGAATAATAATGATAAAAACTATAGCGTTATTATTCTCCACTGTTGTCTTTTATTTGTTAAATTGAATCACATTTCCTTTCATTTTACTTTTCAGCTATTCATGATCTTGTGGAGGCAGCCAAACTTTTGAAGATTCAAAGGAAACCGGATGAAACAAAAATTATACTTGTAAGTCTTAATATTGAACTACATTTGTTGCATGTTCCTTTAGGTTTCCAGTTGGTCGTATGCTCATTTGTTCTTGTTGGGACATTACTGCTAATCTGCTACATTTTAAAACTAGTTGAGTCTAAATGGTTTCATTTTTGGATACTATCATTCATTATTGCTTTTGAATGATAGGTGTATTACTTATAACTCATGCACATGTATATTAATGTTTACTGGCATGAAGCTTTGAATTTGTATACAGGAGATTGAAGTTAAACTTTAATTATGACTTTGATTTCACATATAAGCATAATTATGTCCGTTCAGGTCCTTGTTCATTCATGTTGAAAGATTACCAATGTACAGAACAACATTGTACTTATATTTGATAAAGCTCATAACTTGGTAAGTACAAATGATGTAAATTTGAGGTTTAGTTGATATCCTGTTCTAATTTCTAATAATCCATTTTCTTGGTTCTACTATATACATCGAGAATTATATTCCTGGAAGTTTGGTATGTCTTATAACTTGCATTACATTTTATGAACTTGATTACTAACAAATGTTTTTTTTTAATTTAAATATCTTATAAAAATTGAGGAAGGTATATATATGGATGCTGCCTCTTTTGATCTGTCCTCCGACCTTCTGATAGCTTGCATTTTTGAAGAAAAAGTTTTGTAGATAGTTAATTGTTCTTTTATAATAGATAGTTGATTGTAAAGATGATGAATGATCATGTATTGGATGCA
Organism: Panax ginseng; assembly: GCA_020205605.1. Taxonomy (NCBI): domain Eukaryota; kingdom Viridiplantae; phylum Streptophyta; class Magnoliopsida; order Apiales; family Araliaceae; genus Panax; species Panax ginseng. The sequence goes on from JAINUU010000060.1 coordinate 341,227, forward strand.
TTAATTAATAATATTTGAGCTTTATGTATTTATGTTATAATTTGTTATGCGATCATTGAGTCATGATTTATTTTATTTGTAAAATAATTTCGACATTCGTTAAAAAATAGAGTTGATAATAGATTTAGCAATGTATAGTGTCGTTGCTAATTGATGACAACTTTTGTTGCTCGAAAAACAATCAGTTTCAAATAGTATCGTTGCTAATTGATTATAATTATTCACAACAAAACCAACGACAACGAAAAATTTCGTTGCAAATTAATATATGATCGATTTATTTTGTACATTTAGCAATAAATATCGTTACTAAAAAGTATACAATTAGCAACGAAAATCAATTAAGGTAACAATTTTAATATTGTTCAGCAACGACAAACATCGTTGGCAAATGTGTATTAAATGAAACAAATTTTATCTTTGTTGGCAAATAAAAAGATTCTTTTCGTTGCCAATTAGGCGTATTTTCCAACGAAAATTATTTTTCAGTAACAATTTTTTAATAAATTTGCTACAAAATATTTCGTTGCTAAATAATTTATGATATTTCATTAAAGATTTCTCTAAGATTGCAAAACCATTGTACAGTTTCTTAGAGAAAGATTCAGTTTTCAAGTTTGATGAGGAGTGTAAGTTAGCATTTGAACAATTGAAGAAAAAGTTGACAACTCCAGTTATTGTCACACCGGATTGGAATATGCCCTTTGAGCTAATGTGCGATGCGAGCGACTAAGCGGTAGGGGTTGTTTTGGGTCAACGCCGAGAGAAGATATTCCACGCCATATACTATGCAAGTAAAACCCTTACGGATGTCCAATTAAACTACACAACTATAGAAAAAGAGTTACTTGCAGTAGTATATGTCTTTGACAAATTTCGGGCATATATATTTGATTGAGACAAAGGTGGTGGTTTATACGGATCACTCGGTAATTCAGTATTTAATCTCGAAGAAGGATGCTAAGCCATGACTTATCAGATGGATACTCCTCCTACAGGAATTTGATTTGAAAATAAAAGATAGAAAAGGGACGGAGAATCAAGTTGCAGATCATCTTTCAACGTTAGAAAATCCGGATAAAGACGGGGTAGATAAGTGTTTAATCAACGAGTCATTTCTGGATGAGCAGCTGTTTGGGGTCAATACGGAATTTTCATGGTATGCAGATTTTGCCAATTATTTGGTGAGCAACGTCCTTCCTACTGATCTTACACGACAACAAAAGAAGAAGTTCCTACATGACATCAAATGGTACATGTGGGACGAAGCCGTATCTATTCAAAAAATTGCCTGCGAGATAAGATGATTAAATCGATGCATGCCGTACAACGAAGTAAAGGATATATTGCATGAGTGTCATTTGTCTGCATACGGTGGACATTATGGAAGTGAGAGAACATCGGCCAAAGTTCTTCAAGTAGGTTTCTATTGGCTTATAATATTCAAGGATGCCCACCAGTTCGTAAAAAGCTGTGACAGATGTCAAAGGGTGGGTAATGTGACGCCCCCAAAATAGGTATACATCACCCATCTTGAGTCGCCAAATACATAGTACAAAATTCAAATACAACTTAATAATACAATTGTCGTGTAAAATACGACAAGACATAAACTGAGAGTTTTAAAATGAATATTATCTTCTAGACAGTATTCAACTCAAATGGAGTCTTCAATACATTTATTATCACACTATTTCATAGAATAGTGAGGACTACTAATGTTATCATCTGGACCGTCACTCGGTTTCTCCGACTAGTCCACATTACGTTCTCATTTCCTGAAGAGGACAATGAAAGCAAAAGGGTGAGCTCAACTAACCCTTGAAGAAATATTATGACTAAGATAATGCGAATAATTTATCGTTAGCCTTGATAGTGTTAAAGCGATAAAATATAACAAACATCAAGTTTTAGCTGCTTGTATGAACAAGTAATCCATTAGAAGAAGTCAAGTAGAGCATAAAATCTACTATCTTATATGATTTAAAGGTTTTTCATCACTTTTATCATTTGAGACTCGACTTAATAAATAGTCCACATCATCGAATCACCCCGCACTCGGCCGAGGATATTCTTTAGTATCACGACCACAAATTATCCATGCACTACTGGCCGAGGATATTCGTGTATTCATCAATGGTCATGATCATGCCACCAACTGTCCATCAATGCACTACGGGCCAATGAGGACTTTTACCACATCATTTGTAACATTACGGTCATGATTATACCAAATAATCATTGGTCATAATCATACCAAGTCCATCTATGCACTCTGGGCCACGAGATGACTTTTAACGAGAATATAAACATGAGGATGATGACAATGATATAGAATTCAATAAAACAAGTTCAAGAATAAATTTTAAAGATTTATAATCTAATTTATCCGTAAATCAATAACGTCCAAATTGTCGATATGATCTTTGCTTTGTGGAGTAAAATTCAAAAATAATATTTTACCAAAAATAATTTAGACCGAAAATGAATCAATTTTTATCATGAATAGTACCCCGGGTGAATAGTACTCGAGTGAATAGTACCCCGTGAATAGTATTTCGGGAATAATAACCCCGTGAATAGAACTCCGGCATGAAAAAGTTAAAACTTATCAAGAATGCTCAGAATATTATTTTCATGAAAAGATACTGGATAAAGCGCAAATATCAAGGATATTCTACTAATTTCATGGAGTATAGAAGCCAAAATTTTAACAAAACAAGTATAGAATTCGAAATCTGAAACGAAATAATATTACTTACATACTACAGAGTATGGAAGAAAATATTATTTCAAGCGAATATTGACAAAAATAACATCCCTTACCTTGAAAAGAAGAGTATTCCAACTGGTATAGCGGAGATATTCTTGAAGAAAACTTTCACTGTTTTCTACGCTCAAAGCTTTCTAAAACTCTAAAGAAATACGCTCAAGATTATAGAAGAAGAATTCTCTGATTCTGGTGTGATTTTCAATTCTAACTTAAGCGCCTATTTATAGAAAAATGCTAGAACACCATAGGAGACTAAAATAATAAAATAATAATAAATTTTTTTTTCTACGCACATGTATTTGAAAAAAATCAGCCACCACAAGTGGGGCCCACTAAAATCAGCCACCTTTTCCAACAACTAAAAGTGGGGCCCACCCATATTTTTAATAAAAATATTTTAATATTCAAAACTTCAATAATTCATAATAAATAGCCCTTTTATCAGAAAAATACGAATTTTATGTCCATCCCACACGAAATTGAATTCTCTATAACTTTGTAGAAGAAAGTTTTTCCAAATTCCAAATAGAAAATATCCGAAATCCACAAACGGACAATTTTCAACACCTCTTAAAATTCATAACAAATCATACGTTAATTTTTAACGGTTCAAAATTTGTGGACATATACTCCACTTATATATGTATAACATATCCAAAAATCACAACGATCCAACGGTCGGATTAAAATTATAACTCACATAATAGAGCTTTAAGAACACCGATTTGAATTTTTTAAGATCTCCAATCCGACAAAATACTGATAAAACACCTCAACATTATTTCCTTCATTTATAACCGCATAAAATAAATATTTTCTATCCATCATTTATGTCCACATAAAATAAATATTTCCTTATCATATAAATCAATAATTAATTATTCACAAATAATATTACAGAATCACAATAATGACAACGGAATTGTTCTCAAGAAAGAGGGGCTTTAGATAAGGATTTCTCTCCTTCTTGGCCGCAATTAGGTGACCAAACCTCTCCTTGATGAACTTTCTAGACATTGTCAATAATGTTATCTAATAATATTATTCAAATAATATGAATTATTGATTCGATAATGGAAAATACTATGCAGTGACAATTATTGAAATAACAATAATATAAAATATCAATATGACAATTATTGAATCAATAAAATAAAATATTGAGCAGTAATTCTTCATAATAATTATCGAAAGCAAAAGCGAGTGACTTCTCACATAAGCATCAATAATCAATACCGTGTGGTACTATACAACCACACGCATTACTGTACTTTTACTACCGGGTAGTTCAACAGTTAACGATAAAACTTCCGCCGTTATTTTCATAAAAAGATAATTATGTCATTTTTTCATTCCAACAATAATTACGTTGTGGGGTCCACCAATAATTGTGTCGTCGTACGAATATTCCCTGTTAAAACGAATATTCCATGACCAATCGAATATAATATAACAACTTGCGTATTTTGTAAAATTTATAAATATTACCCACAACTATAACATTATATTAAATTCACTCCATAATATTCAAAAATGATATTTATAGAAAATTCATCTTTATTCATAAAAGTTGGGGTCTTACAACCTCCCCTTCTTATGAAATTTCTCCATCGAAATTAGGGTATGTACTTGGTATGTCGAAGAGGTAAGGATACCTTGATTTCATTTCAGATTCTAACTCCCAGGTCATTTCCTCAACATCGTGGTTTCTCCACAAAACTTTGACTTGAGGTATAACCTTGGAGCGTAAAATATGCTCTTTCTTATCCAAGATTTTAACAGGAACCTCTTCATATGTTAAATCTTCATCTATTTCCTCCGGTTCTAACTCAATAATGTGGTTTGGGTCTTTCACATATTTACGTAACATAGCTATGTGAAAAACGTTATGAACACGAGACATACTTGGCGGTAAAGCGAGTCTATAGGCCACAGTTCCTACTCGATCGAGGATTAAAAATGGGCCAATGAATCGAGGATTGAGTTTTCCTCTCTTTCCAAATCTCGTAACTCCTTTCCATGGAGAAACACGTAACAACACATGATCTCCAATATCAAATTCCACGTCCTTTCGATGAAGATCAACATAACTCTTTTGTCGATCTTGTGAGGTTTTTATACGTTGTCGGATCGTTTGAATCTTTTTCGTAGTCATACGTACCAACTCCGGTCCCAACAACGTTGCTTCACCCACCTCATCCCAAAGATATCTTTGGAGAACGACACTTTCTTCCATACAACGCCTCGAATGGAGCCATGCCAATACTTGCTTGATAACTGTTGTTGTAGAAAAACTCCACCAACGGTAAGAACTTGTCCCAACTTCCCTTGAAGTCAAGGACACAGAGTCTTAATAGATCTTCAAGAGTTTGAATAGTCCTCTCTGACTGCCCATCCGTTTGAGGATGATAAGCTGAACTAAATCGTAAATCCGTGCCCATAGTTTTTTTGCAAACTAACCCAAAATCTTGAAGTGAATCTTGGGTCTCGATCAGAAACTATGGATACTGGCATACCATGCAATCTTACAACCTCGTTTATGTACATACGAGCAAGACGTTCAAGTGTATAAGTTTCTCGTATAGGTAAGAAATGAGTAGACTTGGTCAATCTATCAACAATGACCCAAATTGCATCTATGCCTTGAGAAACCTTGGGAAGACCAGTAACAAAATCCATGGTAATGTGCTCCCACTTCAATTCTGGAATTTCAAGTGGTTGCAATGGACCTTTTGGTACTTGATGCTCCGCCTTGACTCGTTGACAAGTTAGACACCTTGAGATAAACTCTACGATCTCTTTCTTCATATTGCTCTACCAAAATGTATGTCGAAGATCATGATACATTTTGGTACTCCTAGGATGGATTGAAAATGGTGTGTTGTGCGCCTCCATCATGATTTTATACTTTAAATCAGGGTCGTTAGGTACACAAAGTCTGGAGTTGACTCGAAGTATTCCTTCTTCATCGATTCTTGCTTCCGGCATAGCACCCTCTTGTACTTTCTTCCTCATACGCATCAGCTCCAGGTCTGTAGCTTGAGCATCTTTAACTTTATCGATTAAAGTCGGTTCTACTCGTATATTCGCCATCATCACATGGGTCCCTGGAGTCTTTAACTCTATCTCCATCCTTTGCAAGTCATACAAAATGGGCCTTTGCGTTGACAATATCGCACTCGTACCCGCATATGATCTTCTACTCAATGCGTCAGCTACTACGTTCGCTTTACCAGGATGGTATTGAATGGTATGATCATAATCTTTCAACAGTTCAAGCCAACGTCGTTGCTGCATGTTGAGTTCCTTTTGGGTGAAGAAATATTTGAGGTTTTTATGATCCGTAAAGATCTCTACTTTCTCCCCATACAAATAATGCCTCCAAATTTTAAGTGCGAAGACAACAGCTACCAACTCTAGATCATGAGTAGGATAATTCCTCTCATAATCTTTGAGTTGTCGAGAGTCATAGGCTATGACTTTCCCATGTTGCATGAGAACACATCCTAACCCTTTGCCCGAAGCATCACTATAGATGACAAATCCCTCCGAGCCAGATGGTATTGTCGTAGCAGTCTTTGAAATGAGTCTCTCTTGAGTTCTTGAAAACTATTCTCACATTCCACACTCCAATCGAATTTTGTATCTTCAAAGTAAATTTGAGTTAATGGAGTAGCGATTGAAGAAAACCCTTCTACGAATCTCCGATAATAACCCAATTAAGCCGAGAAAGCTACATACTTTGATCATCGATTTAGAGTTTCTCCCACTTTGAATAGCTTCAATCTTTGCCGGGTCAACAAATATTCCATGGCTTGATACTACGTGCCTAAGGAATGCTACTTCCTCAAGCCAGAACTTGCATTTCTTCAACTTGGTATAAAACTTGTTTTCACGAAGCTTTTGGAGTATCAGCCTCAAGTGTTGCTCATGATCTTCACGGCTTTTGGAATATATGAGGATGTCATCAATAAAAACGACCACAAAGTGATCCAAATATTCCTTGAATACTCGGTTCATCATATCCATGAAGGCGGCGCTAGAGCATTAGTCAATCCAAAAGACATGACTAGGAATTCATAATGCCGTCTGGAAGTTAAAGCCGTCTTTGGAATGTCATCGGTTCTAATCTTTAACTGATGATATTCGAAATGAAGATCGATCTTTGAAAAGAATTTGGCGCCTTGCAATTGGTCAAACAGGTCATCAATACGTAGCAATGAGTACCTATTTTTGATGGTGACATGATTCAACTCTCGATAATCAATACAAAGTCGCATACTCCCATCTTTCTTCTTCACGAATAGAAACAGAGCACCCCAAGGAGACGTCTTTAGGGACGAATGAAACCGATGTCTAATAATTCTGCAATTGGGTCTTTAACTCCGAAGTTCAATAGAGCCATTCGATATGGGGCTTTGGAAATGGGTTTTGTAAAGGGTTCAAGGTCGATACAAAATTCAATTTCACGCCTGGGGTAGGTAGGGAAGTTCTTGAGGAATACGTCGGAAATTTATTAACAATAGAAATATCATTGAATCGACGTATTTTTGTTTAACTCCGTGACATAAGCTAAGAAAGCTTGACATCCGTTTTTCAATAAACGAATAGCTTTATGGCTTGAGATGACAATGATTGATTTTAATGGTTTGGTTGCTTGAATTCGCATAATAGGTTGGTTAGGAATATGAAAGCTAACAACCTTACGAAAATAATCAATTTTTGCATGATGAGTAGTTAACCAACCAATCCCTAGAATTACGTCAAATGAAAGTATTTTCAATGAAATAAGATCGACAGGTAATGTGAAGTTACCGATTTGAACCAAACAAGACTTATAAACAGTGGATGTAATGAAGGTTTCTCCCAACGGAGTTTCAACGAGATAAGTCAAAGTCTAATTTCTCCGAGTCAAATTTAAAGCGTTGGCTTGGTAGGAGAAATAAAAGAATGGGTAGAACCGGTATCAAATAAGGTATATACTTCGCTAGAGTTTATGATAAACTTACCTGTGATGACCTCGTTCGGGTTCCTTTCTTTTTGGGAGGTCACGACAAATGCTCTCCCTTGCACTACCGGCTTTGACTTTTCTGGGACGGCCTTTGGTGCCTCCATCCCAGCTGAACTTGTCTTCGGTGAACGACAAAATAGGGCTAGGTGACCTTCCCTTCCACAATTGTAACACGCTTTGGACTGCATCGCGCAGTTTGGATTGATATGTCCCTCCCCTCCACATTTGAAGCATATGATAGGTGGTCATTCTCCTTCCTTAACAACGGGTGCTAGTGCTGACATCTTTCCATCATTATTGAATCTCCTCTTCTTGAAATGTCCACTCTTATTATCTTGGCCATGATTACCATCGAAGTGGTTACCATTTCTGGCCTGTTGATTCCCTCCACGCTTGTTATCACCGCTTCGATGACTGCTACCACTGGTATTATCATTTTACCAGTTGCTCTCTCTTGGTTGGGTTGACTCATTATCGCGCTCCAATAACTGAACCCTATTCACAACATCTGAATACAAACACAGTTTATGAGAGATAAGGTATTGACGTATCTCGGGTTTCAAACCTCTTAGAAATATTCGCGTCATTCTCTCCTCATTATCAACCAAATGGGGGATATAAACCGGGACAACTCGGCAAACTTGGCTTCGTACTGCGACACGATCATGTTGTTTTGCTCTAGTTTAATGAACTGTACCTCTTTTCATGTGACAAATACTTCGGGAAAGTACTTGTCATTGAAGCGATTCTTGGAACTTCTCCCAAGACATCTTCGGGCGGCGAGTTGAGTACGCTTTTCTGATTCCCACGATGAATACGCCTCTCACTGCGCAACATGAAGGTGGCAAAGGAACCTTTTGCTCCTCGAGCATCCCAAGACATCAAATATCTTGTTGATCTGCTTTATCCACGTCTCCGCCTTAAGTGGTTTTGACTCTCAAAAAACTCCGTGGTCCCGGCTCCTTGAACTGCTTTAGCGATGGATCCGTCGAGAGTTGCCAAGTGTTTCCCACTGTATTTGAGAGACGAGTCTCTCTTGCTCGATGTTGCATGAATTTAGAAAGCCTCTGAACATTCCATCGTTCATCATTTGGTCGATGTTGTTGTTTGCATGATGATTGTTGCCTTCCTGATGCACATTATCCTGATTGTTGATCTGTGGAGACTCAACGGTCTCCTGTGCTCCATTGCTATTCTCAACATTCTCAAATGTCATTTTCAAATACTTCCACAAAACAAGGGTTAATTACCATGTCACATATTATCCCTATACTATGATCGACCAATTAAATACCAAATAAACTTAGGTAGGTCATACTAGCGAAGGAATTTCCCATCTCTCCCCTCCTAGTTCTTGTCTGACATCTCAGCCAGGGATCATATCCCTAAGCCACCATCTTGAGTCGTCAAATAAATGGTACAAAATTCAAATACAACTTAATAATACAATTGTCGTGTAAAATACGACAAGACATAAACTGAGAGTTTTAAAACGAATATTGTCTTCTAGACAGTATTCAACTCAAATGGAGTCCTCAATACATTTATTATCACACTATTTCATAGAATAGTGAGGACTACTAATGTTATCATCTGGACCATCACTCGGTTCCCCGACTAGTCCGGCTACGTTCTCATTTACTAAAGAGGACAATGAAAGAAAAAGGGTGAGCTCAACTAGCCCAGTAAGAAATATTATGACTAAGATAATGCAGAATAATTTATCGTTAGCCTTCAACAGTGTTAAACTGATAAAATATAACAAACATCAAGTTTAACTACAGTGGAACAAGTAATCCATTAGAAGAGTCAAGTAGAGCATAAAATCTACTATCTTCTATGATTTAAAAGGTTTTTCATCACTTTTATCGCTGAGACTCAACTTAATAAATAGTCCACATCATCGAATCACCCCTGCACTACGGCCAAGGATATTCTTTAGTATCACGACCACAAATAATCCATGCACTACGGGCCAAGGATATTTGTGTATTCATCAATGGTCATGATCATGCCAACAACTGTCCATCAATGCACTACGGGCCAATGAGGACTTTTACCACATCATTTGTAACATTACGGTCATGATTATACCAAATAATCATTGGTCATAATCATACCAAGTCCATCTATGCACTACAGGCCACAGATTACTTTCAACAGAATATAAACATGAGGATGATGACAATGATATAGGAATTCAATAAAACAAGTTCAAGAATAAATTTTTAAAGATTTATAATCTAATTTATCCAGAAATCAATAACGTCCAAATTGTCAATATGATACTGCTTTGTGGAGTAAAATTCAAAAATAATATTTTACCAAAAATAATTTAGACCGAAAATGAATCAATTTTTATCATGAATAGTACCCCGGGTGAATAGTACTCGAGTGAATAGTACTCCGTGAATAGTACTTCGGGAATAATAACCCCGTGAATAGAACTCCGGCATGAAAAAGTTAAAACTTATCAAGAATGCTCAGAATATTATTTCCATGAAAAGATACTGGATAAAGCGCAAATATCAAGGATATTCTACTAATTTCATGGAGTATAGAAGCCAAAATTTTAACAAAACGAGTATAGAATTCGAAATCTGAAACGAAATAATATTACTTACATACTACAGAGTATGGAAGAAAATATTATTTCAAGTGAATATTGAACAAAAATAACATCCCTTACCTTGAAAAGAAGAGTATTCCAACTGGTATAACGGGGATATTCTTGAAGAAAACTTTTACTATTTTTTACGCTCAAAGCTTTCTAAAACTCTAAAGAAATACGCTCAAGATTATAGAAGAAGAATTCTCTGATTCTAGTGTGATTTTCAATTCTAACTTAAGCGCCTATTTATAGAAAAATGCTAGAACACCATAGGAGACTAAAATAATAAAATAATAATAATTTTTTTTTCTACGCACATGTATTTGAAAAAAATCAGCCACCACAAGTAGGGCCCACCCATATTTTTAATAAAAACATTTTAATATTCAAAACTTCAATAATTCATAATAAATAGCCCTTTTATCAGAAAAATACGAATTTTATGTCCATCCCACACGAAATTGAATTCTCTACAACTTTGTAGAAGAAAGTGTTTCCAAATTCCAAACAGAAAATATCCGAAATCCACAAACGGACAATTTTCAACACCTCTTAAAATTCATAACAAATCATACGTTAATTTTTAATGGTTCAAAATTTGTGGACATATACTCCACTTATATATGTATAACATATCCAAAAATCACAACGATCCAACGGTCGGATTAAAATTATAACTCACACAATAGAACTTTAAGAACACCGATTTGATTTTTTTAATATCTCCAATCAGACAAAATGCTGATAAAAGACCTCAACATTAATTCCTTAATTTATAACCACATAAAATAAATATTTTCCTATCCATCATTTATGTCCGCATAAAATAAATATTTCCTTATCATATAAATCAGTAATTAATTATTCACAAATAATATTACAGAATCACAATAATGACAACGGTAGTTCCCGAGAAAAGGGGCTTTAGATAAGGATTTCTCCTTCTTGGCGCACAATTAGGTGACCAAACCTCTCCTTGACAGAACTTTCTAGACATTGCCAATAATGTTATCTAATAATATTATTTAAATAATATGAATTATTGATTCGTTAATAGGAAATACTGTGCAGTGACAATTATTGAAATAACAATAATATAAAATATCAACGCAATAATTATTGAATCAATAAAATAAAATATTGAACAGTAATTACTGTAACAATTATTGAGCAAAACTGAGTGACTTCTCACGTAAGCATCAATAATCAATACCGTGTGCTACTATGCAACCACGCGCATTACTGTACTTTTACTATCGGGTAGTTCAACAGTTAACGGTAAAACTTCCGCAGTTATTTTCATAAAAAGATAATTATTTCGTTTTCTCATTCCGACAATAATTACATTGTGGGGTCCACCAATGATTGTGCCGTCATACGAATATTCCATGTTAAAACGAATATTTTCTGACCAATCGAATATAATATAATAACTTGCGTACTTTGCAAAATTTATAAATATTACCCACAACTATAACATTATATTAAATTCACTCCATAATATTCAAAAATGATATTTATAGAAAATTCATCTTTATTCATAAAAGTTGGGGTCTTACAGGTAACATATCGAAGCGGAATGAGATGTCATTACAAACTATCTTGGAAGTTGAAATTTTTGACGTATGGGGCATGGATTTTATGGGGCCATTTCCTTCATCATTTAATAATTAGTACATCTTTCTTGCGGTTGACTATGTATCAAAATGGTTTGAAGCCATAACACTCCCTACAAACGATGCCAAAGTGGTTCTTAAGTTCTTGCACAAGAATATTTTTACAAGATTTGGCATGCCAAGAGCTATTATAAGTGACGAGGGTAATCACTTCTGCAACAGATCGTTTACAGCTCTTTTGGCAAAATATGGGGTCAACTATAAGGTGACTACAACATATCACCCCCAAATAAGTGGGCAAGCTGAGGTTTCAAACAAGGAGGTGAAGAAAATCTTGGAGAAGGTAGTAAACCCGAATAGAAAAGACTGGTCTCTCAAATTGGACGATGCATTATGGGCTTACAGAATAGCTTACAAGACACCAATTGGGATGTCGCCATATCAGTTGGTTTACGAGAAAGCATGTCACCTATCGGTGGAGTTACAGCATAAAGCCTACTGGGAAATTCAAAAACTTAACTTCGATCAAGCAACTGTAGGAGAAAAGAGGCTACTTTAATTGAATCAACTGGATGAATTCAGACTACATGCCTACGAGAACTCGAATGTTTATAAAGAAAAGGTCAAGAAATGGTACAACCAGAAAATCATGCAGAGGACATTCGAATCGGGGCAATCAGTACTATTGTTAAATTCAAGATTGTGGTTGTTCCCAGGAAAGCTAAAATCGAGGTGGTCGGGTCCATTTACTATAAAAAGGGTTTTCCCACATGGCGCCGTTGAGCTATACAGTAGGAATCCATTAGAGACATTTAAAGTTAACAGTCAGTGGTTGAAACATTATTGGGGTGGCGAATCCAACACGGATGTCATCGCAATCACACTTATCAACGCGCCATGAAAAAGGAGTAGTCAGGCTGAAAGACTTAAAATCAGGCGCTAATTGGGAGGCAACCTAATTTTACTTTTATTATTAGTAATTTTTATTCATGATAGTTAAATTATAGTTTAGAATAATAATTAGTATAGAATAAGTGCATTAAGTAGTTAATTAAGTTATGCTTTTTAGATAATCTTACCTTACATGCTTAATTTGCTCGATATTGACTTATATTTATGTTCAATGATTTTTCAGGTACTTAAAAAAACTCATGGTTATGTTAAGGATGCAAGGAATGGGAGAATTCAAGTGAACTAGCAGACTGCATGCCCGCTGGGGTGGATTTTTTGTGAAGGAACCCCCGCCGGGGCAGGGGTCTTAATACCAATTACAGTAAGCATGCACGCTGGGGCATATATTTTTCCTGCATAAGTCCGCCGGGGCGGGGGTCTCAATTCGGTTAACATAATATATGCCCGCTGGGGTGGGCCTCCAAGGCTTACTACCCCCACCGGGGCGGGGGTACATAATTTGAACAAGTTAGGATTTGGCAGTTACAAACAAGTTACCACCTTCTCCACTTCCTTTCACTTGAAACTACAACCCACTACTCCCATACACTCTCAACCCACGAACTAACAACTTAATTCCCACTTCCTCACTCCATTAAACCACTTGCCCACTATTTCAACCCGCAACTCTCTACATTACCTTTTCTCTATAAATTCATACCCTCACAACACACTCTAACCACATAAATTCATACTAATTCAGTAGTTTAAGGTTAGGGTTCTTCTTGAGCTAATTTTTGCAGCAAAAAGGGAGGTGATAATCAACCAACTTTGGGATACACTGAGAGTAAGTGGTTTGTTCAACAAATCCTCATCACCTATCACCATATTTGAAGCTATTACAAAAGATTGGGGGTATTGAAAGTCTAGCACGCCACGTGTTCGACAATTTGCTTGAGTAAAGTTTTGGGGGAATTTTTGTTGAAGCTCATCAATTCAAATCCAATGACACCTAAACCGGCATCAAAATGACAACGTAGAGAAAGTTCAGGGTCCACACCACCAACAAGGACCTTTGACAGGCACAAATTTATAAGTGTCATTGCCATAATGGTAATTTGACTACCTTGTGACAAAGACACTCACACCAGAGCGGGGGATTGGCACCTGAACACGTCGAAGGTGAAATGATGCAACAAATTTATGAGAAAGGATTGGATAAGTTCACGGAAGAGCTCGAGCTAGCAATTGTGAATGTAGTCAAAGAGTTTTATGCCAATGCAGAAGATAAGGCCTCATTCACAGCATTTGTCCGGGGCAAGAAAGTTCCTTTTAGTGCCGACGCCATCAACACGTACTACCAGTTACAAGTTGCTAGAGAGTGCCAGTATGCTTACTTACGTGACCATGATCCCGACTATGAGGCTATTTTGACAGGAATTACAAAGCCGGGTACCACATGGCTCAAGGGCCGAAAAGGGGGAACTATCTTCCACAGTAAGGATCTCAGCCAAGATAGAAAGATATGGTACGCGTTCATGTGCGCTAAGCTATTTCCATCCACACACTTGACAGAGGTGACCAAGGAGAAGATATTACTCTTATATGCCATCGTCCAAGATTTTCTCATCGACGTGGGTGCTATTATCAGTTTTACTATTCGATGATGCCTGTAAGGACTATTCTCTGGTGGCTTGCCACACCCATCTCTCATTTATGGGTTGTGTAGGCAGGAGGGAGTCAGATGGTCCGATGATGAGACCACCTAGATGCCGCTTCAGACGTTAGACACGAGGATGATTGCGTGATATTCGGTGTGGCCCGGGGGTGAGTCGCACCCAAGAGGAATCTGGTTCTTATTTCCACCAGCCTCGGAAGATGAGGCTGATGCTAAGGATACCTCGAACGACGAAGAGTTCCAGGGGGATGAGACGATGGGAGAGCAAGGAACGGAGGAGAGGTCACAAACCGATGCTATATCTAGCCCTCAATTTTAGAGCCTTCAGTAACAAATGGATGAGTACAACAACGATGCCCAAAGGCGAATCACGGAGACTAAATGGCGGCAGACCATATGTTCGAGGCTATGGATATGTCCTTTGCCTCATTAAATGCGATGCTTTAGAGTTTCAACCCCACGGCGCAGTTCCCATACAAACAGCCAGCCCCGATGCCAAGGTTCCCACCCTCTGATTCAGATGACGAGTAACACCCACCACCACCCCAAGCTTAGGCGATTATAGGGAAGTCCTCAAATATTTACTGTTTTATTCTTTACAATGAGGACATTGTAATTGTTAAAGTTTAGGGGAGTTAGTTTTTATGTTTTATGTTTGTATGTTTAATTTTATTAGTTAGATTTGCATATGTTAGTTTAATGTTTAGTTTTAGGATTATTAAATGTTTGCATTCATGTAGTGATTTAGTTACATAGTATTATAGGATTGTAAATAGTTTGTTTTTTATATATCTAAAAATAAATTTAGTTATGTATTGTGTTATATTGCATATGTCCAACGGTTTGATATAGTTCATTTTATTTTGGCCAATGATAAGATTGGGATTAAGTAGACAAGTAGAGTTCCAAATATTAGAACTCTGATGTAATTTTTCATATGAATTGGATCTTTTCTTTGTTTGGCTGGTATAATAAAGTTAACACGTTAATGACACCTATGTTGGTGATTTAGTTCAAATTGATACATAAGGAACCTCTAAAGGATAATGCTAGTTTAAATGAATGAATGACAAGGATATGCAAAGTGAAAGCGAAGGATTATGCAAGAACCTAAGTTTGGAGGAAAATTTGGGGTATATAAGCTCATATATATATATATATATATAAAGAAATGAATATCATGGCTAGTCTTGTTTTGGGGCCTTTGTTACTTGAGCAGCAAATGCCTTGAGGGAGTATCTTTACACCTAGCACCCAAGGTCTTTTATGGTTTTGGGAGTCGTTGGTTGAAAGCTCGCTAAGGGGTAGCACTGTTAGTCTAATGGAATGAGACATTGCATAGTCATGGAAAATATCTATTTAAAAAAAATGTGAAAAAAATGGGAAATAAGAAGAAAAAAACCCCTGTGATGGAAAATAAAGCATAAGTACCCTATTTGGACCCTTAATATTGGTAATTGCTTGATTTTAATTGGATCTCGTTGTTTTGAAAGTCTTAAGTTTAAAGCTGTATAATGCCTTCAAAGAGATTTGTTATTTATTAAATTTGAAGTTGCATTAATTAGCGTGGATGTTGAGCACACACACACTATACCGATAATAACAGATTTAAGATTTGATGAATGATGGGAATTATTAATTAATTTTGATATGAAGTATTATTGTGTTTACTTGATTTCTCTGAGGCCAGTTGAATAAATTTGATTCTATGATGACTGTTGGATTCGTAGGCATATAGATTAGTTGCATTACATTATATTGCATTGCATTGTATAACATGATTGTTTTGTTTTGTGCTCGAGGACTATACATGTTTAAGTTTGGGGAGTTTGATGAGT
The DNA here is from genome assembly GCA_020205605.1 of Panax ginseng. Lineage (NCBI taxonomy): Eukaryota > Viridiplantae > Streptophyta > Magnoliopsida > Apiales > Araliaceae > Panax > Panax ginseng. Next base: position 357,645 of record JAINUU010000060.1, read on the forward strand.
GGGTTTTATACCTATGAATTCGACCCTAATTCGAGCTTAAACTGTGTTAATTCTTTGTTTTTATGTTTCGTTTTTACTTGTTTAGTGTTATTTTGTGTTTAGGTGTGGTGGCATGGCTATTGGACGTAAAGGGTGGATTTATTGTGAAATTTGGCAAGAATAGAAACAAAATTGGATAAAAAGACAGAAGGTACCCCCGTTGGGGCAGAATTTCTATATATAAAACCCCCGTTGGGGCGGGGCATGCTGGAAAATTAACAGAAAGATAGCCCGATGGGGCGGACATTTGTATAGTAAAACCCCCGATGCAAGGGTGGGGGTACGGGAAATCCAGTGTCCTGTTTCCTTTTAAAGTGCTATTGTAACGTAAGGCTAAGTGGTTGGCATGACTTGGGACTCAATTATGCATGCAATTAGAGTCAGAATACGTATCTTGGCATATAATTTAACAATAACAACAAGATTAAAGATTAGACAAGGAATTAACATCTTGGAAGCTAATTTTGGAGCAAGAGCATTGGAGGGAAGACTTTGAAAAAGATTTCATGATAATTGTAGATTAAGGCTAGAGAGAGAAGGGTGGTTCTGGATTCATTCTCTTTCTTTAGTTTAATACTTGTAATTGGGATGATGTCTACTTTGATTATTTCAGTTTTTAATTTATCTATGATGAACTAAATTACTTTTTAGGCTTATAACGGATCTTTGGGTGGAACGATGATTATGTAATCTTTGATTTTCAGTTTAATAATCTATCTTTCAGTTTATCTATATTAATTTGTGCTTTAATCTATGAATTTCTTGATCACCAATTCTATGTGGACTTTTATGGATTTGAGAGAGGAAATAAAAGTCTAGACTTAGTCAATATAGCATGTGTTCTTGAATTCTGTGATTGAATGAAATCTTGATTTATGTTAGGGTAGAGATATGCCTAGTATCGCATGTAATCGGATAAAGAACTTGAACTTAAACCTTCTTTGATTGTAATTCACATAGAGATATAGTGAGTTAGTTAATTAAGGTATTTAGCTTAATTCTATCTAATTTGTGGATTTAAGTTAATATGGTATTAGTGCATGAGAGAGGTGGCTAATTCTACTTGAGTGTTCTTGATTAATAAATTGGGATAGTGAATTAAAATGGAATAAAGGTGTAATAATCGAGTGATACTTAGAGTGAAGTTGTAAGCCTAATTCTCCAATATTTGTTTGAAATTTCAGTTTTTGGGGTTTGTTGATTGTTTGGTATTCTTAATATTTTTAATATTTCTAGTTATAATTCTTAAATTGGTTAGTTTAATAAAATTTGGATTAATATAAGGCTGGTAATTGTAGGGTTAATTTCTTGCTAATCTCTATGGGAGCGATACTTGACTTATCATTGTATTACTTGTTAACCACATATACTTGCGTCTTTGTGCGTATATAGAAATTATCCAACAACCGCCCTCGTTGCTTTCGTTATATATTTTGATAACAACTCTTCTAAATCATTTTTCTCTCTTGATCTTTGAGTTGTTTGTTGATCTTGATTACGAAATCACAGGGGATAAGATGGTCGTGGAGCTTTAACGTCTTGATTATTACTCCACATAAAATTAGGGTGATTCTAATCCCCGGATTGTAGGCATTACGGTACATAGTTACGTGGAATCTGATGTAGCTACCCACAAATTGTCTTGACGCTAGGTTGATTGCACATTATTGATGGGATGGTCACCGCGCATAATTCATAAATAAGCGCAACTTTCTTTGAGTTTGTACACCAAACAAAGCATCCACCTTCTTTAATAATATTTGAAATCATGTCTTTAATAATGAAATCACCCCATCTACCTCTAACACTTGACTACCTTAGGTTATGTCATTCTTTCCATGGGCCTTTGGTAGTTGTGTACCGCCATTGTCTCTATCAACTCATCGCCTCCTCGTAACTCTTTTAGCCATAAATGCTCCACAAGTCGCATCTATATTGGTTCTAAGATTCCCATTCAACTCGTTGTAGAATATGTTCATTTGCGACCATTTAGGTAATCCAAGTAATGTGGGCACTTTCTTAGCAATTCCTTGTATCTCTCCCATGCCTCATACAATGATTCCCCATGTTCTTTGTTCAAACATTATAATGTCGTTTCTCATTTTTTACGGTCTTTCTTTGGTGTGAAAAATTTAGCTAAGAATTTTTGAGCGAGGTCTTCCCATATAGTTATTGATCCCGGCGGTAGAGAGTGTAACCAACTCTTCACCTTGTCCCGCAAAGTGAATGGAAACAAGCGAAGTCTAACTGCGTCATCCAACACCCCATTATATCTGAAGGTGTCACAAATATCCAAAAAGCTGACCAAATATTTGTTCAGATCATTATTTGCTAGTCCCCAAATGCATAGGAGTTACGAATCATCCGAATAGTCCCGATCTTAATCTCAAATGTATTCATGATGATCGCTTGACTGGTGATACTCGACTGAAGCTCAATCACCTTAGGTGTAGCAAAATCTCTCAACACTTTCTGGTATTCGGCAGCCATTGCTTCTTCTTTTTCAGAATTCTCGAAGTCTTCCCTTGTCTCCTTAATCCACTTACTTAGCCTTTGAAACCGTCTCTCAATATCGTCCTCAAAAGGAAGCAAGTCTAGATTTTTGGACCGAGTTTGTATAAACCAACTTCTAAAACACGAAATAGAAAGCATAAAACAAAAGATAAAAAATGTTTAAGTAAAAAAGCGGACTAATTAAAGCGATATTGCAAAATATTAAAATCTATACTAGTCCCTAAGCAACATCGCCAAAAAAATTGTTGGGTAATTTCTATATATGCTCAACACGCAAGTATCGTGGGCCAACAAGTAATCTGATGATAAGTTGAGTATCATTCCATAGAGATTAGTAAAAAATTAACCCTCATAATTACAAGCTTCCTATTAATCCAAATTTTATTAAAGTAACCAATTTAAGAATTATAACTAAAAATATTAAAAATACTAAGAATACCAATCAATCAATAAACTTAAAAACTGTAATTTCAAACAAATATTGGAGAATTAGGCTTACAACTTCACTCTAAGTCTAACTCTGATTTTTGTCTTTTATTCCTGTTTAATTCACTATCCCAATTAATTAATCAAGAACACTCAAGTAGAACTAGCCATCTCTCGATGCACTAATACCGTATTAACTTAAATCCACAAATTAGATAGAATTAAGCTAAACACCTTAATTAACTAACTCACTATATCTCTATGTGAATTATAATATTCAAAGAAGGTTTAAGTTCAAGTTCTCTATCCGATTACATGCGATGCTAGGCATATCTCTACCCTAACATTCATCAAGAGTCCATCACGTAATTCAAGAACACGTCTTTATATTAACTAAGTACAGACTCAAATTTCCTCTCTCGAATCCATACAAGTCCACATAGAATTGGTGATCAAGCAATTCATAAATTCAAGCATAAATCAATATAAATAAATTGAAAGATAGATTATTAAACTGAAAATCAAAGATTACATAATCATTGTTCAACTCAAAGATCCATTATAAGCCTAAAAAGTAAATTAGTTCATCATAGATGAATTAAAAATTGAAATAATCAAAGTAAACATCATTCCAATTACAAGTATTAAACTAAAGAAAAAGAATGAATCTAGAACCATTCTTCTCTCTAGCCTCAATCTGCAATTATCGTGAAATCTTCTTCAAAGTCTTCCTCCAATGCTCTTGCTCAAAATTTTCCTTCAATGATGTTAATTGGTTGTATGCTTATTCAATCTTGTTGTTGTTGTTAATTATATGCCAAGACATGTATTATGATTCAAATTCTACGCAAAATTGAGTTCTAAGCCATGCCAAACACTAGCCTTCTCGTTTACTGCAGCAGTTCAAAAGGCATTAGGAGTCTGATTTTCCGTACTTACCCTGCCCGTATAGGGTTTTATGTATAGAAAGTTACGCCCGTGAAGTTTTTTGTATAGAAAAGTTCAATGGGTCCTTTCTGTTAAAGTCCAAGTTTATATCCTGATCTTACCAAGTTTCACCATGATTCCACCCTTTAAGTCCAATTGCCACGCCACCACACCTAAACACAAAACAACACTAAACAAGTAAAAACGAAACATAAAAACAAAGAATTAACACAGTTTAAGCTCGAATTAGAGGTTGATTCGTAGGTATAAAACCCACTCATCACCCAGCCACTCTAAGTGAAAGGAAGACTCAAGTAAGAAATGTGCTTATCATTCTAGAGCTCTGGACCATGATACCCTAGATTGTTTATCTCTCAAGCACAAAATCCAGGATTTGATAGACAGTGGGGAGATTGTGATGACAACACAAGAACAACTACATGTTCAAGATAATCCTCTACCTCAACACAATGAAGAGGGCGTTAATATGATCGATATGGGAAATAGAGAAGGTTCCATATACCTCCAGTACATAGGCAAGTCCTCCCAAGCAAACAAGGGCATCTCAGACAATTGGGAATATTCAAGAAGGTAATTTTTGATAGAACAAGAAATGAAGTCTATCAAGGAATAGATTGACCAACTAGCAGAACTAAAGGTACATCAGCACCAAATAACTGGACTAATGATCCGTCAATGATAAACAAATCTCATTTCCATCATAACAAGGGATCAACAATGATTCCAAGAGAATGAAACTTGGGAAGAAAAACTTGCAAGGAAAGTTAGATCCCAGGCTCGTCGGGAGTATGCAGATAAAAGAAAATTCACTCCTTTAGATCAACCGATGGAGGAGATCTTACAGATGTTGATCATTGAAAGGAGATCATAGAAATGTTATATGACGCCCCCAAAATAGGTATACATCACCCATTCTAAGTCGCCAAATACAAAGTGCAGAACTTAAATACAAACTTAATTTATACAAGCTGTTAAAGTGTAAATGCGAGAATCTGACAAAACATAAGTTGTGAGTTTTAATAAAATATTATCTTCTAGACAATAGCCAAACTCAAATTCAATCTCATTACAATTATTATCACACTATTTCACATAATAGTGAGGACTACTATAGCCACCATCCGGACAGATCAATCCATTTCCCGAGCTAGTTCAACTATATTCTCATTTCCTGAAGAGAATAATGAAAGAAAAGGGTGAGCTCAACTAGCCCAGTAAGAAATATTATGACTAAGATAATGCAGAATAAATTATCGTTAGCCTTCAACAGTGTTAAACTGATAGAATACAATAAACAACAAGTTTAACTGCAGCGGAACAAGCAATCCATTAGAAGAGTCAAGTAGAACATAATGTCTACTATCTCCTCCAAATTAAAAGTCCATCGTTAATATTTCTTTCCCGTAATACTTATAAATAGTTCTTTGTTGTACCCAAGATAAAGAGAACTTTCATCACCTGTCTTCACCTGAACCACTAAAGATTATAGTTTAATTCACAATTAATGTTTATAATAATGTGAATCAACAGTTTCTTCTTGCCACAAAGGCTTAATAGAACGTTCACTCAATATCCTTACCCCAAAGGCTAAAGACAATCAAGTGTAATAACAATGATCATACCAATCAGTTGTCTATCTTTGCACTACGGGCTAAAGATATTCAACTATAAAACTAATGGTCATGATCATACCAATCAATTGCCTTTCAGTGCACTACGACCAAAGACATTTAACTGTTAATTAATGGTTATGATCCCTTGATCACATCATCGAATTATCTATGCACTATGGCCAAGGATATCGTTAGTATCACCGAGTGGTCATGATCATGTCATATACATGTCCATCTTTGCACTCACTGAGCCAAAGTTATCAATCAGCAGTTCATCTTTGCACTACGACCAAAGATATTTGTGAGACCCCAAATTTTGTGAATAAAGATTATTTTTCTCAAAATATATTTTTAAGTATTATGGTGTGGATTTGATATCTTGTTATAGTTGTGGGTAATATTTATAAAATTTTCAAAAGTATGCAAGTTCTTATATTATATTCGATTGGTAGGGGAATATTAAATGCGGCGACCACGATCATTGGTGGACCCCCCTAACGGAATTATTGCCGGATTGAGAAAAGCGACAAAAATATTTTTATGAAAATAACGGTGAATTTTTACCGTTAAGCTGTTGAAACACCGGTGTTAAAAATACGATGTCTGGCGTGGTTGCATAGTAGCACACGGTATTGATTATTGATGCTTATATGAGAAGTCACTCAATTTTGTTCAATTATTACTCTGATGAATTGTTGCATAGTATCTCACGTTATTTGATTCAATTATTGTTGATATTTATATATTATTAAATCAATAATTGAGATAACAAAGTTATTAATTATTATTTGCAATATTAACGATGTCTAGAAGTTTTGTCGAGGAGAGGTTTGGTCACCTAATTAATTGCATGAACAGGAGAAATCCTTATTAGAAAGCCCGTCTCTTTCTGAGGAACGACACTGGTCGATTAATAGTGTGAATTATAATAATGATGATGAATTTTGTTTTATTATTATTATAAATGTAATAAAATAGTAGAAAACTTTTTATATAAAATGTAATACTTTTTATAAAGTTTTGTTTTATTTGATTATAAGTAGAATATAATATATTTTATTATGCATAGTGTTTTTAGTGCTGCATAGTAAATTTTTTTTATATAAAAGCAGAATACTTTTATAAAGTTATTTGTTTTATTAGATTATAAATAGAATATATTATATTTTATTATGCATAGTGTTTGCATAGTGCTGCATAGTATTTGCATAGTAAAATTTTTTATATAAAACAAAATACTTTTATAAAGTTATTTTATTTATTAGATTATAAATAGAACATATTATATTTTATTATGCATAGTGTTTTGCATAAGTGTACTGCATAGTATTTGCATAGTAAAATCTTTTTATATAAAATAGAATACTTTTATAAAGTTATTTATTTTATTAGATTTTAAATATATAAATATAATATAAATATATATATATATATATATATATTTTATAAATAGAATATATTATATTTTATTGCATAGTATCATTTCCATCCTCCTATAAATAGGATGTTTAGTTAGAATTGAAAACACACCAGAAGTTCAGAGAATTCTTCTTCTATAATCTTGAGCGTATTTATTTAGAGTTTAAGAAAACTTTGAGCGTAGTGCAAGTTTTCTTCAAGAATATCCTCGCCCTAACCGTCGGAATACTCTTCTTTTTAAGGTAAGAGATATTATTATTATAGTAAGGGGTATTATTCTTTCGTATTCATGAAGAGAGTTATTTTCTTTCAATACTCGTAAGGGTTGTTATTCCATTCTTTATTATTATGTTGGAATAACATGTCTATGCGAAGTACCGCATACATGGTGAAATTCTTCTGTTATTCCATTCTTTATTATTCTGTTGGAATAACCTGTCTGTGCGGGCTATCGCATGTCTGGTGAATTCTGTTGTTATTCCATTCTTTGGTGGTCATTGGAACATCCCATTATTCGGATTTCCTAGTTCCATTTTTATTATTCATTGGAACATCTGTCATGCATGCGGATTACGCATGACTGGTTTCATTCTTTATTATTCTGTTGGAATATCCTGTCTGTGCGGATTATGTATGACCTGGTTCCATTCGTTATTATTTTGTTTGAATAACCTGTCTATATGAATTACCACATGCATGGTGAATGATCCTTTGTATTCATTCCTTATTAAACTGTGGAAATGATCTGTCTACGTGGATTACAGCATGGCGGTCAAAAATCCATTTGCAGTTACGTAATTTTTCTGACCCTCAAAAATTCTAGAAAAATTTGAAATGATAATTTGATGAGTTTTCTATATTGTGTCAAAAAATGGCGATAATTCTTGAACTAGTTTTATTGAATTCTTATATGATTGTCATCATCCTCACGCTTATATTATGATGAAAGTCATCCGTGGTATTCGTAGTGCATAGATGGACTAGGTATGATTATGACCGAGGATTATTGGTATAATCATGACCGTAATGTTACAAATGATGTGGTAAAAGTCCTCATTGGCCCGTGGTGCATTGATGGGCGATTTTTGGTATGATTATGGCCATGGATTCTCTTCGGCCAAGGGTGCAAAGATGAATTGTTTTATGGAATGATCATGATCGTTGATGAAAACACGATTATCTTTGGCCCGTAGTGCATGGATAATTCATGTATGTGATATTAACGAATATCCTTGGCCATAGTGCATGGGTGATTCGATAATGTGGATTATTTATTAAGTTAAGTCTCAGCGATAAAATATTGATAATAAACTTTTAAATTCCTAGAAAATAGTAGATATCATGCTCTACTTGACTCTTCTAAAATACAATTGTATGTCTTCGACCTGTAGTGTAAAGATGAAATGATAATGAATATCTTTGGCCCATAGTGCAAAGATGAATTTATTAAGTATGATTATAAGCAGAGGCGTGATTTGGTATAACCAGTGATCTTTGATGTTTCGGTAAAGATAGGTGATGAAAATTATCTTAAATCCCAGGTGTGAAGAGGATTTAGAATCACAATTATGATTATGAGTTATTCATATGATTGTGAAAAGGGCTGTTGATTGATGTTACGAGGATAAAACATTGTTGGTGGACTTTTAACGTGGAGAAGATAATAGACTTTATGGTCTATTTGACTCTTCTAATGGATTGCTCGATTCAATTTGCAACTATGGTTGAAAAGTTTTATCATCTACCATATGTTCTAAATATCGATTTATTATCGATGAAGGCTATTGATGATGTAAATTATCTTTAGTCATGATATTCTTTCTTGGGCTAGTTGTGCTCACCCTTTTTGCTTCACAATTCATTTAGGTAATAAGAGTGTAGCTAGGTCGGCGAGGATAACAGGGGAATAGAGCGATGGTCTATATTTGTTGAGGTTCTCCTAAATAGTATGGAAATAATTTTATTGAGAACTTTAGATAAGTGTGTATACGTATTGTATACTCATTTGATATTTAATTTTGGTGAACAAGAATAGGGTGAGGTGAACCCAACTTTGGAAGGGTGTTTTGCCACTATCACACAAGATGTCTAATGACATACAACCTCGTGTTATCATAAGACATGGTTGTGCACATCCACTTGCTGAGTATATTTATGAGCACTACCTATATAATCTTGGAGTTTGGTTAAAAATAGTTCTCAATTGCAGACAGTGGAGATAGTTATATATCAAGAAAAGACTCACCATTGGAAGGAACATAATAGTAATCTTCTCATTTTTCTTTGGGGTCTATTGGGTCAACCAAGGATAATTCTGTGGACATATGATATCTATCATAACCTAGATGCATGGCCTCCCATGTACGAAGGTTTCCTTGAGCACTTCCCAAAGATTTTAGTTTCTAAAACAGTTATTGACTGTACCTTTATGTAAGGTGCAATTGTGACATGAGTCAAAATTGGCATATATATTTGTATTGAAACACACAGTATATATGTCGTCGTATTTTGCACGACAGTTGTATAAATGAAGTTGTTAGTAGTGTATTTACTGGCGACTCAAGATGGGTGATATATACCTATTTTGGGGGCGTCACAATATCAATCAATAGTTCTTCTTTGCACTACGGACCAAATACATACAACTATAAAACCAATAACCAACAGTCCATCTATGCACTACGGGCCAAAGATGACTTTTAAGCATGAGGATCATGACAATGATATAAAGAATCATTCAAGTGAGATAAATGATAAATATTAAATATTTATAATTCAATTTATCCAGAGTTCAAGAATATCTAAATTGTCAACATGATCACTAATTGTGGAGTAAAATTCAAGAATAATATTCATGTATAAAAAATTAATTTGGACATAAAAGAATCAATTTTTTGTTGTGAATAGTACCTCGTGAATAGTACTTCACAAATAGTACCCCATGAATAGTATTTTGTGAATAGTACCCCATGAATAATACTTCGTGAATAGTACTTCATGAATAATACTTCTTGAATAGTATCCCTAAGTGAATAATACCCGAGTGAATAATACCTCATAAATAATACTTCGAGTAAATAGTACCCGAGTGAATAGTATCCTGTAAATAATACCCCGAGTCAATAGTACCCAAGTAAATAGAATTCCATAAATAATACCCCGAGTGAATAGTACCCGAGTAAATAGAATCCCGTAAATAATACCCCGAGTGAATAGTATCCGAGTAAATAGAATCCCATAAATAATACCCCGAGTAAATTGTGCCTGGGTGAATAGTAAGAAATAATAACCCTTACGAATAAGAAATAAATAACATCCCTTACCTTAGTAGAAGACATGATACTGCAATAGTAAAGTAGCAGAATACTCTTCTTCTTCCTCTTTATAGCTTCTCTCTATAATTGCTCTTGTGAGTCTTAGTGAATTGGTGAGAATGAAAGAAGAATGAGTTTCTATTTATAGGAAAACATAGTTTTGATAATTACACGTTTTGGGGCTCGAATTATTACAATATAGTACCTTTATTTTTTCCTCTATTTTTAATTTAGTCCTTCAAGTATTATCAATCTTGCACAACCTCCCCTAATAGTACATGCATGTGAACCAATAGTTCCATGCATGTGAACCAACAGTAATTTGCATGTGAACCAATAGTAATTAATTGCTCATTTATCCGATTAATTGCCCGTTTGGTCAATTTAACATCCAGAAATCAACTATTATCAAAATAAATGTCGATTTCCACTAACATTAATAATACCAACACAATGGAAATATTTTTATCAAAAATTTCATCTTTGAAATTCTCGAAGTTTGACTTTTTTCAAAATTTTTTGACCAAAAAGTCAACCCCGACAAATTTTGTGTTTATAGTCTATTTTTACTAATTTTATCGTCCCGGACTCAAATATCTTGTCTGCGTCTCCAAATTCAATTTCGAACTCAAATTCAATTTTTAATAACATTCATCATTAATATTATAACTCACAATATTAACAACCAGATCATTCCTAGGAAAGAGGGGGCTTTCCGATAAAGATTTCTCTTTATTGGCGCGCAATTAGATAACCAAACCCCTTTTCTCGACAGAACTTTCTAGACATTGTCAATAATGCAAATAATAATATGAATAACTTTGTCATCTCAATTATTGATTTAATAATATAAATATTGTTATAATAATTGAATCAATAACGTGAGATACTATGCAGCAATTACTGTGGTAATAATTGAATAAAACTGAGTGACTTCTCACGTAAGCATCAATAATCAATACCGTGTGCTATTATGCAACCACACGTATTACTGTACTTTTATCATCGATTATTTATGACAACTTTCTTACTTTGAAAATTTTTCATATATCACCCTTAACTTTGACCTTTTATCAATTTAACCATTTACTAAATAGAATATTAATTATAAGAAAATTGAATACTTTCATTTCATAAAATTTGGGGTCTTACAACCTCCCCTCCTAATGAAATTTCGTCCTCAAAATTTACGTACCTAGTTGTTCGAAGAAATGAGAATACCTTGCATTCTTCTCAGATTGTACCTTCCCGGTTATTTCCTCTGTATAATGATTTCTCCATTTCTCATCTCCTGTATTTCAAATATCATACTAGAATACATCTTCAAAACAAAGGTTAATTGACATGCCACATATTATCCCTATATTCTGACCGACCAATTAAAAAACAAATAAGCTTAAGTAGGTCATACTAGCGAAGGATTTACCCGTCTCTCCCCTCTTAGTTCTAGTCTCACATCTCAGCCAAGGATCATATCCCTAAGCTTTGATACCAACTGTGATGCCCCCAAAATACGTATACATCACCCAATCTGAGTCACCAAATACATGGTACAAAACTTAAATACAAACTTAATTTATACAACTGTTAAGTGTCGTGCAGGATACGACAAAACATAAGCTGTGAGTTTTATTACAAATATTGTCTTCTAGACAATATCCAAACTCAAATTCAATCTCATTAAAATTATTATCACACTATTTCACAGAATAATGAGGACTACTATAGCCACCATCTGGACCATCAATCCATTCCTCGACTAGTTCCAGCTATATTCTCATTTCTTGAAGAGAATAATAAAAGAAAAGGGTGAGCTCAACTAGCCCAGTAAGAAATATTATGACTAAGATAATGCAGAATAAATTATCGTTAGCCTTCAACAATGTTAAATTGATAGAATACAATAAACAACAAATTTAACAGCGAAACAAGCAATCCATTAGAAGAGTCAAGTAGAACATAATGTCTACTATCTTCTCTAAATTAAAAGTCCATCGTTAATATTTCTTTCGTGTAACACTTATCAATAGTTCTTTGTTGTACCCAAGACATAGAGAACTTTCATCACCTGTCTTCACCTGAACCACTAAAGATTATAGTTAAATTCACAATTCATGTTTATAATAATGTGAATCAACAGTTTCTTCTTGCCACAAAGGCTTAATAGAACGTTCACTCAATATCCTTACCCCAAATGCTAAAGACATTCAAGTGTAATAACAATGATCATACAAATCAGTTGTCTATATTTGCACTACGGGCTAAAGATATTCAACTATAAAACCAATGGTTATGATCATACCAATCAATTGCCTTTTAGTGCACTATGGCCAAAGACATTTAACTGTTAACTAATTGTCATGATCTTGTCAATAACATCATCGAATTATCCATGCACTACGGCCAAAGATATTCGTTAGTATCACCAGTGGTCATGATCATGTCATACACCTGTCCATCTTTGCACTACGGGCCAAAGCTATCAATCAACAGTTCATCTTTGCACTACGACCAAAGATATCAATAAATAGTTCTTCTTTGCACTACAGACCAAAGACATACAACTATAAAACCAATAACCAACAGTCCATCTATGAACTACGGGCCAAAGATGACTTTCAACGCAATATAAGCACGAGGATCATGACAATGATATAAAGAATCAATCAAGTGAGATAAAAGATAAATATTAAATATTTATAATTCAATTTATTCAGAGTTCAAGAATATCTGAATTGTCAACATGATCACTAATTGTGGAGTAAAATTCAAGAATAATATTCATGTATCAAAAATTAATTTGGACAGAAAAAAATCAATTATTTATCATGAATAGTACCCCATGAATAGTACTTCATGAATAGTACCCCGTGAATAGTATTTTGTGAATAGTATCTCAAGAATAGTACTTTGTGAATAGTACCTCATGAATAGTACTTCATGAATAATACTTCTTAAGTAGTATCCCTGAGTAAATAGTACTCCATAAATAATACTCCGAGTAAATAGTACCTGAGTGAATAGTACCCCATAAATAATACCCTGAGTGAATAGTACTCGAGTAAATAGAATCCCGTAATTAATACCCCGAGTGAATAGTACCCGAGTAAATAGAATCCCATAAATAATATCCCGAGTGAATAGTACCCGAGTAAATAGAATCCCGTAAATAATACCCCGAGTGAATAGTTCCCGAGTAAATAGAATCCCCCAAATAATACCCCGAGTGAATAGTACCTGGGTGAATAGTAAGAAATAATAACCTTTACGAATAAGAAATAATTAACATCCCTTACCTTAGTAGAAGACTGGATACTACAATACTGAAGTAACAGAATACTCTTCTTCTTCCTCTTTATAGCTTCTCTCTCTATAATTGCTCTTGTGAGTCTTAGTGAATTGGTGAGAATGAAAGAAGAATGAACTTTTATTTATAGAAAAACATAGTTTCGATAATTGCATGTTTTGGGGCTCGAATTATTATAGTATAGTACCTTCATATTTTCCTCTATTTTTATTTTAGTCCTTCAAGTATTATCAATCTTGCACAACCTCCCATAATAGTACATGCATGTGAACCAACAATAATTTGCATGTTAACCAATAGCAATTAATTGCTCATTTATCCGATTAATTGCCCATTTGATCAATTTAACATCCAAAAATCAACTATTATCGAAATAAATGTCGATTTCCACTAACACTAATAATCCCAACACAATGGAAATACTTTTATCAAAAATTTCATCTTTGAAAATTTTAAAGTTTGACTTTTTTCAAAAATGTCAACTGTTGACTTTTTGACCAAAAAGTCAACCCCGACAAATTTTGTGTTTATAGTCTATTTTTACTAATTTCATTATCTCGGACTCAAATATCTCGTCCGCGTCTCCAAATTAAACTCCAAACTCAAATTCAATTTTTGATAACATTCATCATTAATATTATAACTCAAAATATTAACAACCAGATCATTCCCAGGAAAGAGGGGGCTTTTCGATAAAGATTTCTCTTTATTGGCACCAAACCCCTTTCCTCGACAGAACTTTCTAGACATTGTCAATAATGCAAATAATAATATGAATAACTTTGTCATCTCAATTATTGATTTAATAATATAAAATATTGTGACAATAATTGAATCAATAATGTGAGATACTATGCAACAATTACTGTGGCAATAATTGAATAAAACTGAGTGACTTCTAACGTAAACATCAATAATCAATACCGTGTGCTACTATGCAACCATACGTATTACTGTACTTTTATCACCGATTATTTTATGACAACTTTCTTACTTTGAAAATTTTTCACATATCACCCTTCACTTTAACCTTTTATCAATTTAACCATTTACTAAATGGAATAATAATTATAAGAAAATTGAATACTTTCATTTCATAAAATTTGGGGTCTTACATGTTACCCCTAATCAATCCTCGTTCCAAGAGATTTGTTGTTACCAGGATATGCCAATATCACTCCAACACTCTTGGCCATAGCACATAAAGTTGTTGGGCACTTCGTCACCTGATCCAAAATATGATTGATAGCGGTGACTTGCAAATGGTAAATAGTGGTAAAACCCTGCCTGAAGGAGAGGAGATATTTCCCCCTGGAACATAGAGATGGATGGAAGTTATAGCAGTCGTATCATCTGAAGGAGCTTTGCTTGCAACGTCCCTGATAATTCAAAGGAAAAGGGATCAAGAGAGAAATAATCTTATGATAGTAGTTGTGCCTGAGCCTCTGATGTTGCCATTCAAACTATAGTATCCTGTAATTAGCTTGAAGAGAGTCCCATAGAACTATGGGAAAGATGAGGGATTAACATCAAACCACACTGCTGCTATATCAAAGGAAAACCCGCTGTATCTACCTCAACGAGTAATAAAGTCAGCCATTAAATCCAATGGAAGAGTGTCTAAGGAGAAAATTAAAGAATTCCTTAGCAAGATAGGGCATAATGAAGCCAAAGTGGTGCAAAGATTAAAGAAGCGCCCCAACAGATATCCATTCTAGATTTGGTTTTATCTTCGGAAGATCATCGCAAGGTCTTAGTGAAAGTACTAGAAGAAGCTCACCTGTCGAAGATGATAGATACCGAGAAGTTTCATCATTTGATAGATCACATTTTTAATAGTAATGTGATATCTTTCACTGATGATGACATACCATCAGAAGGGACGGGTCATTGCAAGTTATTGCAAGTCATTGCACATAGTAGTGATGTTGTTGACGTCAGGATTTTTGAGTGTCCCTTTTCGTTACTTGTTCTTTGGTGTTCTCATGTTAATGTGAGATTTGTTTGAAAAAATAAGTGAAAAAGGTCCGACATGTATAATATCAACGATTTAACTTTAAGAGTCGCCAATTGGTGTATTTAACTGGTTGCACCAACGCAACCAGAAAAGGTTTGCACATTAACCCAGTGATTTGATTAATCGCTAAAGCATGGTCTCAGTAAAACTAAGATTCATTTTGGGTCGGGGGCTTGATTATGCGGAGGGAAGGTGTTAGGCACCCCCCGACATCCGTGTTACCACGGTGATCGCCACTCTTCAAAGAAATTGTTATATGAATGTGTGTGTTTGTGTGTGTGTGTGGATCAATGTGCAGTTATTTAAAAGTAGTGCAAGGCCTCGTTCGCACCTATATACAAAGGGTTTAAATTTATAGAAAAATTCAGTTTTAACCACAATATAGCAATGACGTTTTGTAAAAAGAGGTTTTTCAAACCCTGTGCTCAATAGAAATTGAGACATTTTCATACTTCCATTTTATTACTAAATGTTCGGCTTGTTTGCTTTTATTTTCGAGATGTGAAACATTCTCGAGAAAATAATATACAAACGATCTTAGAACTCTTCATGGGCATGATGACCATCTAAGGAAATTCGACCAATGTAAAAATAATGCAAAGTACGCTACGGTTGAAAAATGTCCATCATGGGAACCAAATCTAGATTCAGTAAGTTGAACCTGTGATCACATGATTCCTAGGCTCACATGGTACTGCAATTTGTAGGGAAAGCAGTAAGCAGTTATATATATATATAAAAGCTGTAAATATATATATAAACATGATCAACCGCCACGAAGTAAACTCCAGGCGGGACAAAATATAAATAAAGCTGTAAAAGCGATCAACTACCACGAAGTAAACTCCAGGAAGGACAAAATGTAAATAAAGCTGTAAAAGGCCACGAAGTGAACTTCAGGCCTGACAGAAATGTAAATATATATATATATATATATATATATGTACAGATATATATAAAAGCAAGAACGACCGTATGTGAATCCAAAGGCTCATCGGATATGTCAAGCAACAATTAATATATATATATATATATATATATATATATATATATATATATATATATATATATATATAAAGCGATTAAACGATATTTGGATGTAAATCCAGCTCATCGATATAATCCGACAACAATGATTATATATATAAATATATATATAAAAGCAATTAAACGCACCAAATATAAAATCTGTGCTCATCGTATAAAGTCCCACCACGCTTTATATATATAGTATGTATATATATATATATATATATATATATATATATATATATATATAAGAAATTAAACGCTCTGCATCAAGTTCAGGCTCAATCGAGGCATAACTCGATAATGTTAGTCCATATATGAAATATATACATATATATAAGTATATATATATATACAGACAGAAATAAAAACCACGGACCGAAGTCCGGGCAAACACACTCACACGACTCTCAACGTGTATAATAGTGTGTGCTAATATGAGAAGAAGGCTTTATAGAATATAAGAAGGCTTACAGTGGGCTGCCAAAGTAGACTTCTATGACTTTAAATGGATAAACACTCAGTTCCCGCCGAATTTTTAAAGATAGCTATATGTGAGCTAACTAGTGTTTAGAAATGAGGAAACACTCAAAAGATGTGTATGTAGAGTAAAATGGACAGGGCTTCCTCGCCTTTTTCCTTCTCTTCCTCTTTCTTAAATGGCTGACCCCAAGGCTTGTATATATAGATGGATGGTCGAAGGTACACCTGCGGTAGCCACAGTTGTATCTGCGGCTGGTCGTGATGCATCCGAGCCTCGCGGGTCCCGTTATTTCATAGTACGTGTACTCATGCACTGTAATATCCGCTCGAACTTGCAGAACTTCAATCCGATCATCCGAACGAGGTCTATCTGACCTTCTTCGGACCGCTTGTGTCAAGAGTTACGCAATGACATGGGTTAGAGGTTGTACGAAGTCAGGAAGAGGGGTCTACGCCCATGGTCTTCAAGCTTCAAATTCTATCCAAAGTACTGTCACACGTAATAGTCACTTGGGATTGTCAATCCTCAGTTCTTGTGGGACATTGTTGGATATATGTATGTATGAAGTGTTGAGATGACGTGCCATTGTCGAAGGAATAAGATTACGTTTGACTCCTCGCTGGGGTTATCGCCGGTTTGAGTTGAAAGTAAACGTTGCTCAGGGTTACAGCTGAGATTGGACTACTTGTTGGTATGCCGCGATATCATCTTGTTGTGATGGTAAGATGACGTTCTGACTCCTCACCGGGGTTATCGCTGGTTTAAGCGGAAAGCAGACATTGCTCAGGGTTACATCTGAGATTGGACTGTTGCTTGTTTGTATGTCTCACTGTCATCTGTGGATGTTCTTATATACCCGTTGTTAACTTCGGGTCTGAGGTGTGTGTGCCTCAACAGGATGTCTGGGGTTGAAGCTGATTGCATATGTTTGAAACAAGCATTTTTGGGGTTATCACCGGAACTGTAATGGCATCTCTTGGGGCTATCACCAAGGATGGGGTTGCTACTCCCAGTGTTGTCTCTGGGACTTGAATCGAAGCATTACGATGTTTGCGCTTTTATGTAACTGCTTCTCCCGGTGTTGTTGTTGTCGGTCTTTTGATCTGCATATCTTGGGGTTATCTCCGATATTGGAAATGACATTCCCGGTGTGTGTTCCGGGGTTTGAACTGATGTTCCCATTTTGTGTTTCGGGTTGGAACTGAACTTCTGATAGTATCTGGAATGGATGTAAGCTGTCTTCCAGGGTTATTTCCAAAAGACAAATCTACCCTCCTGCAATGTTAGTAATAGGAGCACAGAAAATTTTGAGTGTCTACAGATGCCCCTCTTTATCATATCCATGCAAGGCAAGGCATGGATAGGATAAAGAATACTAGACACTTAAAATGCAAGCAAGATAAACATGATGCTATATGCAGCAACATGATGCAAATGCATGTAGAATGCATGAATGATTGTCAGGTAATCCTGTTGGGATGACAATCAGTGATGGCTTGGACATGCGATCCAAGTCTCCAAGAATGTTGACGTTGGGGCTATCACCAAAGTCTTGAATCCTAGACACTGGCTTATATTCCATAGAGGTACCTCTTGTGTGTAAGAGATCCCGTGGGGATAAAGCTTTGTCTCATTTGAGGATGTGTATAACATATTCCCTCATTACATTTGAGATTATCGCCAACAGTTTATTGTTATCAAGGTTGCCTGATCTTCGCTGATGTGTGTATCACCGGATAAATCCCTACTGGGTGTATTGTCAAGGCTGCTTGACCTTCATTAATGTATGTGTCAATGGTAGCATTGCGTTGTAGCCCTTGCTGGGGAAGGTTGCTTCGATGGGTTTACTTGCCATCGGCTGACATGATGTCAAGGTCGCTTGACCTTCATTGATGTGTGTATCAATGGTTGCATTACGTTATAACTCCCCCACGGGATACATAGATGCTTGAAAGATGTGCGTTGTGACCCGTAGGGATATGTAGATGCTTGATAACTTCGACGTTAAATCCCCAGGGATACGTAGATGTTTGATAACTTTGGCGTTGTAACCCTCATGGGGATACGTAGATGCTTGATAACTTTGTTGTAAATTTCATTGGGGGAGGTTTGATATATCGTGGTTTTATATCAGAATTCCCCCCGCGGGAGGTTTAGGGTTGTGACCTCGCAAATGGCGACATCGACTTTTTGTGGGGTATTCACGAGCATGATTTGTGAAAGTCGAGCTCATTGTTATAGTATACCTCGATTCATTGATGAATACCTTTGAGACGACGGGAGTTTAACTCTAATCCGACGAGAAACCAGGATTTCAGGCTATTCCGCTCAATCGCGTAGCACTTTTATTCCTGATTTGGCCTTTTCAGCTTGTGAGACCTCCTTTGCAACTCTAACTAGAGCGAGCCAAAGGTGTGGGGCCCATGGAGTCTGATGTTGATCTGTATTTGATGTAGGTTCCCAGGTTCACATAGCCTCGAGGGAACTGGTTTAGCATCCACTCTATGTATCAGGCCTTGCATGATGACTATAGAGCGATCGTCCATGGATGGGGATTCGGGAGGTTCTTCTCCATTCGACCCCGTCACTGTCCCTGGGGTTACCTCAGGGCATTGTCTGAGCGGTGGTTTCACTAGACTCAGTCACTCCATTTGCTGGACTGTGAGGTGATGATGACGCCGATGGATTGGAAAGGTATGGAGTTTGGAGGGGAGCCGGTGCCTTGCACGACGGATATCACCCCTACTGCCATCAGATCCTTGTTGGGAGTTCCTACATGAGGCGCCAAGTGCGTGGAGGCTGTCAGACATGTGTCCTTTGAGCATAGATGCTATGAGCGGGCTGTTGAGTGAGCCCATACCCGATGATGTGAGAGTCAGGGATCGCATTCTCCGGCGATTGTTCCTGATGATCATTAGGGGCTGCTTCATAGCAGATAACTCTTTTACGGTGTTCTTCGCTTTGATCAGCGCCACTCGACACGTGGACCGTATAGGAGAATATGATTGGGTTTCCTACACCTTTGCCTACTTCCTCAGGGGAATGCGCATGCGATCGCAGGGCTTGACCGAGGCATGGTTAGGATTCTACCCATTTCTGCTGGTGAGTGTTTCTCTTGTCTTTTCCCATATATGGGTTAAGAGTGTTGACTGACAGCAGATGTTTGCCTTTGTATTGGCAGTTTTGGGCCTATGAGAGGCTTCCTGTTAAGGCCTCGTGAGCATGTTAGGTTTAGACACCTATCCACGAGGACGGAGATGGCATCATTCCATAGTGGCGCAGAGGTCCCCGCATTGTCGAGGGTTTCACTCATTGTCGCCACATTTGGAGTTATTGATGTACCGATGTCATCACATGGATTCCCTACTCGAGAGCATTTGGGAGTTGGTTTTGAGGATGGGTACCGACCGAGTAGAGTACGTCATTTTCCACCGCAGGATTCCTCTCTTTCTGAGATGGAGGATGGGAGCTCTATTTAGAGAAGCGTCATATCGGAGCACTACATGCAGAGATTCAGATACCGATCTTGCCTCCGCCGCCAGCGTTATTGGCTTTTGCGATCACCGTCATTGACATCCCATTGATGGGGATTGACGGTTTTACATTGTCGAGGCCCCTATTCTCGTGGAGATGTTCCGGCATGGTGGATCCCTCGTACCATTAGAGCTCGCACCGCGCCACACGGTTTATGGGGATATGGTTCCGGATCCGTGATGATGACGGATTGGCTGCTTTTGCATCGTAGATCCGACTCATGTGACACAGATGATGATGATTGACTCGTAATTTGGACCGGCCACATCTTTTCATTCGCATTTGGGTAGAGATCTTGCGAGAGGTAGATACTTTTGATCCTTTCAGCTCTGGCGCTGGTCCCTCAGGTGACCCATATGGTTTTTTCAGCGTAGATCCTCCCTTGTATCGGCCTGACATCCTTGTAGATAGAGATCCAGTGACTCAGGAGGAGTTACATCAGGTGGATAGTATCGATGATGTAGACATCGACACTCTTGACTTTTTCTGATGTATTTCTCGCTATTTCTTTTGATAGGCCTTTGTTAGCATCTGGGTAGCTTTGCCCCATTCTCGCTATATCTTTTGATAGGCCTCTGTTGTATGTTGGGTAGCTTCGCCCCATTTCCCTGTATTTTAGCTGTATAGAGATGTATTAGATGATGATATACTTAGGAATGTATGCACAACTTTTCATTCCCTATATCATATTGCCATCTATTGTATTATGCATGTTATTATTATGCATATGTATGTATGTCTAGAGATATTCAACATTGACCCCTGGATGGTCTTATGACACGGCCCATACAGATGTCTTCTTCGATAGTTAGTCGTATTGATCATACCCCACCATTTGTGGTGGTAGTTGGTATGCGATCATGGTATGATAGTATATCACCATCAGACATGGTGATCGTAGATGATTTCTTTGCAAAGATACTATGACCTTGTTGATGTTTTGTGTTCCCACAAGATTTGTAGAGGTTATACTTAGACCTTTGGGTATCGTAGAGGTGTGTTTTCGATTTGGGACCTCAGGAGTTTACTCCTACTTTGGAGGAGTATGCATAGTTGACGATGCTTCCGCTGGATAGACCTTGCGTGCATATGGCTATTGGAGACATGAGCAGACAGTTCATGACCCTCACCGGATTGAGACGTAGAGTGGTCCAGGACGAGATTACATCCGCCACGTGATATCCCAGCTTTCTCGCTTGACGGTGTTTGGCTCGAGGTGACGACTATATGCACGACATTCGGGATTTCACCACACCGGAGGACCATTGGCGTTCAGCCAGAGTAGATGTACTGCTTCTATGCGTATTGTCATATGTCTTCATGCCGCGATACATGGATGAGTTGGATATCGGCGTCATTATGGCAGTGAGAGCTCTCAAGGAGGGTTATACCATTGTACCGATGATCATTGTAGAGACTCTGAGGTCAGCTACATACTGCTGCACTTATCCAGCAGGAGTATTTATAGTAGCTTTCCACGCCGTATGTGTGGTTTATGTCACACTTGAGACCGATTGGCACATTTAGATGGCAGGGGTTTTGTTTCACCCAAGAGATAGCCATGTCATACTCCTTTCAGCCTGCAGAGTGCACAGATGTTGCATCGTGGTCAGCTTTCCTGGCAGGGATTAGGGATCCGTTTGCCATATTGCCGTGTTCAGGGCTTAGCTTACCCTATAGCTTCATTACTCATGCTCCGGGCATAGATTATCTCCCTCTGGCTGGATTGAGGGGCATGATTACTTACCACCCACTAGCCGTGATGTGTCAGTTTGACCAGTTTTAGGATTTTCATCCTTATGAGGGGGCAGTGAGTCAGCGCTTCACTTCACACCGTTTGTTAGCGGAGGATAGATCTAGGTTGTATCCCTGTTGGGATCAACGATACCGGCCGAGTTTTCTATCACCATCCAAAGTTGTTTCGCAGAGTATTCCTCATGGATGGAGACAGAGCGCGACGGTCAGTAAAGATCCACAAAGGTAAAGGATTGATTTTGACGATGAGGAGCCTATAGAGGAGGCTGTTATTCCCATCGATGACTTGATTGTTGGGTCGCCAAAGATTTGTGATGGATTCTCCTACCCCGAGTGCCATTGTTACTCAAGATTCAAGACAAAGATTTGGAGCAGAGTTTACATCCGATGACCTATGATAGAGATCAAAGCTAGGGCCGCTGATGTTGATGACTCTTGATGAGAGAGATACCGCTGTTAGAGAGGGATGAGGCTAGATCACCAATGATGCATTGATTGGGGAGCGGATGCCGCCTTTATCTGTTAGGGATGTGACCATTGCGAGATAGTACTTCGTTAGATCCCAGATGATCGTCGGTCTTGCCGACATGAGTGCTTACATTGATGAGCACTATGCCACCATGCGATTAGCCTCGATCCGCTAGCTCGTGTAGATACCTTGAAAGCAGGAGCTTGCAAGCGCTACCTCCGTGTTAGTAGAGGGATGCTATGTTAGATCCGATAGTCCGTGATACACATCGATCCGTAGATAGCTTTGCATTTTCCCGCAGAGCATGACTAGCTTAGTCGTTTTGTCATGTACAACATGTATGTATATATCAAACAGTATTATGTATGGCAGGGAAATATATTTTGATTCACTTCCCTTTTAGTTATGCCTTGATACTTGCTTGATGTTTGCCTGTTTCTTCAGAGCCTTGTGATCTTGATGCATTCTGAACTTATCCTTGATAGATGGACATTGAGACGTCATAAGATCTCTCAGAACGTATCATTGATTTTTGTAAATCCCTACCATCTTTGGTGTCTTGGGACTGGTATCTGTATGAAAAAGTGGAGAGGAGGGTACTTTCTTCCTCTCTGATATTGACTTCACCACAGATGGTCGCCAGTACTTCTATTTGTGAGAAGCCTAGTTAATTCCATCTCTTATGGGTTGGTATTGCTCTTTGAGGCACGATCGCAACTTAGATGGTCACCAAATCTTCTATTTGTGAGAAGAGGTTGGATAATTCCATCCCTTTGATCTGAAACAGATGAAATGGGGAAAATTGAAGGTAGATCCCAAAGCAGGTGTGACAAGTATGTTGTTACGGTAGGGTTAGATCGCACCATGAATGGTCGCCACGCATCCTATTGAAGAGGAGATCAAGTTTGCGTAGTTCGAACCTGGTGTAAGAGGTTAAACGCTGAATGCGGAAGGCAGATGGGTGTAGAAGTATGTTTTTGTTGTTTTTCTTTATTGCGACCGGGCCATAGAGAATATGGTTGCCTACAAACCCCCGGGTATCAGGGAGATCAGGTCGACGTAGTTCGCCCCTCAAGACGAATTGAAGGCGAAGAGAAGCGTAAATCCCATGTGCAGGCTATACTGCGGGGAGAAGAAAGTTTGATCCCATAATGGGGACAAACTGTAGGTGTGAAAAAGTTTGATCCTGTTTTCAGGACAAACTGCAAGCGTAGAAAAGTTTAATCCTGTGTTTGGGATAAACATCAGATGTGAAAGGTTCAATCCTGTGTATAGGATAACCGAAATTGTATGAAGGTTTGAAACAAAGTGGAACTAGGCTGCTGATTCCAAGTGAGGTAAAACCAGGCTGCTGGTTTGAAGTGTATGTTTCCCTGAGGGGCAAAAGAGTATTTAAAAAGGAAAGGGTTCAAAACCGGAATGACTGGTGACTTGATGATCAAAACCAGGATGTTTGTTTGATGGTAACTTCAGACATAGTACCGTTTCACGGTGTCTGATTTGATAAGCTGTGGAAATTCATTGCCATCCATTTCCTGCAATCTGAGAGCATCGCCTGTCAATACCTCCTTGACAACAAATGGGCCTTCCCAGTTAGGAGCGAATTTTCCCTTAGATTGATCTTGGTTGTCAATGATCTTCTTCAAAACCAAGTCATGTTGTTTGAACTGCCGTAGTCGGACTTTTCTGTTGTAGGATCGTGTGATCCTTTGCTGATATAACTTACCATGGAAGATAGCTGCGGATCGCCTTTCGTCTATTAGAGACAATTGGTGATACCTGTCTTGTACCCATTGGTCTTCATCCAACTGAGCATCCATCAATACTTTGAGGGATTCCATTTCCACCTCTATGGGGAGCACTGCTTCCATCCCATAGACTAATGAGTAGGGGGTTGCCCCAGTGGAAGTTCGCATAGAAGTTATGTAGGTTAATAAAGTCAGAGGCAAGAGGTCAGGCCATCTCTTGTGATTGGCGGACATTTTTTGAATGATCTTTTTGATGTTTTTATTAGCCACTTCAACAGCACCATTCATCTTTGGACGGTAGATGACGGAGTTGAGATGTTTGATATGGAATTCTCTACATAACTCCTCCATCATTTTGTTGTTGAGGTTCTTAGCATTGTCTGACACAATGACCTCTGGTTGTCCATATCGTCAGATGACATTGTTTCTGATGAAAGCAATGATAACTTCTTTAGTAACCTTGGGGAAGGATGCCGCTTCGACCCATTTGGTGAAGTAGTCGATCATGGTGAATATGAATCGATGTCCATTACTGGCTTTAGGCTCAATGGGCCCGATCACGTCCATTCCCCACATTGAGAAGGGCCATGGCGAACTCATATTGTGGAGTTCCCTCGAGGGCGTGGATAGCATTCCCATGAATCGGCATTGATAGCACCTCTTGACGTGATCATCACCGTCAGCTTTGAGTGTAAGCCAATAATGCCATGTTCTGAGGATCTTCTTGATAAGTAGGGGTCATTTCGTGTGAGGGCCACATACTCCACCATGGATCTCATCCATGAGTCTCTCGAGCTTGGTCTTTATCCGACATATCCGAGGAGACCTAATCCTGCATCTCTTTTGTAGAGTGCATCTCCTTTCAAGTAGAATTTCATAGCAAGTCGATGAATCTGCCTCTTCTCAGTTAGGTTCGCCTCAGCGGGTGTAGATCCATCTCGTAGATACTCCTTGATGCTTTGATACCAAGGACTGTGGATGGGAGGTAGCTCATCCGATACTTCTCCAACGTAATTCCCATAGACTGGGGCTCTTTGCAAAGTAAATGTGATGCTTGGCATGTTTTCCTTGTCAGGTATGTAAACCAAGGAGGCCAACGGTTCTAATGCATCTGCAAATTCATTCCTATTACGAGGAATGTGTAGAAAGGAGATTTCTTCGAACTCCAGAGCCATCTGTAAAACTTTCTGATGGTAAGGCAACAAATGTAATTCTTTGGTTTGATAGATTCCTATGAATTGCTTGATTACCAATTCGGAATCCCCAAAGACGCTTAACCACTCGATGCCCATTGAGCGGGAAAGTTTTAGCCCCATGATACAAACCTTCATACTCGGTTTGTGTGTTGTTGGTGCCGATAAACTACAATTTGACGCATGACGGATATCGCTCCCCGCATCGGATATTAGGACCGCTCCGGCTCCAGAGTTTTCGTGTTAACAACTCCATCAAAATACATTCTCCACGCACGACATGTAATGCATCGATGTTGTTGTTGAATTATCATTACCCTTCATCGGGAAGCACGTTTCAAGGGTTTGTAGTCCTCTCAAAAAGCGGCAAGCCGATTGATCCTCAATTCCTTGACCTTTGATGAGACTTTTTACATCACATAGACGATGTCAAATTGTTGTAGGATCAATCGCCATCCGGACAATCGACAATTCAAAGATGGGCTTATCAACACATACTTGAGAGGATCCATTCGGGATATGAGATGGTTGTGTGACCATGGAGGTAATGTCAGAAACCTCATGGAAGCCCATACTAAAGCACAACAAGTCTTCTCAATTAGAGTGTACTTGCGTTCACTGATGCTGAATCTTTTGCTGAGGTAATAGATATCTTATTCTTGGCCTCTATTGTCTTTTGCTCAAAGATGCAGCCCATGGCATTGTCATTTATGGGATGTGTACATGAACAGGGGAACATCATCCCTGGGAGGTACCAAAATAGGAGCGTTAATCATTTGCTCTTTGATTGTGAGGAAGGCTTTCTGACACTCATCGTTCCATTTCATAGAGGAGTTCTTCCTTAACAACTTAAAGATTGGCTCACAGGTTGCTGTGAGTTGAGAAATGAATCTGCTAATGAAGTTGATCCTTCCCAAAAATCCCCGTATTTCCTCTCTGCAATCGAGGAATGGGCATTTCCTTGATGGCCCGGATTTTGGTAGGATCCATTCAATCCTTTGTGGTCGACTAGAAACCTAGCAACTTGCTCGACTTAACACCAAAGGCGACTTTGGCGGATTCAACTTCAAGTTGACTTACGCAACTCGTTGAAAAACTTTTTGAGATGGTCTACGTGGTCATCCTCCTTCCGGATTTGACAATGATGTCATCCACGAGATCTCTATCTCCTCGCGATTAAATCGTGGAAAAGAGCAATCATAGCTCACCGATAGGTTGCCACGGCGTTGATGATTTGAATGACAACCGTCTCAGAAAAAAAGGTTCCCCAAGGCGTGATGAAAGTAGTTTTCTCACGATATTCCTCAGCGACCATAATTTGATGGTACCCCGCAAAGAAATCAGCAAAGGAGTACATGCCGTATTAGGCAGTATTATCAATAAGAATGTGGATAAAGGGCACGGGAAAGCTATCTTTAAGGCAAGCTTTGTTCAAATCTCGATAATCCACGCAGACTCGCACCTTTCCTCCTGGTTTAGGCACGAGAACAATGTTGGATATCCACTCCGGATATGTAGACACCATGATGATGCCAGCTTGAAATTGTTTCACAATTTCCTCTTTAACCTTTAAACTCCACTCAGGTTTCAATCGCCTGAGTTTTTGCCTAACTGGCTTGAATCCTTCTTTAATGGGAAGGCGATGAAGAACAATGTCAGTGGACAAACCCACCATGTCTTCATGAGACCATGCAAACACATCCTAGAATTAGGTTAACAGTACAACCATGTCATTCCGTTGATTTGTGGTAAGGTCTGAACCAATCTGGATTAGCTTAGGGTTGTTTAAGGTTCTGAGATTGAAAGGAGTGGTTTGATCAAGATTGGGTTTGGGTTTGTCTGCGACCCATTCCTTAATCTCCTGAGGTGTCTCAATGTCCTCTTGGATGTCCATCAAGTCTGAGTCCAACTTTGCATCAAAGTTACTGCCCTTGTGGAGAGAAGGCATGTCATCAGCAAAGACATGCACATCTAAATTCAGAGTCCTGAAACAAAAGATGCTTTCACTTAATATATGCAACTGTTCGATCATACAAAAGTGTTAGCATGTACTTGATAAAATAACTGCTAGTGCTGTAAAGGAAAGCAAACAATTAAAGTTATCTATAGGGCAGAGGGATTTTTTGCTTATTTTACCCTCGTCGACTAATGCATGGAGTGCTGCTCTAATTGTCGAGGGAAAAGTCCTGATGGACTGTAATGATGGAAGGATCGTCATTGTCCTCCTTTTCCCGAATGATAACCATGACATTTGGGAAATCATCGTCTGGGGTGTATCTGTTTGTATGTTCATCATGAACAATGACGCGACTACCTGCCATCATCAAGGCAAGGTCATGTTTACGTTCCCGTTCCTTTTCTTTCACCTCGGGATCAGGAATCAACACCTCTTTTGCTTTGATTGGCACTAGTTTCAGAAATAGCATAGCCACAACCTGGGCTAGAACCTTTACTGGAGATTGCATGCACTCATGAGGTAAAGGTATAGAAAATCGTCGTGCGGCGGAAGCTTGAGGAACCTGCTTGTGCTTATGAGGATTCCTATGATCGAATCGGCGAATAGCCTATTCCATTTGTTCGATTTATTTGGATACTTGGATAGGGTGCTTAATACCCTGCTTATGTTTACCAAGCCCTTGTCCAGGTTGATGACCCAATAACATCATTTCTTGAGTGGCCGACATAACCTCGATAGAAATCTTGGGTACGGGAAGTGGCACTCCAATAGAATGGTATTGCGTGTTACTCACTTCCAGGGTATGGAACCGGCGATTCAACTTCGAATTGTCGATAATTGGTAGAGTTCCTTGTTCAGACAATCCGGCCAAAGCATTGACAGTGACTAGATCGTTGTTGATAATGTATATGAGTTGTTGATGTAAGGTGGAGGGAATGACTCTAGCCATGTGTATCCATGGTCTCCCAAGACAAAGTTGTATCTCGATTCTATCCCGAGGGCGTGGGAAGATATATTGAATGTATTGGGACCAATCTCAATTGGCAATTAAATCTTTTCAACGGAATTTCGGCGGGATCCATCAAAAGCTTTGACGACTGTATGGCTGCTTTGTATCCGCTTGAGATTGATATTCATCTTTACTGTGGTGGCATGAGGATGATATTTAGAGATGAGCCTCCATCTATCAATACTCCTGCTAGCATGTACTCGCTTGAGATATGCATATGCACTTATTATTTTTGTCATAATCAAATAGGGGGAGATTGTCAGGAATAAGCATGTGAATGATATTCCTATTTACATATGATTTGATTATGATATATATATATATATATATATATATATATATATATATATATATATATATATATATATATATATATATATATATATATGAATGAATATGCAAGTATGCTTGCATTAAGAAAAGCTGTAAAGTTCCTTGATAGATAATAGAAACATATGTACAAGGACTTAGAATGAATTGATCAAATGTGTTAGGTTGATCCTACATAAGTAAAACATCTTTGTAAAGTCCTTAAAAAGAAATGATGTACAAGGACTATAAATATAGAAAGATCAAGCATGTTAGGTTGATCTTATGATGTAATAGATAGGCTTGTCTGATCATCGAGCACTGCACCAGAAATCGTAGTCTACCAGGAAAGTTAAGAATAACTCGAGAGCTATCAAGGTAGAATCGTAGTCTGCAAGATAGTAGATCTCAGAGTTCGTAGACTTCCAGGAGAGACGAGGAAGGATCGTAGTGTGTCGAGTAGCACTTCCTCGGAGCCGTAGTCTACTGAGGAAGTCATGTTCAGAATCGTAGAGACAGCCTGTCTACGAGCCGACCGAGTATCTACCAAAGCCAAGTCAAGAATCGTAGACTACACTCAGAGTTGTAGAGTCTACTAATCATACCAAAGGCAGAGATCGTAGTTGAGCAAGATCAGATGAAGACAACAAGCACAACGACCAAAAATCGTAGTGTCAAGATCCGCTCGAGTCACAAAGGTTCCGCATGTACCAAAAGTCAATCGTAGAGTGCAGAACTAAGACCTCAACAGATGTGCTCACAATGCCAAGGCAGAATCGTAGAACAAATACGATTCTCAACTAATGTGCACTCCCAGAATATCCAAAGGAATGAAGCCTCTGGTTGGCATTGCATAGATACGTCCCACCTAAAGGAAACCAGAGAGCACTCAACGAATGGCATGCAAGCTAACAGAAGATCTAAGCACCAACCCAATCAGCAACAAGATTGAGTTGTGAAGCCATTCGAGATGAAGTCTTCCATAAGGAGATCAGAAGAAGACTTCTGTAACTGACTAAGAAAAGTCAGCAAGTGCAGTAGCTGTCAAGCAGACGAAAGACAATGATCTTGGAAGTTACCAGGATCGTAGTGTTTGCCAAACAAAGAAAGAACTGATGGAGTGCATACATAGATACTGGATAACTTCTGAAGAACAAGACTAAAGTGATTAAGCATTGGGTCAGTCCATTGATGATAAGTGAACGGGAGATTATTCAGTATTCATTTGCTTACTTTTATGTTATTGCTATTGTCATCATTATATTTGTGAGCAATTGTTTGCTCACTCTTACATATAACACTGCAGCTAAAGTTGAGAAAGTTGATGAGCCGTCTACTAGCAAGGGCAAGATGTCCAAATGATGAAGATTTATTTGGTTTTACCTAATAGAATCTATGTTATTAGACTTATTTAATTATATGATGTATTCCGCAGACTTATGTAATAATTTAAGGTTAGATTACCTGGGATTTGTTTTAAGTTGATGGGGAGGATTATTGTTTAAGTTATTTAAGTTATGTCTTTATCCTTGATTATGGGTAGTTAGATGTAATTGTTTTGGATACTGAGCACCAAATCCTGTGAGAATGAAGTACCCGGATTTGGGGGTGTCACACTTTACTTGCTAAAAAGATATTAAAACGGGGCATTCTTGGATATCTCTCAAAGTCGACTGTGATGATCACGTCAGGAGATGCTATCAATGCCAAGTTAATGGAAATGCCATCCACGCTCCTCCAAATGAATTGTGTTGTATGAGTTTGTTGTGGCCATTTTCAATGTGGGGAATGGATGTGATTGGGCTAATAGAACCCAAAGCCAGTAATGGTCATCGATTCATCTTCACCATGATTGATTACTTCACCAAATGGGTAGAAGCTGCCTCTTTTCCCAAGGTCACCATAGAGGTAATCATTGGTTTCATCAGAAACAATGTAATCTGTTGATATGGACAACCGGAGGTGATCGTATCAGACAATGCCAAAAATCTGAACAACCAGATGATGAAGGAATTATTCAGCAAATCCCACATCAAACATCTTAATTCCTTCATCTATCGTCCTAAGATGAATGATGCTATCAAAGAAGCCAACAAAAATATCAAGAAAATTATGCAAAGAATGTCCTCCAATCACAAGGGATGATTTGACTTATTACCTCTAACTCTACTAGCCTACAGAATGTCAATGAACACTTTTACTGGGGCTACTCCCTACTCATTACTCTATGGCATGGAACCAGTACTCCCCATAGAAGTAGAAATGGAGTCATTGAGGATGTTAATAGATGCTCAGATGGAAGAAGACCAGTGATTGCAAGAACGGTACCACTAGTTATCTCTGATAGATGAGAAAAGGGCTACAACTATCTTTCATGGGAAATTATATCAGCAAAAGATTGCTCGGTCATACAATAAGAAAGTTCGGCTCTAAAAATTTAAAGAAAATGATTTGGTATTGAAGAAAGTCCTTGCCAATCAAGATGAATCCAAAGGAAATTTTGCCCTAAATTGGGAAAGCCCTTTCACTGTCAAGGAAGTATTAGTAGGAGAAGCCAACAGATTTCAAGAAATGGATGGGGAAGAATTCCCCCATCTTATCAATTTAGACTCCGTGAAGAGGTACTATGTCTGAGTCACCTGCAAACCACCTTCCGAAAAAAGAAAAGTCAAGTCAATTCAGGTTTTCACTACCAAGAAAGAACTACGAAAGACCTGATCTCCCCCGTGCATGGGAGTACGTAGGCAACCAACTATGGTGTGGTCCAACCAAACAAAAACCCAAATACACACTTTTTAAACTGTTCAAGTCAAGCTTAAACTACGAAAGACCTAATCTCCCACCATTAATGGGACTACGTAGGCAACCATCCATGGTGCGGTCAAACCAAACAAAGAACCCAAAAATCCACTAAAACCAATTAAAACAAACACCTTTTAAATCCCCATAATACTCTACTCCAAAATACCAGTTTCTAACCATTCAGGCCAAGCCTGAACTATGAAAGACCTGATCTCTCCCCATCTATGGGAGTACGTAGGCAACCATCTATGGTGCGGTCGAACTAAACAAATCAAATCAAACCAGTCCCAAGACACCAAACCTTATATAAAACCCCAAATACTATCAAGCCTTTCTGATTAACGAACCCTTCTGAGGTACTCTTTGATGTCTCAATGTCAATCCATCAAGGAAAAGTTCGTGATATATCAAGACATCAAGGCATGAAAAAAGTGGTAATCATCTAGCAATGACAAAACATATCCAAATGGGAAATGAATCAAAATATATTTCTTTTCCATATAATACTGTTTAATATATACAATGTATCATATATATGACAAAAATGGCTGGCCTAATCTATGCAGGAAAATAAAATCTAATCTATAAACCCGTAGATAAATAAGATAGGAAGTCCAACATGGCATCCCTCTCAGAAGATGGAGGTGAATCTATAAGCTCTTTCCCTAAGGTCTCCATGCGAGCTTAAAAATCTATGTCCAGATGGTCCATATATAACGACATATACAAATAAGTTGTAACACACATCAACAAAATATCTACGCGCGCAATCCACCACTCATCTACAGTGATGGTGAAGTCTCCCGAGTGCCGTACATAGTTGTCTAGTGATCCAAATTGATCAATAAAGAAATCCAAGGACACCACATGCCCTGAAGTGATCTCATCTACGATAACTCTGCGTCGTAAGTGATAAGTGTATTTTATATATGCGATTTAATATCCATTTTATGCTTATTTGTTGTTAAATTCTTGTGATCATGTTCAGTTTTACTTGTTTTAAGTTGATTCATGTGTAGGATGGTGGTTGTAGCATTCAATGTATATTTGGAGCTATTCGGTGTGATTTGAAGTCAATTGGAGCATAATTGGAGAAAGTATTAAAAGCAACAAAGTCAGTTGACAGAAGACAAGTTTCACAAAGCCCTAAATGAATTTATTACTACACCACGGGCTGGGGTCATACTCTTCAGTTAGTAGGAAGATAGCCCGCCAGGGCGGGCTTATGATAAGTGTATTTTATATATGCGATTTAATATCCATTTCGTGCTTATTTGTTGCTAAATTCTTGTGATCATGTTTAGTTTTACTTGTTTTATGTTGATTCATGTGTAGGATGGTGGTTGTAGCATTCAATGTATATTTGGAGCTATTCGGTGTGATTTGAAGTTAATTGGAGCATAATTGGAGAAAGTATGAAAAGCAGCAAAGTCAGTTGACAGAAGATAAGCCCGTCGGCGGGCAATTACTGATTATACACACCCACGTAAATGGGGTCATACTCTTCAGTTAGCAGGAAGATACTGCCACGTATGGCCTACATAATATATGAACCCTACACAAGGGGGTGGAAAATCTGAGTGTCCTGTTATGTTTGCAATTCCTCTTGGGCACGAATTCTAGCTATTTGCATGGTATTGTAACTCTATTTGTAAAGAATTCGGCTGGGGGATTTTGTGTTGGACATGATATACTCAAGGGACAACAACTTCAACAAAAGGGGAGGACATATTACGAAGATCTAAGCTCAGTTTTTAATAGCAAGTGTGGAGGAGTATTTCGAGGAGTTTTTCAAGACAATTGCAATTATAGACTACGTGAAGGGTGTTTTTTTAATATTCTTCGTGTTAGATATTTAATTGTAATTGGAAGAATGATTTCTATGATTTATTCAGTGTTTATTTCGTTTATTATGAACTAATTCACTTTTTAGGCTTGTGATGGATCCTTAAGTGAATCGATGGTTTTGTAAACTTTGATTTCCAATTTAATAAGCTATCTCCAGTTTATCTATATTGATATGTGCTTGAATCTATGAATTGCCTGATCAATAATTCTATGTGGAGTTGGATGGAATCGAGAGAGGATATTCGAATCTAAACCTAGTTGATATAGCATGTGTTCAGGATTTTGTTAGTAGCTTAAATTTGTGGATTGATGTTAATAGGGTATTAATGCATCAAGAGGTAGTTAATGCTACGTTCGTGTTCTTGATTAATAAA
The DNA here is from genome assembly GCA_020205605.1 of Panax ginseng. Lineage (NCBI taxonomy): Eukaryota > Viridiplantae > Streptophyta > Magnoliopsida > Apiales > Araliaceae > Panax > Panax ginseng. Next base: position 391,753 of record JAINUU010000060.1, read on the forward strand.
GCTGGGATAGTGCGTTGATTTGGAATAAAGGTATTAAAATCAAAGTGAAGCTTAGGGTGAAATCATAAGTCTTATTCTCCATTAATTGTTTGAAATTTTAGATTTTGATATTCGTGGTGGTTGTTTTGTGTTAGTTTCATTATTCTTAATTTTAGTTTTCGTTAATTTCAATTCATCGAGTTGATTTGTTTAATAGAATTAGGGTTAATAGAAAATTGGTAATTGTAAGTTAAGATTATTACTAGTTAGTTTACTGGGGAACGATACTTTACTCATCACTTTATTACTTGTTGACCACGTATACTTTGCGTGTTGTGCATAATTAGATTTTACCTAACAAGTTTTTGGCGCTTGGTTGTTAGGGGAACTATTTAGTATAAATCTTAATAGTTTTCTAATATCGGTTTAATTAATCCGGTTTACTTAGACATTTTTATTTTTGTTTCGTGTTTCTTATTTGAGGTGTTTGAAGCGGTTTATGAAAACTTCGGTCTAAAAATCCGATTCTTTGCCTTTTAATGACGCGACATTGAGAAGAGGTTTGAGAGGTTGAGCAAGTGGATTAAGGAAGCGAGACAAAATTTGAAACACACGAGAAAGAAGAAATGGCGATTCGAAGATCGAAAAGCATTAAGGGACTACACCACGCCCAAAGTAATTGAACTACAATCAAGCATCACTGGGCCCAATAATAGTAGTGAATACATGTGAAATTAAGCGAGGATGATACAAATGATTGAAATTGATTCGGTTTGGGGATTGGCAAATAATGATCGAGCGAGCATCTAGTTAGTTTTACGGGCCATGCGACACCTTTAGGTTCAATGGGGTGTCGGATGAAGCGATGAGACTTCGATTGTTCCCATTCTCTTTACTGGACAAAGCGAAGAGTTGGTTACATTCTTTACCATCCGGTTCGATAACTATATGGGAGGATTTAGCTCGAGAAATTCCTTGTAAAATTCTTTCCACCCCCTTGAAAGCTGCGAAGATGAGAGCGAGATTACGATGTTTGATTTGCAACATGGGAGTCGTTATATGAGGCATGGGAGAGATACAAAGAATTGCTCGGAAAATTTCACATCATGGATTGCCGGTGGTAATGCAAATGAACACTTTTACAACGGACTACATGGGAATCTGGGACAAGTATTGATCACGGCGTTGCGGAGCATTCATAGCTAAAAGTTATGAGGAAGCCTATGAGTTGATTGAAACCATGGCGCTAATAACTACTAGTATTACAAACAAGAATGACATAGCGAAGGCGGTGGGGTATTAGAAGTAGATAGTATGATGTGGCGATGCAAACACGGATATCTGCACTCTCTCAAAGAAGTTGGAGTCGGTGGTGGCAAGATAAGCACAACAAACACAACAAGTACGACAGAAGTGGCAATAATATCACGAGTTGCGCGGAGAGCACCAATGGTAACTAACCCGGAAGACTTCATTTCCTCGGCAATTACAGCGAATTTCATAAAAACATATCGAACACATACAACAAGGTAATCTCAAAGATCATTTCTCATGGACAATTACCAAGAAAATCAAGCTTCACGACAATCATATCCACCAAGATTTGGAACAAACAAAAACTCTCAATATCAAGAAAGGAAATCGATGCGGAGGAAGTGTTGACAAAAGACAGGTAAGCAATTGCAGAAAGATCATTTCATGAAAACCGGGTTAACGAACCAATTTGTTTATCCTCCCCAATAGTTCAAAAATTTAAATCAAACAAGGTAAAATCTTGGAAGTTTTCAAGAAACTTTAAATTAACATACCATTCGAACAAATGCAGGAGCTCATAAAATTTATGAAAGGAGGATCTAATGAGAGAGTGTAGATGCGGTAAGAGAATTACCACATTCAAGGACTTGCCCATGCACGATGGCATATTTGCATTTAGAAGGATGTCGTTTGGGCACGTATCCAAGAGGCATAGTAGAGGACATCTTAGTGAAAAATGCATCCCATTTACAGACTTTCATAGATGTACAAAAGGAGAACTCAATGGTGTATGATGGTCATTTTTTAGATCATTAGTGATGACATGTGCAGAGTAGCAGAAAAAGGTGTTTCATGGATGACTTGGAACTTAAGCCACTTCTAGCACCTCAAGTATGCGGGATTCAACTGTTATTATTTCAATTGACTAAGCAATACGAAAAGATCATTTCATGGCGGGACACCAATTTTACTATTTGTTGGATGGCTACTCGGGCTACAACCAAATAGTCATCGCTCCAGAGGATCAAGAGAAGACCACATTCACTTGCCCTTATGGCATATTTGCATTTAGAAGGATGTCGTTTGGGCTATGTAATGCACCTACAACTTTCCAATGGTGTATGATGGTCATTTTTTTAGATACGGTGGAGAAAAAGGTTGAGGTCTTCATGGATGACTTTTCGGTCTATGGGGACAGCTTCGATAATTGCTTGAAGAATCTGGTCATGGTTTTGCAAAGATGTAAGGACACGAATCTTGTACTAAATTGGGAAAAATGCCACTTCATGGTTGAAGAGGGAATAATTTTGGGCCATAAGGTATCGGCTCAAGGATTGGAAGTAGACAGAGCAAAGCTGAAAACTATCGAAAAATTGCCTCCACCGAGCTCGGTTAAGGGTATTAGGAGTTTCTTGGGACATGTTGGGTTCTACAAGAGATTTATAAAGGACTTCTCTAAAATTCTGAAACCTCTACGCAGTCTTTTAGAGAAGGATGCGACGTTCAACTTTGATGAAGAGTGCAAGACAGCCTTTGAATTATTAAAGAGAAAATTGACTACAGCCCCCATGATAGTCGCTCCAGATTGGAGCATGCCATTCAAGCTTATGTGTGATGCAAGCAACTTCGCGGTTGGGGCTTTTTTGGGCCAACGTCGAGACAAGGTGTTTCACGCCATATACTACGCAAGCAAAACACTTACAAAAACTCAAATGAACTACACAACCACTGAAAAGGAATTGCTTGCAGTGGTATATGCATTTGACAAATTTTGGGCTTACTTGATCGGGACTAAGGTGATAGTCTATACAGACCATGCAACAATTCGGTACTTGATAGCGAAAAAGGATGCTAAGCCACGCCTTATCCAGTGGATTCTTCTACTTCAAGAGTTTGATTTAGAAATAAAGGATAGGAAGGGGAAAGAGAATCAAGTAGCCGACCACTTGTCTAGGTTGGAAAACCACGGGAAAGCAAAAGATGACAGATGTGAGATTAATGAGTCATTCCCAGATGAACAACTATTTGGGATTTCAGCAGACATTCTGTGGTATGGTGATTATGCAAATTTCATTATGAGCAACATTCTACCACCTGACCTCACAAGACAACAGAAAAAGAAATTTCTTCACGATGTGAAATGGTACATGTGGGATGAACCATATTTGTTCAAGCAGTGCGCTGACAAAATGATTCGACGGTGCGTCCCATATAGTGAAGTAAAGAATATTTTGCATGAGTGTCACTCATCGGCGTATGGCGGGCATTATGGGAGTGAGCGGACAGCAACGAAGGTGCTGCAATGTGGGTTTTATTGGCCCACATTATTTAAAGATGCCCACCAATTTGTTAAACAATGCGATAGGTGTCAAAGGGTAGGCAACATTTTGAAACGTAATGAGATGCCCTTACAAATGATTCTGGAAGTGGAAATTTTTGACGTATGGGGTATAGATTTCATGGGACCATTCCCCTCGTCGTTGAACAATCAATACATTCTACTCGCAGTGGACTACGTGTCAAAGTGGGTTGAAGTTGCAGCTTTACCATCAAACGATGCCAAAGTGGTCCTCAAATTCCTTCAAAAGAACATCTTCACGAGGTTTGGCACGCCAAGGGCAATTATTAGTGACGAAGGTAGTCACTTCTGCAATAGATCCTTCACTGCTCTTTTGGCCAAGTATGGGGTAAACCACAAGATAGCGTATCACCCTCAAACTAGTGGACAAGTTGAGGTATCAAACAAGGAAGTCAAGAAGATATTGGAGAAAGTGGTGAATCCGAGTCGAAAAGATTGGTCGCTTAGATTGGACGATGCATTATGGGCCTACCGGACTGCATACAAGACGCCAATCGGGATGTCACCATATCAACTACTGTTCGGGAAGGAATGCCACTTACCGGTCGAGCTACAACATAAGGCATATTGGGCTGTGCAAAAACTCAATTTTGATCAAAAAGCTGTAGGTGAGAAGAGGCTAATACAATTGAATGAACTCGATGAGTTTCGCCTTCACGCCTATGAGAATGCCAAACTATACAAAGAAAAAGTCAAAAGATGGCACGACCAGAAAATTGTGCGTCGAACATTCAAGCCAGGCCAATCAGTACTCTTATTCAACTCAAGGCTGCGATTGTTCCCCAGAAAGCTTAAATCGAGATGGTCGGGACCATTCAAAGTCAAGGGTATTCACTTGCGGTCTTTATCGAAATTTACAATCGCAATCCACTCAAAACATTCAAAGTCAACAGACACCGTCTAAAGCATTACTGGGGTGGCGAAGCCAACATCGACGTGATCACCATCACATTGGCCGACACAACTTAAGCAGGAAGTAGTCAGGCTGAACGACTTAAAATCAAGCGCTAATTGGGAGGCAACCCAATTTATAGTTCGTTATCATATTTTATACTCATAATTGCTTAATCATAGTTTTCATTTCAGTATTAGGTAGACGAATAAAAGAAAAATCTTGTTAATCTCTTCACAATACATCATGCTATAAATAATTCACTAATATTTTTGCTTTATGTCATGTAGGTTTGAAAATGGAGCTTTAAGTGAGCAAAATTGAAGCACAAGTGCACTACAGTGAAACAAAAGATAGGGCCTGACAGTCAGCTAGCCCGCCGAGGCGGGCCATTCTAGAACTACAACCCTCGTCGGGGCGGGGGTCCATGAACTCAGAAGACAGAACATAAGCCCGCCCAAGGTGGCCTTCCTAATCTAATACCCCGTAAGGGGGTCTGGAATTCAGACGGATGTGGCAAGCATTACATTTCTCCCATTCCCAATAACACCCCACTTTCCCACCTCCCCACTACTCCATTACTCCATAACCACCACCCACCACCATTATTTCTTCCCCACATTCCCAATACCTCATAACTCCATTCCACCTCTTCAATCCACCAATGGTAGCATTCCTCTCCTCTATAAATACCACAACATCTCATACAAACTCTCCCACCACACTTGATATAAAGCAAAAAGAGAGTATAGTTGTGAGCTAGAGAGATAATATTGAAAAGTTTGGGGGAGAGTTAGGGTAAAGCCAGCAATAGGGAGGATATGGCTTCACAATCATCATCTAAACGCCAAAGGGGAGAAAGCTCACGGTCAGCCTAACCAACCCGCACCTTTGATCACCAGAAATTTGCAAGAGCCGCCGCCGTCGACCGGTATGACTACATGCTCACTAAAGCCCTTACACCGGAGCGGGGATTGGCACCGGATGCTAACGATGGGGAGCTTATGCCGCAAATTTACTAAAAGGGATGGACCAAATTCACTGATGAGCCAGAACCAGCCGTTGTGAACATTGTCAAGGAGTTTTACGCAAATGCTGAGGATAAAGAACCATAACGCGCTTTTGTGCGAGGACGGTTGGTTCCATTTAGTGCCGATGCCATTAACACATACTACCAACTGCGGGTGCCTCGCCATTGCCAGTATGTGCACCTCTGCGATTCTGATCCAGACTTTAATGGCATAATCATGGAGATGACAAAGTCGGGAACGTCATGGATGAAAGGTCGGAAGGGAGGCACCGTGTTCCACAGCAAGGACCTTAGCCGGTATGGAAAAATCTGGTATGCCTTCCTCTGCGCGAAATTTCTTTTGTCCCAACACACTTTGGACGTCACCAAAGAGAAGGCATTACTGTTGTACGCCATTATGCAAGATTTTATCATTGACGTCGGAGCTATCATTTGCTTCTCCATCTGTCGGTGCCTACGTGGAAATTTTTCTGGAGGCTTACCACACCCTCACTCATATGTGGGTTATGCCATCAAGTAGGTGTACGATGGTCCGACGACGAGCCCACACAAATGTCGCTCGCGTTACTTGATTCGAGGATGATAGCGCGGTATTCTGTATGGGTAGGGGGCGAGTCACATCCGCGTGGTGTGGGGTTCATTTTTCCGTCATCGTCGGAAGAAGACGTGGATGCTACAGAGGCATCGTGGGATGATGATGAAGAAATGGGCGATCAAGGGGATAAGCAGGTACCGCAGGCCGAGGCCATATCTAGTTCTCAATTCCTTGAATTCCAAAATCAACTGAATGCACACACCAAGGCAACTCGTAGGGAATTGCGTCGATTGGCAATGAGGCAAGAGCACATGTTCGATGCTATGCACACATCTTTTGCCTCGTTGAACACAACTCTTCAAAGTTTTAACCCGACGGCATAATTTCCGTACCAACAGCCCGTACCAATGCCAAGGTTCCCACCGAGTGATTCCGATGAAGAAGAAGAACAACCACCTCCTCAGACTTAAGCGATAAAGGGAAGTCCTCACGTCCTTATTTTGTCTATTCATCCAATGAGGACATTGTCTAACTTAGTTTGGGGGATTTAAATACATGTTTGCATGCATTTAGCTCATTTAGGTTGCATTTTTAATTTTCAATTTTTGTCATTGTCAATTAAATTTCTGTATTGCATCTTAATTTTAGTATTGCATGTAGCTTAGGTGCATTCATAGTAATTTAGGTTAATGTTTGTCATTACATAAGTAGACAATCTTTTAATGCATTTTTTTTATCTCTATATAAAAAAAAATTAGTTAGTAAATATTGTGTTTGAGTAAGTCCATCAATGTTGTAGTTTATATTATTTGTGGGCCAATGATGTGATTGACAATAAGTTAACAAATACAGTATCAAGTATTAGAACTGTGACACAATGTTTGTTTATGAATCAAATCTTGAGCTTGTTTGAAATTGATATGAAAGGATAGCACGATTAACAAACATCTGTGTTAATTGGTCAAGTTCAAATTGATACCTAAATGGTCTCTAAAGGATAATGCTAGAGTGAATGTCAAAATGACAAGGATAGACAGTAAACACCAAAGTTAGGCAAGAACCTAAGTTTGGGGGATGATATGTGGGGTATATAAGCTTTATCTAAAAAAAAGTATGAATAAAACCGTGGCGTGCTTGTCTAGTTTTGCAGCCTTTGTTACTTAAGTAAGTAAGCCCGAGGGGATTGTCTTTACACCTAGCGCCCTAAGGTCTTAATGGTCTAGGAGTCATTGGTTGAAAGCTCGTTAAGGTAGCATTGAAAAGCTTAAGGGAATAAGACATTGCATGCCTATGTGTATAAAGAGAATAAAACGGGAAATAAAGAACAAAAAGCCCCCGTGGATGCTTGTTTAGTTTTGCAGCCTTTGTTACTTGAGTAAGTAAGCCCGAGGGGATTGTCTTTACACCTAGCACCCTAAGGTCTTAATGGTCTAGGAGTCATTAGTCGAAAGCTCGTTAAGGTAGCATTGAAAAGCTTAAGGGAATAAGACATTGCATGCCTATGTGTATAAAGAGAATAAAACGGGAAATAAAGAGCAAAAAGCCCCCGTGGATCTAAAAAAAAAAGAAAGAAAAAAGAAAGAAAAAAGAAAGAAAAAAGAATGAAATATAAGTACCTTGCTTGAACCCCTGAGATTAGTGATTACTTAATTTTTGTCAGAACTATCTATTTTTGATATTTTTAAGTTTACGCTACAAGATTCCTTCTAAGAAATTGATTATGTATTGAATTTGAGTCTATATCGGTTATCATGGATGTTGCACACACACACTGTACCAGTGATGATGGCTTGAGATTCGAGGATTAAAGCGTAATTGTAGATTGGTTTTTGATGGTTGATATTGTATAGTTACTTATTTTTGCTGAGGCCGTTAAGTAATCTTGACTCTGCGATATTGTTGGATTTGAAAGCATATATGTTAGGTAGTTTTCATTTCATCTCATTGCATTGCATGAAGTTGTTTTGGTGCTCGAGGACTAACACGATTTAAGTTTGGGGGATTTTGATAAGTGTATTTTATATATGCGATTTAATATCCATTTCATGCTTATTTATTGCTAAATTCTTGCGATCATGTTCAGTTTTACTTGTTTTATGTTGATTCATGTGTAGGATGGTGGTTGTAGCATTTAATGTATATTTGGAGCTATTCGGTGTGATTTGAAGTCAATTAGAGCATAATTAGAGAAAGTATGAA
>JAINUU010000086.1:0-25000 GCA_020205605.1 Panax ginseng
TTTTAAAAATGGCTTTCAAGTTTACTGTAAAGTCTCTGTAAATTGGAAGGAGTATGGATTATGTACATATATGTGTTAAGATGTTGTTTTAATGTGTTTCTCTATGTATTATATGAGTCCATATCATCAAAATACATGTTGTATATGTTGTTCAAAACTTACAGAGTACGGGTTTTGGCCATATGGCCCTTATACGTAAATTTAATGTGTTAAACATAAATGGTTTTGTAAAATTTATACTCGTATATTATTATGCACGTTAATACGAAGAAACCAAATTATTTTAAATGAACGAATTCGGTGTTATAACGAATCCGTAGTGTTAAATTTTATGTTTTTGTTCAAAACCTTCAAGAACATCAAGAACAGTACAATTTTCATAATTTAATTATGTAATTATGTGTTTTAATGGGTTAAAATCACTCTATAAATGTTGAGTATTGATTATATATGAATTCTAACATGTGGCTATGTTTAATTTGGAGAATTAATGATTATGTAGTGTTTATTTATTTGAATTACGTGTTCTTTGTGATCGGAAATTGAATCTGAGTGTCACACCGCAGTGCCAAGTACCAACTCGAGACTGAGACTTCGTCTTGTATACTTACATGCCATGATGCCGCAATGGCCTGCAGATCAAAGACTCAAGACAACGGTGGCGTGCGGCGCCACTTAGCAGATTGTCCAGAAAATGTTTTTTTAAGCATTCAAGTATAGAAATGTGATAGTAACTTAGTCTAATGAATATAAAAACTTGTTAGACATATATGAGGTGTTAAAATAAATTCTTAACACGTCCATAACACAATTACGTGTGAATTGAACGATTGAATGCATAGTTAGCTTATTGCTCGTGAAATCTAATTTTTGAAATAAGTGTAGTAATTGACTAAGTATAGTCATGAATTCGAGTTAGACAAAAGAATAAACTTATGATGTTTAGTACGTTGTAATTGACTGGTATTGTGAATGTAATTGATATGTAGGATTTAAATCAAAGAACGAGTTTAGTTAAAGTGTAATATACGCACGAGGTAAGTTTCCTAACCCTACTTGTTATCATTGTTCAAGTTTATTATTTACTTCGAGTAAATTCTCATTACTATTATTCAAGTTCGAATGGTTATAGTAAAGATTGATTATCTTTTCAAAGTATGAATCTGTTATACAATATTTGTCCTATTGTATACTTCTCGAGATTATTATTCAATTTGAATATCATTTATTGAACATTGTTAGACTAATAAACCTTATTGATTCAACTAGTCCATAGTTGATGAACGTTCTAAATTTCAGAACCCTTATTGAATTATCCAAACCAAACTTCCTTTGGTGGGGACTCGAATGTCAAACTGAGATGAACAACCTATGAAGGAATTTGCTTATCGTTAGCATTAACATATTAATGCCTGATGATGGTACTAAGGGTTGATCCCCCTAAGTATGAGTAGAAAGGTCCATAGTCTTATGACTGTTAAAGGTTTCAAGTATAACCCTTGATAACCTAGGACATAGTTCAAGGTCTTATGACCCTCAGAAATCTTTTGATTCTTGTTATTCATTCTTGATTCAAAAGTTGAGCTTTTATTTTGAAGTTATTATTTCTCTCGCATGTTATTATTCATTGTTATATTGTTATACGTGTAGGTAATCGTGCTCACTCTTGCGTAATAATAACATTGCGATTAAAACGAAAAATGAGTACGAACCTTCCACTTAGTAAAGGCAAGGGCAAGCTTAGCAAGTAATGAAGGTGATTATTTATGTGATGTAATTAGAATTGATGTTACTTAAGACTTATTTGTTTATGTTTTCATACGGATGATTTAAGGTTAGAGTAACACAGGATTTATTTATTATGTAGTGATGTAACCCCATAAGGGAGATTTATTATTATTTCTATCTATTGCATGGTTTGCATTTATTTATGGGTAGATAGATGGATGATGTTTATCTGATGAACACCAAATCCCGTGGAATGAAGTACACGAATTTGGGGTGTCACAAGTTGGTATCAAAGGCTGAGGTTATGAACCTTAGGTGGGGAACAACCTTAGGTAGTAGCCTTATAGAAAGAACATAGTGATGGAAAAATCTTATCGAGTTCTAGGAAATGAATTTTTGTAATTCATTGAAGATAATAAAAGACTTTATGTGCTTATGTGTTAAATTATATGTGCTCACTAAATACGACTTAGTAACTAAAACTCGAAATTTTGTTGTCGGGATCTCGGCGTTGGAGAGGACTAGTCGGCGGGGAGGAGGAACCTCGGTACCTCACAGTACCACAAAGGAGGGCCAGAGACATTCATGTCGTTAGGGAGCGATTTGATGCAGAGAGTCATCTCCATTTAATTATGTGACTATGTGAATTTATGAGAAATTATTAAATTTTATTTAAAGTAAATTAAATAAGATATTGATTTATTTTATGAAGGAGTGTGACATTAATTAAACTATATGATAAGGTTTTATTAAATTAAATGGTTTTGAAATCTATTCAGCTAGCAGCCAAACATGGCCACTAAAAAAGGGAGTTGAGGCGATTAACCCATGGTAGATGGGCGACCACCAATGCGTCAATTGTTCCTTATTTAGTTTAAGTATTCTCTTTTCCTTTCCTTTTCATTATTGGCTAAGTCTGGAAATAAAAAGAGAGAAAGATTGAGAATTTCACAGAGTTAATTTTGAAGGAGATTGAGAGTGAGGAATTGAAAAGCATATAAGCTTACTAATCTATATTCTTCAATCTGAGCAATCTTCTCCTTCCCAAATTTTAAAGTTACGTTGTTTAAATTTTTAAAAATGGCTTTCAAGTTTACTGTAAAGTCTCTGTAAATTGGAAGGAGTATGGATTATGTACATATATGTGTTAAGATGTTGTTTTAATGTGTTTATCTATGTATTATATGAGTCCATATCATCAAAATACATGTCGTATATGTTGTTCAAAATTTACAGAGTATGGGTTTTGGCCATATGGACCTTATACGTAAATTTAATGTGTTAAACATAAATGGTTTTGTAAAATTTATACTCGTATATTATTATGCACGTTAATACAAAGAAACCAAATTTAAAATGAACGGATTCGGTGTTATAACGAATCTGTAGTGTTAAATTTTATGTTTTTGTTCAAAACCTTTAAGAACATCAAGAACAGTACAATTTGCATAATTTAATTATGTGATTATGTGTTTTAATCGGTTAAAATCACTCTATAAATGTTGGGTATTGATTATATATGAATTCTAACATGTGGGTATGTTTAATTTGGAGAATTAATGATTATGTAGTGTTTATTTCGCTGAATTCTGTGTTCTTCGCGAACTGGAAATTCAGAATCTGGAGTGTCGCGCCGTGTTGATTGATTTCGCAATCAAAGAATACGTGCAAGTATACACGGTCAACAAGTAATAAAGTGATAAAATAGAGTATCGTTCCCACAGAGAATTCTAATTAATAAATTCCAACTACTAGCACTATATCAATCCAATTTTATTCAAACAATGATAAATTATGATTTTTTGAAATATTAAAGCTAAATTAAACAATTAAAGATATTATTCTAAAATAAGCTAATAAATAAACTAAGATTTGAGTGAATGACTTCCGATAGATAAGGATTAAGACTTCAATATCCCCAATTATAAACTATAAATCAATTATACAATTATCCCAACTATTATGTCTCTCTTGAATTGTTAATGTGAATTCTCGATGCCAAAAGTCCTTTTCAAGTGATCAAGTGACTTTTATTTAATCCAGATTAATCTTGCTATATTCTATGCAAAATAAGTGAATTAAACTCCTCTAATCCCAATTCCTTATGTGTTACATGCGGTGAAAAGATATTTCCATTCAATTCACAAACCTAATTATTCTTTGTGCAAATAAATAAGTCACACGTTATCAAACCCAGTTAACCCTAGAATTCCTCTCAATTCATACAGAATAACAAGGTAATTATTGGCCAAATAATTAAGCAATAGATCTGAGGCATGATAAACAATTCACTTCAACATAAATAATTGGAATAATGAATAACTAATTTATAGCCATAAAAGGTTCAATTGAAATCTTAATTAAAGAATTAGTTCATACTTGAAAATAAAAACCAATAATTGTTTGCAAATCATCCTTAAAGAATTATAAATTGAAAATAAGGAGAAGAAGAAGAAAACTACGTAGCCGATCCTTAGTCTTCAAGTAATCCTTGTAGTAGCCTCCAATGAATGAATGATTGAATAGATGAATGAATAGCTTTAATCTCAAAGACTTGGTCTCTTTTTATAGCTTTCACAATCCCAATCAATTAGAAGCACATAAGCTCCCAATAACCAAGTCGGTAGAAAGTCGATGCGCGTCTGGTCAACTAATGACTCGACCCAAATACCAAATATTTGGGATTAATGATTATATCTTGGCGCCTCGTATTTGAGGACGAAAACTACCAAAATGCCCTTTTTTAGCTTAAACTTCCCAATCGCTCCTAAAACTCCCAAACCTGCAAAACAACACCTAAACACAGTAAAAATGTCAATAAAATACTTGAGAATACACAGATTCAAGCTTAAGTACATCCGATTTATGGGTATATTACCCAATCATCAAATACCCCCAAACTTAAATCGTTAGATGCCCTCAAGCAACAAACACAAAACAATACTAACAATATGAAAATGACAACTCATGCAAATGCAACTAACTGAATGAACATAATTTTAGCAATCCAATAGCTCACGTATATCCATAGGCCTCAGAAAAATCACAAAAACATGCTAATACATCATGTTAACATAGATCAATGATATCCCAACAATCAACGAATCTGAATCTGATATTACTGATATTGTGAGTGTGTGTTCAACAACCATGCTAACCCATGAAAGGCAAAAATATGAAAGATAATAAATTTGTTAGTAAGAATCATACAGTGTAACCTCGAGAACTCATCAAATATACTTGTTTCAACTAAACTCAAACAATCACCCGAATTCAAGAGTCAAAATGGAATACTTATGCTTTGCTTTTCTCTTTTTTTTTATAACGAGGGCTTTTTGCACTTTTCCCGCTTTATTTGCATTTATTTTTTTATATATATACAAAAATGACTGTGCAATGTCTCATCCCATTAGGCTAACAGTGCTACCCCTTAGCGAGCTTTGGACCAACGACTCCCAGACCATGAAAGACCTTAAAGGCGCTAGGTGTAAAGACAATCCCCTCGGGCGTACTTGCTCAAGTAACAAAGGCCCCGAAACAAGACTAGTCACCATGTATACTTTTTTTTTTTTTTGCTTATATATTCAAAATATTTTTCCCCCAAACTCGAGTTTATACATAAATTCAGTCTTCTCTAGCTATTCAAATTGTCCTTTCATTTCACTAGCAATCATCCTTTAGAATTCTATTATCTAATCATTTAAACTATCATAGCCAACATGGTCATTTTTTTAAAGTGCTTTCCTATAATATCAGTGTCAAACAGATAAAGATTCAATTCATGTCAAGAAAATCATATCACTGACTCAACAATCCTTACTAGACTTGTTCATGCAATTCTACTTTCATCATTGGCCCCCAAATATACGTACTATCAAAACTGGAATTAACATACAATCCTAAATGCATCATTACTAACAATCAATCTACAAACTAATAACAAACTACAATTTCAAAAATAAAACTTAACTACCCCCAAACTAATCTAGAGCAATGTCCTCATGCAAAAAATAAGGCAAAATAAACAGAGGACTTCCCTGACGAGCTTATTCCTCGGGTGGAGCATCATCGTCCTCGTTCATCTCTTGATCGGAAGGGGGAAAGACTAGCAGAACTGGAACAGTTGGGAAATGGCTGAGTTGAATGCCCGAATGGGATTGGACGGTCAGTGCATTCTGTGCAGCAAATTGGTCAACTAAAAACTTGAAAATCACGTCTTGACGTTTTGACAAGCGCACATTCCGGGACTCCATATTGTAAAACCAGCCCGCCTATCTCCATTTGGGCGACTTTGGGGACCACACCTCGATGAAATTTCTTTGTAGATGGGCGTAAAAGGTTGGTGGAGCACGAGGTGGTGGGGCTCGTGTAGGTGTAACTTGGGGAATTATGAAACCCAATCCCCTAGGGTGATTTGTCCCACCTATCCACACTTTATAACGGCTGATCAACTTGTGGTCCAACACTGGCTTAGGCTTTTGAATCAACTAAATCGACTTCCATTTGGCAGAAATTAGCACATAATCATAAATGAGAGAGCGGATGTGGTAACTTTGTTGATCGATTTCATAATCGATGAATACGTCTGCAGTATATACACGATCAACAAGTAATAAAGTGAAAGTAGAGTATCGTTCCCATGAGGAATTATTTAATAAAAATTACAAAATACTAACTCTTAACCAAATCAATTTTATTTAAACAATTACAAATTGTGAATTTTCTAATTAAGAAAACTAAATTAAACAATTAAAAGAGATTAGTCTAAAAGAAAGCAAATAAACAAAACTAAGATTTGATTGAATTCGGGTAAATAAGGATTAAGACTCAATATCCCCAATTATGAACTATAAATCAATTATCAATTATCCCAATTATTATGTCTCTTGAATTGTTAATGAGAATTCTCAAATGCCAAAAGCCCTTTTCAAGTGATCAATTGCCTTTATTTAATCCAGATTAATTTTGCTATATTCTATGCAAAATAATTGAATTAAACTTATTCTGATCAATTCCTTATATGTGTTACATGCGTGAAAAGATATTTCCATTCTATTCACAAACCTAATTATTCAACGTGCAAATAACTAAGTCACATGATATCATGCCTTGATTCTAAACCTAGAATTCCTCTTCCAATTTCATACAGAGTAACAAAGTAATTCTTGATCGGATAATTAATCAATAAGCATAAAGGCGAGATAAACAACTCACTTTGACACAAATAATTGGAATAAATTAAATAACTAATTTATAGCCATAAAAGGTTCAATTGAAATCTTAATAAAAAGTTAGTTCATAATTAATGAATTAAAACCAAGAATCCACAATTGAATAGACATTAAGAGATAAAAGTAGTATGAGAGAAGAAAATAGAATCATTTGTCGGCAAATCGATGCTCCTTCTTGCTTCTTGCTCTTGATCTTGATGGTCTCCAAGTTGCTTGATCTCCGAAACTAATAAGAACTAGGGTTATGTTCTAATCTAAAGGGGTGTTTAATCTAGGCTAAGCTATATAAATCTCCTCTATTTTATGCCTTACATCATGTATTTATAGGTTCAAGTCTAATTTTGAGTTTAGGAACAAACCCGATCCATTTGGAGTCGAAAAAGGTGTTAAAATTAGCCCAAAGCGCATCGAGCCGCTTTAAGCCTCTTCCCAGGCGCTTGACCTTTGTTCTCGACCTTCGAGAATCTGCCTTATAAGCGCCCGTACTGCAAAATGAACTAGAAATAGCGCCCACTGTTACACAATCGACATTTTACGCTCAAGCGTCCTTTGGGAAAATGGCCATAACTTCTTCGTCCAGAACTCCGATTTCGATGACTCAAGATCTTCCGGAAAGAGGAGAATTAGATCTACAACTTTCATTCTTTGAGGTTTTCGAAATAATATCCGAAGCTATAGTAAAATTGGCTCTGAAGTGACTGCTGTGTAAATGGCAAGCCGAAAACGACTGATCAGATAATTAATCAATAAGCATAAGGCAAGATAAACAACTCACTTTGACACAAATAATTGGAATAAATTAAATAACTAATTTATAGCCATAAAAGGTTCAATTGAAATCTTAATAAAAAGTTAGTTCATAATTAATGAATTAAAACCAAGAATCCACAATTGAATATATATTAAAAGATAAAAGTAGGATGAGAGAGAATAGAATAGAATCATTTGTCGCCAAATCTGATGCTCCCTCTGCTTGCTTGCTTTCTTGATCTTGATGGTCTCCAAGTTGCTTCAATCTCCAAAACTAATAAGAACTAGGGTTATGTTCTAATCTAAAGGGGTGTTTAATCTAGGCTAAGCTATATAAATCTCCTCCTATTTTATGCCTTACATTATGTATTTATAGGTTACAAGTCTAATTTTGAGTTTAGGAACAAACCCAATCCAATTTGGAGTCAAAAAGGTGTTAAAATTCGCCCAAAACGCATCCAGGCCGCATTAAGCCTCTTCCCGGCCTTGACCTTTGTTCCCAACAACGAGAATCTACTTATAAGCGCCCGTATTTGTAAAATGAACTAGAAATAGCGCCGTAAACCTTTGTTACACATTCGACATTTTACGCTCAGACGCGTCCTTTGGGAAAATTGTCATAACTTCTTCGTCCAGAACTCCAATTTCGATGATTCAAGATGTTAGGAAAAGAAGAATTAGATCTAAAACTTTCATTCTTTGAGGGTTTGAAATAATATCCGGAGCTATAGTAAAATTGGCTCAAGTATTTATTATGTAAATGGTGGCAGAAAGCGCGAATCTAGCCACCCTAACGTCGATCCATGTAACTTTTGTCTCAAATCCTACAAAACAATATAAAACATGCTTGAATAGACACAAACACATAAAAACATCCTAAAAGACTTAAGAACAACAATAAATTAAGCCCGAATGTATCCAATTCATGTGTATAAAACTCACTCATCATAACCCTCCAGTGGTACTTCCATGAGATGCTAGGAGGAAAGATTGCAAAATGAGATGGCCCACATGAATTTTAAATCCTTTGATGATTGAGTATAGAAAGGATTGCACACGTTCCACAGTAACATGACTCACATGGGTGCATGGCATGAGTTTTTTGTCGAATAAAACGCATACCATGCCTTCCCATATAATTTGAGATTCGATAGTGGGAAAGTCGTGTTTTCGCGTTCATATCTTGTCCGTGTGGTGCCGGTGACAAAGTTCACGAATTATCTGCTCATAATTACGGCCCATCACTAACAAGGTGGCATACTCATCATGAAAATCCTCATTTGGTAGTTGATAACTGCGCATTGAAGTCCTCTTCGCGATTTCCACTATTTTGCCCCCTTACAAATATGCAGTATAGTGATCATGTTAAGACGCGTTGGCGTAAAATTCTTTCACCACTGCAATTCTTTCTTGGATCGGAATTTTCGATGTAAGTGTGAACCGTTTCTCTCGGCTTATCGTGAATGCCGTGTCGTCATCCTGTGATTGATCCGGTCTCGACCCACGCCGGAACCAATAATGAGAGTAGCCATTCGGTTGTATCTTTCTGAGCCCATAAGGTATTGAAGCGGTAATTTGTCAAATCTCAAAAGGTGGAGTCGAGGCGGTCCACGAACCTTCACCTACCGACGTTTGGATGCCGTGTCGGAAATTCGTAATTCTACAAGCATATTTATGTATTAGCCTTGACATAATTGAGTGTGGATAAATTTATGTATAACTTTACCCCAAACTTTATAATATGTGTATATGTTGAGTCTGGTTGGGGATAAAGTATGAGGATGGCAATCATATCGAATAGGTTCTGTCTGATTAAAATTACGCATTTGGAGAGCAGCGTGCATAAGTCGTTCAAAGTGTGTAAATGTGAAAGCAACGTGTTCTAGAGTATACATCGATACCATGTAAATCTTCCCATAAACTAGTTTGATAGTATGACGGTGTCAAGGTAGGCCACAAACATGTGCATGTAGGCTTGACGTGTTTAAATTTGGACATGATTATTGACTTAGCCAATTCATCAAACATCGAAGAGGCAACTCATAAATTACTTAGAATCTCACTAAGTTGCTATCAATTCATACCTCTTATTTGTCACAAATAGTCCATGAATGCAATCACTACTTATAAATGGGCAAATTATGGCCATTATGCAATATAGAAACATGAACCCGTATTTCCAGATGAAGGATGATGCATATCCGGATGAAGAACACTCACCAATTACATCAATAACCATGCTTGTTGCACAAAAAAGGATTTATAGTATACAACATACCTTGTACCTTCAAAGAGTAACTGGTAAACAATTGGGACATATATTTTCGTGAATCACCAAGTGGTCGTGCGAAGATCTCCAAGAATGAGATATATGAGAGAGGCGTAAAATTATCAGAAGAAAAATAAGGAGTTACGTGTGAGAGTGGGGTGGAGGAAGAAGAATTTAAAAAGGAATTGGAGTTATGAGAGAAATTGAAACCGGCGTTTGAAACGTCATGGACTTAAGCGATCCCGATCTTGGGAGGTATTTGGGTTGGACACCTTTCTAGAGTGTGGGTGACCCCAATAAGCGGTGAAGGGAACTAGGCAGCAAGGGCACTGTGGATGTATGAACTCAGTATTTGGGGCCTTGTATGGCAGAGACTTCAGGAGAGTGTAAGCCAAGGGGCTGTGTCTACAATGTTTTTGGGCGTCAGGTAGCTACATGTCGATGAAGCTCTAATTGAGTTCAATGGCAGGTATTGTGTGTACTACTGTAGTAAAAGGCGGTAAAGGCTTCACACCATTCCTGGAATTAATTTTTATGCCCTGTATAGGTCCTGCACACATGAAAAGTTGTAAGAATCAGTCTAGCAAAATCTTATTCGAGCAATACTAAAAGATTAAAATAAGAAAATAAAAGAATTCTAAATTGAATAAAAATAGAACTTAATGGGTTGCCTCCCGATAAAGCGCTTAGTTTCTGATCGTCGGCCCATTGAGACTTTTTTATGTTGCTCGAATGTCCCTTTGGTTTGGAGAGGTACATGGCCAGTAGCTTGTTGTTGGTTGGTCCACTCTAATAATGTTTCAAGCGTTGGCCGTTAACCTTAAATTTCGCTTTTAAAAATGCGGTTCTTGACCTCTATGTTTAGTGTGGGCGACAGATATAATCACGAGCGGCCCGGACTAAGGATTTCAATTTCCCGGAAAATAGGCGCAAGTGGGAGTTGAACAGTAATACTTGTTGGCCCGGTTCAAATGTTTTATCGAGAATATTTTTATCGTGCCAGGCTTTGACTTTCTCTTTATAGAGCTTTGCGTTCTCGTAGGCATTGAAGCGAAATTCATCCATCTCGTTTAAGCTGCGGTAACCTTTTCTCACCCACCGCCGCTTACAGATCGAAGTTCAGTTTCCGAATGGCCCAGTGTGCCTTATGTTCTAACTTTCAATGGGGAGGTGACACGCCTTTCCAAATACCATTCTATAAGGTGACATGCCGATCGGATTTTTGTACGCTGTTCGATAGGCCCATAGAGCATCATCAAGATGCAATGACTAATCTTTTCATGACGGATTGACCACTTTTTCCAGAATTCGCTTAATCTCCCTATTCGAGACCTCCGCTTGACCATTGGTTTGGGGATGATATCTGGCAACAATTTTTATGTGAACCCCATATTTTACAAGCAATTTAGTGAGCTGCTTATTCTGAAGTGAGTCCCTCATCACTTATTATTGCTTCGGCGTCCCAAATCGGGTGAAGATATTTTCTTTAAGAATCGGAGAACAACGTTGGCGTCATTTTGGGTAAAGTGCGGCTTCTACCCATTTAGAAACATAATCGGCCTTGACAAGATGTGCGATTATTAAAGGAAGATGGAAACAATCCCATAAAATCAATTCCCCTTTACGTCGAATAGTTCGACCTCGAAATTGTGTTGAGTGGCATTTCATTGCACTTGGAGATGTTACTACTGGCGTTGGCATCGATCACATTTGACCTGAAAGAGATAAGCATCTTTGAATAAAGAAGGCGGAAAAATCCCGATTGTAGTACTTTTTCTTTCTTTGTTCGATCCGGAATAATGACCTCCATAATCGAGGAGTGGCGATGGCCTAATATCTATCCATTTCTTCATGCAGGGGCACACAGCGTCTTATCATTTGATCTGCACGGGCCTTAAATAGAAATGGTTCATCCCAATAGTTTTGCTTCACATCGTGGAGAAACTTCTTTGTTCTTTGTGAGGTCAAATCAGGAGGTAACACCTTGGCGAACCACGTAATTCACATAGTCGACATACAAGGCAATATTGTGGTTACTCGGAGCAGTTGTTCATCAGAAAATTTTCATTGATCGATTATGTTGTCTTCTTTTACGTACCTCTGCATTTTCTAAGCGAGAAAGATGATCCATACGATTTTACGTACCCTTTTGTCCGGATCTCGGATCGAATTCTTGTAACAAGCGGTACCCACCAAGTATTAAATGCGGTTTTGCATCATTCTTCTCAATCGGATATTTAATGGAAGAATGATCGTGTGTGTAATGCCGATAAGATAAGCTACGAATTTGTCGAAGGCAAATACCACCGCAAGTAATTCCTTTTCGGTGGTTGTGTAGTTCAATTTGGGCATCATCAGCGTCTTCTTTAGAGTAATAGATGGTGTGAAAAAATCTTGTCGTGACGTTGTCCCAATCTTGCTCCCGCTGCGTAATCACTTTGGCGTCATACATCAATTGAGCGGTAAAGATCAATGAGGCGCTTCTGATGATTGGAGCAGAGACCAATTTCTTCTTTAATACCTCAAATGCCTCGATACAGGACTGATCCATCTTAAAAAGTACATCTTTCTCTAAGAGTGAACATAGGAGTTTTGAAATCTTTGAAAAATCTTTAATGAAGCGTCTGTAGAAACCCGCATGCCCCAAGAAGCTCCGAATGCCTTTTACAGATGATGGAGGAGGCAGTTTCTCAATTGTCTCAATCTTTGCTCTATCCACCTCTAATCCGGATGCGAAAACCTTATCTCCCAGAATAATCCCTTCTTGCACCATAAAATGACATTTTTCCCAGTTAAGCACCAGGTTAGTTTCCACGCACCGCTTTAACACCAAAATCAGATTCTTCAAACACAAGTCGAAACTATCACCGAACATGGAGAAGTCATCCATAAATACCTCTAAGTTCTGTTCGACCATATCGGAGAAGATTGCCATCACACATCATTGAAAGGTTGCCGGCGCATTATATAAACCAAAAACATACTGTTTGGAATGCAAAGCGTCTTCAGTATGGACATGTGAGCGTGGTCTTTTCTTGATCTTCGGAGCTATGGCAATTTGATTGTGCGGAATATCCATCCGGTAGAGACGGTAGAATTGATGTCCATTAACTTTGTCAACATTTGATCGATGAGCGGCAAGGGAAAGTGATCCTTGCGTGTGGCTTTATTCAACTTGCGGTAATCCATACATACTCTCAACTGTATGCTTGATTCTAGTCGGGATGAGCTCATTAGCTTCATTCTTCACCTTTGTCATACCCTTTTTTCGGTGCCTTTGTGCAGGACTTACCCTGGCGTATGCGAGATTGGGTAAATAATCTGGCATCCAACCATTTTATAATTTCCTTTTCACCACATCTTTCATAATGGGATTTAACCTTCTTTGCATCTCAATGGTTGGTTTGACCCCTCTTCCATTAAAATCTTATGCATGAGAAAGATGGGCTAATACCTCGAATATCCGCTTATAGTCCACCCAATATTTGTTTTGAATTCGCGTGAGAACGTAGCAATTTTTCCTTTTGGGTGTCGATTAACTCTGTCGAAACAATAGCTGGTAGAGTCAAATCTTCCCCGAGATAAGCATACTCAAGATGAGAGGAAGTGGCTTTAACTCCAACACCGGTGGCTCTTTATCGATGGTTTGCACTTTTTACCTTCCTTTTGGGCTGTCAGCGTGTCGAATGGTTGATTATTTTTTCGGTAGAATGATGATGTGTCTAGCCATTTGATCGCTCGATGTCCTCATCAATACTATAGTCGTCTATTAAAGCAACATGGATTCTATCGGATCCTCGAGTAATTACATAAATCTTGTGATTAACTAACCCATCCATTAAATCCACCATGCAAACACTCACCTTTTCCTTCGGATAAGACATTGATTTAAACACATTAAAAGTGACACATTGATCTTGACTCGCATCGTCAATTCTCCTTTACTTGCGTCGATCAGCGTTCTCCCCGTTGCTAAGAATGGTGCGAGAATGATGGGAAGTTCTTATCGCTTCCTGATCCAAGATAACGAAAAATGCTGGGAAGATGAATTTATCCACCCTTACTAATCGTCTTCAACGATACCTCGTGGATAAATGGCGATTGGTCCGCATGACAATAAAGCGATATTTGTCGATTTTGGTGCCTTGAGCGGCCCGGTTGTAGGCCGATAATGGCATCAAATTAATATTGGCCCCAAATCACACGTGCTCTCCCGGCGATTACCAATATCGCATGCGAATAGTAAAACTACGGATCTTTCAACCGGAGGCAACTTATTACGGATAATTGTCTTTTGCATTCTTGATTATATTCTTATTTCAAAATCACCGATTTCCTTTTCTTTGACAACACATCCTTCATGAACTTAGCGTAGCTTCGACATTTGTTCTAAAGCTTGACAAATGGGATGTTGATATGCAATTTCTTGAAAATATCCAAAAATCTTGGCCTTATCTAACTTGGATTTCCTGAAATCTCTGCGGATACGGTATGGGCGGCATTGTTATAGTTGGTTTAGGTGCATTACGCTCTACGATTTCCTCTTTATCTTTCCGGTTTCACAACTTCTTTATTAAAATTTGTTGCGTTGTCCCCTTTTCCTTATCCTGCTTTGTTTCTTGCAAATCCTTCCCATTGCGTAAAATTCTGACCTTGCGATGCTCGTTTTACCCGAATTTATTTTTGTATCACTCGGGGAGGCGTTCTGAGTGGATGGTTATTCAATGCGTGTCTTTATTTGCCCCAATTGATTTTCCAGATTCTTTAACGATGCCCCATGGCTTTTACAAAGTAAGCTCTACTTGATTCAATTTCTTATCTTGTTCCTCGTTCTTTTTGTCGAAGCTCAATGAATTTTTCCAAGGTTTCTTCCAAACTTGATTTCCTCTCGGTTGTTGAGTGCGATTTTGAAATCCAGGAGGTGTTTTGTTGTCTAGGTGGTTGTTGCTATGACTTGATTGTTACTCCATGAAAACCCGGATGATTTTTCCAACTTTGGATTATAAGCATTTTGAGTCGGATACGGTTGAGTTGAAGCGATTATAGTTTCCTACATTTGTCTTTGATTCGAATTTATGGCACATTGATCAGTAGCATGACCCCAAAGACTGACTCACAAACCATCGCTTCCTACTTTGTGTGGCTTATGGGCGCCATATTTCTATATGATTGGCTATTGCGGTCACTTATCTTTGTTAATCTTTGTCATTCACAATCACTTCATACTTTCTCGATGCTTTTGGATGATTAGACCTCGTCATGGGCCCTTGATAGTTGTTGGTGGCCATTGTCTCTAATAATTGATCGCCTCATCAAAACTCTTGGACATGATCGCTCCTCTACTTCTTTGCATCAATACTAGACCTCGTGAATGGCGTGCAAACCATCACAAAATATCCCTAATTGCATCCACTGCGAGAATTCCATGATGAGGGCACTTACAGACATATCCTTGAACCTTTCCCACCGCCTCATATAACGACTCTGAATCAAATTGTGCGAAAGTATGAATATCGATCAAGTAGTTTTGCTGGAGCTTATTTGGTGGGAAAAACTTAGCTAAAAATTTTTGAGCTAAGTCATCCCAAGTGGTGATTGAGCTAGGAGGCAAAAAGTGTAACTTGAACCGTGCTTTATCTTTTAAAGTAATGGGAACATCCTCAACCTTGTAGCATCTTAGATACATTGTTAAATTTGAAGGTATCGCAAACTTCAAGAAACTCAAGATATGCTCATTAGGATCATCTATCGAATAACCCCCAATGACATGTATTTTGTAGCATCTGAATTGTTCCGATTTTATCTAAAGCTATTCGCATTGATTGCGGCCTCTTAATACTTTCATTGTAAATCCGTGACATTCGGCATGGCGTAATCCCTAAGTGATTTATGTTCGTTCTCTGCCATGTTCACGAGTATTTCCTGGTTTGCCAGTTCTTCTTCCAAATGTATAACCTCACTATTCAAACATAATTTCCGGAACTTCCTCTCGATGTATTATGCATATCTGGAAAAAGTTCTCTTTAGCTTTTCGATCTAGTGTGCATTACATACGAAAATTCTGCTTGATCTAAGAAGAAAAATAAGTAACGTTTAAATTAAGGCCGAATTGATTATAACTAATATGAAATTAATATTAATAAAAATTTAAAATGGCGCTTAAAAACTTGTTGATTGATTTAACAATCAAAGAATACGTCAAGTATACACGATCAACAAGTAATAAAGTGATAAAATAGAGTATCGTTCCCACGAGAGAATTCTAATTAATAAATTCCAACTACTAGCACTATATCAATCCAATTTTATTCAAACAATGATAAATTATGATTTTACGAAATATTAAAACTAAATTAAACAATTAAAGATATTATTCTAAAATAAGCAAATAAATAAACTAAGATTTGAGTGAATGACTTAGATAGATAAGGATTAAGACTTGATATCCCCAATTATGAACTATAAATCAATTATCCAATTATCCCAACTATTATGTCTCTCTTGAATTGTTAACGAGGAATTCTCGATGCCAAAAGTCCTTTTCAAGTGATCGGTGACTTCTATTTAATCAGATTAATCTTGCTATATTCTATGCAAAATAAGTGAATTAAACTCCTCTAATCCCAATTCCTTATGTGTTACGTGCGGTGAAAAGATATTTCCATTCAATTCACAAACCTAATTATTCACTTTATGCAAATAAATAAGTCACACGTTATCAAACCCGAGTTCTAACCCTAGAATTCCTCTTCCAATTCCTTACAGAATAACAAGGTAATTATTGGCCAAATAATTAAGCAATAAATGCAAGGCATGATAAACAAATCACTTCAACATAAATAATTGGAATAATTTGAATAACTAATTTATAGCCATAAAAGGTTGATTGAAATCTTAATTAAAGAATTAGTTCATAACGAAATAAAACCAATAATTGTTTGCAAATCATCCTTAAAAATTACAAATTGAAAATAAGGAGAAGAAGAAGAAAACTCAGTAGTGATCCTTAGTCTTCAAGTAATCCTTGTAGTAGCCTCCGATGAATGAATGATTGAATAGATGAATGAATAGCTTTAATCTCAGCTCTTGGTCTCTTTTTATAGCTTTCACAATCCCAATCCAATTAGGCTTCATATAAGCTCCCAATAACCAAGTCAACCCAAGAAAGTCGATGCAGCGTCACGTCACTAGCACTCGACCCAAGACCCTGACTACCGATTTGGGATTAACCTCTTGTCTTGGCGCCCGTTTGAGGACCAGAAACTACCAAAATGCCCTTTTTTAGCTTAAACTTCCCAATCGCTCCTAAGACTCCCAAACCTGCAAAACAACACCTAAACATAGTAAAAATGCCAATAAAATACTTGAGAATACTCAGATTCAAGCTTAAGTACATCCGATTTATGGGTATATTACCCAATCATCATGTGCATGACGTAACTCTGTGACTCGAGACTGAGACTACTCATGCATTTCCGCGCTTACGATGCAGACACCTTAGGCTGCAGCCTTGAGACCCGATCAAAAAGATGTGGTGAAAGCTTGGCGCCACTTAGCAGATTGTCCAGAAAATGTTTTTTTAAGCATTCAAGTATAGAAATGTGATAGTAACTTAGTCTAATGAATATAAAAACTTGTTAGACATATATGAGGTGTTAAAATAAATTATTAACACGTACATAACATAATTACGTGTGAATTGAACGATTGAATGCATAGTTAGCTTATTGTTCGTGAAATCTAATTTTTGACAATAAGTGTAGTAATTGACTAAGTATAGTCATGAATTCGAGTTAGACAAAAGAATAAACTTATGATGTTTAAAGACGTTGTAATTGGTGGTATTGTGAATGTAATTGATATGTAGGATTTAAATCAAAGAAGCGAGTTTAGTTAAAAAGTGTAATATCATATGCGAGGCAAGTTTCCTAACCCTACTTGTTATCATTGTTCAAGTTTATTATTTACTTCGAGTAAATTCTCATTACTATTATTCAAGTTCGAATGGTTATATTAAAGATTGATTATCTTTTCAAAGTATGAATCTGTTATACAATATTTGTCCTATTGTATACTTCTCGAGATTATTATTCAATTTGAATATCATTATTGTTGAACATTATTAGACTAATAAACCTTATTGATTCAACTAGTCCATAATTGATGAACGTTCTAAATTTCAGAACCCTTATTGAATTATCCAAACCAAACTTCCTTTGGTGCGGACTCGAATGTCAAACTGAGATGAACAACCTTGTAAAGGGATTTGCTTATGCGTTAGCGTAGATATTGTACTTGTATAAGATGGTACTTGAAGTTTGATCCCCTAAGTCTGAGTAGAAAGGTCCATAGTCTTATATTTGTTAAAGGTTTCAAGTATAACCCTTGATAACCTAGGACATAGTTCAAGGTCTTATGACCTCAAAATCTTTTGATTCTTGTTATTCATTCTTGATTCAAAAGTTGAGTTTTTATTTCAAAAGTTATTATTTCTCTCGCATGTTATTATTCATTGTTATATTGTTATACTTGTGGGCAATCGGTCTCTCACTCTTGCATAATAATAACATTATAGTTAAAACGAAAAAGCGATTGCCGAAGCTTCCACTTTAGTAAAGGCAAGGGCAAGCTAAAGTAATGAAGACTGATTATTTATGTGATGTAATTAGAATTGATGTTACTTAAGACTTATTTGTTTATGTTTCTCGCACAGATGATTTAAGGTTAGAGTAACCTGAGATTTATTTATTATGTAGTTGATGTAACCCCATAAGGGAAAATTTATTATTATTTCTATCTATTGCATGGTTTGCATTTATTTATGGGTAGATAGATGGATGATGTTTGTACAGTGAACACCAAATCCCGTGGAATCGAAGTACCTAGATTTGGGGGTGTCACAACATCCCTATATTAAGTAATAATGCTTTGATTACTTATTATCTTGAATTAATTATTACATGGTAATCAATTTATAAGGGATTTAACCAATATGGGATTTGGAGACAACCAAATACTAAGGGCTTCACTTAGTAGTAATGTAGTATATCATCTCTTGTCTAATAAGTCCCATATTGAATGACCACTACATGTAATTATTAAATACAATTATCCAAATATAGTCAAAATAATCAAAACCTAAAATTGAATCAATCTAAATGGTCAAAGACAACTCTCTCATCAAACTATCCCTAAAGCACCCATGCAAACCTGTCGGAAGAAAAATATGGCATGAGCCAAATGCCCAGTACAGATATAGATGTACAACTAATATACGAAATCAACTGAAACAAAATACTGAACAATGCCTCAAGCTTAAATACCGATGAAAATATAATCTCCAAATATCTGAATAGAATATATCTGAATCAACAGAATTAACGAAACAAACAAAAGAGTAAAGAAATAATGAACAGAAGTAACTAACTTCATTAATTAAACTGAACAAAAACAAACAAAACTAATACAATAAAATAATAGGCTGAATCAAATGGTTGGGTGTTATTTCATACCGATTGAGTTCAGAAATATACATTGTCACACAAGCAAGTCAAAATAATGTTACACAAGCAAATCAAATGCTGCCACACAGGCAACCAAATTAAATAATGCCACACAGGCAAATCACACATTGGACCGCGAATCTAAATGTATGCAAATCGGATAGGTGTGTTTGGCACAACATCACCAACCCACAGAACATAAAACTAAGGTCGACACATACGCCTCCCACAATAAAACACCAAATGGCCCACTTACTCCGGAGCCCAAATATCACACTACCGCAGAGAGTGTCATGTGTAAGACCCCAACTTTTATGAATAAAGATTATTTTTTCTCTAAATATCATTTTGAATATTATGGTGTGAATTTGATATAATTTTATAGTTGTGAGTAATATTTATAAAGTTTGCATAGTAAGAAAGTTGTCATAAAATATTCTATTGGTCGGGGAATATTCGTTTTATCAAAAAAAAATATTAAATGACGACACAATCATTAAGTGGACCCCTAGCGGAATTCTTTGTCGAAGTTAGAAAACGACAGAAATAACTTTTTATAAAAATAACGGAAAAAGTTTTACCGTTAACTGTTGAAATATTCGGTGATAAAAGTACAATAATACGCGTGGTTGCATAGTAGCACACGGTATTGTACAGTATCTTTGATTATTGATGCTTACGTGAGAAGTCACTCAGTTTTTATTTAATTATTACCACAGTAATTATTGCATAGCATCTAACATTATTAATTCAATTATTGTCACAATATTTTATATTATTAAATCTATAATTGAGAAGACAAAGTTATTCATATTATTATTTGCATTATTGACGATGTCTAGAAAGTTCTGTCGAGGAAAGGGGTTTGGTCACCTAATTGCACGCCAATAAGGAGAAGTCCTTATCGGAAATCGATCTTTCCTGTGAATTAATATTGCAAGTTATAATATTAATGATGAATAAATGTTATTAAAAATGTGTTTAGTGAAGCCAAGTGAATTGAGATAAATAGAGAGGATTTTTATGAAGTATATATTTTTTATAAATTTGGCTTATTACATGGACCCCCACGTTCTCATTTTTCAAAATCGTTGAGAGAAAGTTATCTCAATTTTATTGCATAGTACTGTATAGTACTGCATATTGTGTGCATAGTGCTTCATAGTAAAAACAAAATTATTTCGCAGAAATCGTCTGTGAAAATTTTCATGTTCACCCGTGATTTTCTAATTCAAATAATATCATGTCATTCTCTTATAAATAGGATGTTTAGTTTAGAAATGAAAATCACACCAGAATCAGATAATTTTTCTTCTATAATATTGAGCGTATTTCTTTTGAGTTTAAGGAAGCTTTGAGCGTAGAAAATAGTATAAGTTTTCTTCAAGAATATTCATGCCCTACCAGTCAGAAATACTCTCCTTTTAAGGTAATAAATATTATTTTTTTTTAATATTCGTATGAAATAATATTTTCTTTCATACTCTGTAGCATGTAAGTAATATTATTTCGTTTCAGATTCTGAATTCTACACTCATTTTGTTAAGTATTGCTTCTATACTACTTGAAATTAGTAGAATATCCTTGAAATTTGCGTTTCATCTAGTATCATTTCACAAGAATATTTTTCTGCACATTCTTGTTAAATTTTGATCTTTTCATGTCAGGGTACTATTCACTCAGGTATTATTCACCTGGGGTACTATTCTTGACAGAAATTGATTTCATTTCTGTCCAAATTATTTTTATACAATATTATTCTTGAATTTTAGTCCACAAAGCAGTTATCATGTTGATAATTTGGACATTTTTAAACTCTGGTAAAAATTAGCAGTTATCATGTTGACAATTTGGACATTTAGACAGAAATTATTGTCTATAATACATTTAATACAGACAATAATTGTATTATAGACAATTGTATTATAGACAATAATTTTTTGTCCAAAATTCTATAATACAATTTAGAATTAACTTTTTAGACTTCTAATCTTGATTCTCAAATCTTTGATCTTCATTTAGTAAAATTCCAAGCACTATAAGAAAAAGGGGCCCTTTTGAGACACATGAAATACACTACAAGAAAAAGTCTTAAAATTGACAAAATTATTTCTGTCAATTTTATAGTAATTCCGACGGAATATTCCTTCAAAAATAATTCTCTCGAAAGTACATTATTTTTGACGAATTTCCATTGAAAATAAGAGTATAAAAGAGCGCCAACCATAATTTCAACAGATATAATTAATTTCGACCGAAGATTTGTCGAGAATATATGATATAATTTTGACGAAAATAACCTAGACGAAATTCCATCAGAAATAAGTTAATTAAAACCCTTTACAGTACCTCGCATCCCCTCGCCGCACCAAACATTTTGTCTCTCTCTCTCTCAGTCTCTCATCTCTGCACTACCCTCTCTCTCACCTATGCACCTGCCTCTCTCTCACCTCTGCCAACGACTACCTCCTCCTCTTCACTCGCTCTCTCTCATATCTCTCTGCCCTCTCATCTCTCTGTCCCTCATTCTTACCACCACCGTGCCTCCCCACCTCCGACTTCGCAACACCTCAAGCGCCGACGACGACCCCCACATATGGCAACACAAAATTAGCCTTCCTTCTTCTCCTCTTTATGGTATATATGTGATAACTCGAATTTTCGAAAAATATTAAAATAAGAATTTAATATATAAAATTCTTATTGTGAGGCATAATGTGTTTGAAAGTATAAATATATATGTTATATATATATGTGTGTGTGAGAGAGAGAGAGAGAGAGAGAGAGTGATTGATTTATGTGGTATATTAAAAATGTATATATAAGTATGGAATATATACATTTATTGAAAAAGTAAGATTTAATAGTTGATTTTGTTTTCCGTAATATATAGTATTATTTAAAATATATATATATATATAATAAAATAGAATTATAAAATGTCAAATATAAACAAATAAATCCGAGTCGATCCTTTTGAATTCACAAAGTCTCCTTAAAGCAAATTTATTCCCTCACTGGTGCTAAAGGATTAAATGAATAATTGCTTCCCAAGATAAAAAGGATTTCCAGTTCTTAATTAGAAGCACTTTAAAATTAAGAACACTTCGAACACAATCATATGTTATGTATTGAACTCCATGAATATTAATGATGCATGCAAGAAGAAAAACTGGGAAAAACTCATTGCACAGTGTTTTTCGGGAATCTTTGCTAACAGGGAAGAAGCGAAGCGAGCGGAAACCCTCTTCGCAGCGGGAAGAAGCGAAGCAGAAGCAGTAAACCTTATGCAGAAAAAAATTGATGTCTCTTTTATTACCGTTGGCGTTTATTTCCGTTGGCGTAGTATCATGATAATCATTTTAACAAAATCTGATAAAACATTAAATAGATTTTGTCCAAAAAATATATATAATGACCCACCCACAATATATATTTTGAAGTTCATGGAAATTAAAAGTATACATATAATTGTTGATATATATAATTGTTATACTTGGGTTGTGAATTAATGAAAGGCCAGGGAGTATCGTTTATGTTATATGGAGTAATAAGGAAGGATTCCATGAAAAAATTTGGTTAGAACCCTCCTAAACTCTTATGAAATTCTGGAATTAATCTAAGTGTTGTAGGCATGGTGTTTTAGAAATTACCTCAAAGAGGTTAAAGTGTGTAACAATGTTCTGGGCTAGGAAGTATGCATATGTATTAGAAGATAACCTAAGTTAATTGGATGCTTCAAATCAATTTTAGAAGTGAATTCATAAGATTTTACCAAATTAGTTTCAAATTAAATTAGTGAAAAAACTGAGTAACAGAGATCTTTGAGCCTCTATAAATTTATCTTAGAAAGGTCTTTTTGGCCATGTGATATTTTTCTAAAATACTATGTAATATAGTCTAGACATATCAAAAGTTGAAGACAAACGGATGTGTAGGTTGTGAGTTACAAAATCGCAAAGTAGCTACGAAAATAACCAAAAATTTAGAAATATGCAAAAGCAGAAAGTGTAAAAACTGTTCTAAATAGGCTGTTTTAGGCTTCGAAAAATATGCAAAAGCAGAAAAATGGCCAAGTGTAAAAACTGTTTTCAATAGGCTGTTTTAGGATACTGTTTCGAAGCCTTGCCAAACTTTTTTCTCACGGAATGAGTGTTTTATTTTTAAAAACATAAATTAAGACTTTCGGTTCCAACTTCAAACAGATTAAGTATTAATTTATTTTAGATAAATGATGAGAATAAAATTTATTATGTTTTTATTCCTTAATAATTAATTTTTTGCATTTATTTTATGTCTTAATATACTTATTATTCTTATATACTCATTTAGATCTGTTACGTACATACATAAATGTACATAACTAATTGCGTGATAATAATAATAATAATAATAATAATAATAATAATAATAATAATAATAATAATAATAATAATGATAATAATAATAATAATAAGTAATAATAATAACAATAACAATAAATAACAACAACAACAACAATAATAATAATAATAATAATAATAATAATATACGGTCATAATAATAATAGTAGTAGTAGTAATAATAATAATAATAATATTAATAATAAAATAATAATAATAATAATAATAATAATAATAATAATAATAATAATAGATCTACTACTACTCTTTGTGGCGCCCAAAATAAGGTATACATCACCCATCTTGAGTAAATCGGATATATGATACGAATACAAATACAACCTTAAATATATAGATGTAGGTAAAAATGACTAAACATGGTGAGAGAGTTTTAATAAGGACATTGTCTTACAGACAATATCCACACTCAAAAGAGTCCCATTACATTTATTATCACACTATTTAATGAATAGTGAGGACTACTAATCTTATCATACGGACCGTCACTCAGTTCCCGACTAGTCCAAATTTACGTTCTCATTTCACGAAGAGAACGGTGAAAGAAAGGTGAGCTCAACTAGCCCGATGAAATATTATGACTAAGATAATCTGAGAATAAATTATCGTTAGCCTTCAATGATGTTAAAGCGATACAATATAACAAACATCAAGTTTAAGCTGCGGTGAAAAAAGTTAGTGATCCATTAAAAGAGTAAAGTAGAGAATAAAATCTACTATCTTTATGATTTAAAAGGTATATCATCAATTTTATCGGCGAGACTCGACAATAAATAATCCACATCATCAAATCATCTACGCACTACGAGGCCGATAATATTATTTAGTATCACGACCACGAATTATCCATGCACTACTGGGCAAAGATAATCGTGTTTTCATCAACGGTTCTGATCATGTCATAAAATAATTCATCTTTGCACCCTTGGCCGAAGAGAATCCATAGCCATAACCATACCAAAAACTGTCTATCAATGCACTACGGCCAATGAGGATTTTTACCACATCATTCGTCACATTATGGTCATGATTATACTGAGAATAATCCACAGTCGTAATCACACACCAAGTCCATCTACGCATACTACGGGCCAAAGATGACTTTTACCACATCATTTG